>JARFJB010002319.1:0-177500 GCA_036346205.1 Vesta saturnalis | reverse complement strand
CGTGTATTTCAAGGTAAATTATACAAAATTTATAAGTTTCGATATCAAGTACAGGTCCCAAGTATTACATTTTTAGGAATCCTAATTGACAGTAATTTGTAATTGTAGACCTACATCTTAGAAATAGTAAAAGAAAACTTAGTAAAACACGTTACACAATTAAAAATCTATCTTCGGCCAGTGGTGATATACTCATTGCTATTCTACTGCTCAAAAAAGACATTATATCAATGTTAAAATTAGGAGCGCGCGTGAACCTAGTAAATGTTTATCTAAGCATTTAAATATTATGCAGTTTAGCTACACTGTACGAAGGAACCTAAAACATTTTGAGTTTGGCAACACCCCAGCAAGTGAGTTCATCGCAATTGACACATTCTGAACATGTGAATGGACTGATAAAGTGGGCTCAGAATGATTGCTGAACTATTGATAATTGTTACGTTACAGTACAATTTTCGAGTAATGACTGTACAATTTCACAGGTTGCCTCAGCAATACAAGAAGAAATTAAGTTTGTGGATGAAGCGCTGAGTTGTAGAAGTATATACAGTCGAACGGTCAATTTAAGCCCTGCAACAGCTGAGGAAATAGATAAATTTGTTTGCCAAATTAAAGAAAGAGCGATTCGTGTACACAGTGTTTCACTCTCATTCTGAAGAAATACTTTCAAGTTGGGAAGGTTTGCACATTGCGTGTAGAAAAATGATTTGTGAATGCAAAAATGGCATCTCGTGTAATAAATAAAATCTACTTTAGTGTACCATCGATGTTCGGCATGGCTCTTTAAAAATGAGGTTACCCTTGTAAGTGTAAAGCAACCATAGCTCGTTAAAATAAACGACAATGTTTAAGCACGTAAAAAACCTCTTAGCACCTTCGCAGCGAGGGACTACCTTTGGTAGACTATCCAACCGGAAGTCCTGATTTTGCGATCTTGTGTCTCCTCGAATCAATGGGACCGGGGCTTAATTGCAGATTAAAAACAAGCATTTCATCAAGCAGACAAAATGAATGGGATACATTGCTTGACTAGTCGGTTGGCCGTGTGCATAAGTGTATTGAGAAGAATGGTAACTATTTTGAAAATATACAAAACGATTAGCAAGAACCTCAAAATTTATTTATACCCCATCGTATAGTTACAATTTAACCATGTACGCCAGTCTTAATATAAGTAGCTATACAGAGTGACATGGAAATTGCAACACCAATAAGGAGTACAAATTTCTTAACTAAACTTGTTAGAAGTGTTTAACTACAGAAAAGTAATAAATTATTAAATTGTCAAAGGAAACTACAAAAGAAAACATCAATTTTTTAATGTGTTGGACCAGTTCTTTGCCAACAAACTACCTGACTGACCGGACATAGGGCAGGTGACTTACGTTTCCTCCAGGAATTGTCTCTCAAGAGACTTTCCATTCATACTGAAGGGCTTCTAGCACCTGCGGAGGATTACCAAGGTTTATCATATATGTTTTATTAAGGAAATTTCAGATTTAGGTGACTATTACACTAGGACAACCTTAGCATTGTAAAAATAGTTAGCAAGACCATCTTTTGCGACATGGAGGCGGAGATTATCCTCCGGGAAAAGCGTATTATGCAACTTGTGTAGGAAAGGAAGAAGATAACACTTTTTAACCCAACAAATGAATTACGTTCCAAAAAATGTTAACCGATGCTCAAAAGGAACCAAAACACCTTTCACGAAAGCAAGCACAATATACTGAAAAAGTCCCAAACGTGCGGTTGTTAAATGGCAACTGAGTCCCAAAATCATTTATTACCCGTTGCCAACCTACCGTTTTTACACATTTCGGTATAAAAAATTCGCACTCTTTATTGGTGATGCAATCTCCATGCACCAACTATGAAAAAAGTTGTGATTACTACAAAGTCGATAACGTTTAAACCTAGTTTGCTAAAATGCTATGTATTCGTGCTCATTCTTCCGATTTTTTAAGTGTGATAAACATAGGCCCAAACGCTAATAGTAATATACAGGAGTACATATGTATTAGTAGGAACTAGGCAACGACTTCTTGTTCAAGGAAACTCTAACAAACCACTTACTTGATTAAATTGTATATTAATGATGAGAAAACACATTTTCTTTTTGATATATGATTTTAAGGTCTTTGGGGATACCTCGATAGGTTTTAGGGTATTGGTCATTATTTTGTGCCAAAAGGTTTTTCGCTAAGAATTTTGCAAGATTGTAGATCGGAGAATTATACGCACTAACAATGAGACGTAAAGGCCAGTCAATTCTTTTGTGAATTTTTGGAAGACCATAACTTTTGGGAGAGATAGAGATAAAAATAGACAACCACAATATAGAATATACAAATGAATGTATTTATATATATATATATATATATATATATATATATATATATATATATATATCTTGGACAAATAATGAAATGTGGAAAGCCAAACCAGACAGCAGAAATAGAACAAAGAATACGATTGGCATGGTCGGCATTTGGAAGACAAAATAAAATTCTAAAAAACAAAAACATACCACTACATTTAAGAAGAAATGTGTTTGACCAGTGTGTGCTGCCGGTTATCACATACGGAGCACAGACGTGGACCTTCACTAGAAACATTGAAGACAAAATAGCAAAACCCAGAAATCAATGGAAAGACAGATGCTTAATATAAAATTAACAGACTGCACCAGAAATGAAGAAATAAGACAAAACCAAACTTATAGATGCAGTAGAACAAGCAGCAACACTGAAGTGGAGGTGGGCTGGGCACACTATGAGACAGACGGACAGAAGATGGAACAAAGAAATACAACACTGGAGACCATGGAATGCAAAAAGAGAAAGGGGTCGGCCGCAAATGAGATGGTCGGATGATCTGAAAAGAGTGGCGGGACTAGGATGGGTTCGAAGGACATCAAACCGAACCACATGGAAACAATATGGGGAGGCCTATATCCAATATTGGATGAAAAGTGGCTAATTAAAAAAAAAATAAAATAACGTTTGGGAATTCGAGAACTTTTTTCACGCGGGGTTATATGATTTTTAATTAAAAAATATGTAATCCCTCGTGAAAAATTCCCAAAATTTAAAAAATACATAATACCCCGCGAAAAAAGTTCTGGAATTCTCAAAACTTATGGGCTTACAAAAATTCACAATGGAATTAACTGGCCTTTACGTCCCATTGTTAGTGCGTATAATTCTCCGACCTACAATCTTAGCGAAAAACCTTTAACCTATTTGAGAAAAAGCAAAATCATATGTTAAGGACTCTTTCGATTTTATAAACAAACTAAAAACTGTTCATTTGGAAAAAGAACATATTTTAGTCAGTTTTGATGATGCATCACTATTCACCAAGTTCCAGTATAAGACATAATCCAAATTTTAAAACATAAACACTCACTGAACGAGTTAATAACTGATTGCATGAAATCTACATATTTTATATATAATGGAGATTTCTACAAACAAATTAGAGGCGCACCTATGGAATCATCTCTTTCACCGGTTTTTGCAAACATTTATATGGAAGATTTTGAAAACGAAGCTCTAAATTCATCTCCATTAAAACCAAAATGTTGGTATCGCTACGAAGATGATACGTTCGTTATTTGGCCGCACAATTTACACTTTTTAAATGAATTTTTGGATCACCTTAACAAAATTCATTCTAATATCAAATTTACATTGGAAATTGAAGCAAATAATTCTTAAGCATTCTTGGATACTTTAATTACAAAACTTCCTAATTGCAAATTTAAATATAATCTATATAGAAAACCTACCCATACTAGACGATATCTACATGTTGATTCCCACCATCATCCCAGCCAATTACAAGCTGTTATAAAATCATTAGTTTATAAGTCACTCCATTTAAATGATGAAGACTCTAAAGAACATGCACTCAAAGAAACTATCGAAATTATAATACAATTATACAAAGTTGAAAATCAATAATGTGATAAAAAAGATTAAAAATTCCAGTTTGCAACCTGCACCTGTAACGAATAAACAGAAAATAAAAGACACGTTATATTGCTTTACATCAAAGGTGTTACAGATAGAATTGCAAAACAGTTTCCCAAATCTCGTTTGTGAACAGTCTTCAAACCATATAACGTTTTACATGAATTAATACGAGTCAAGGAGTGTATGAAATACCATGTGATAATTGTCCAAATACTTACATCGGTCAAACTAATCGTAAACTATCAGCAAAATCTCAAGCATATAAATTGGCAATTTCTCAAAAGAACCTAAGCTCTTTGTTAGCAGCACACCATTTGGAAACCGGTCATACTATAGATACCAACAAAATTCGATTACTAGCACCAAATTATACTTTACGGGGAAGAATTATTAGAGAAGATATTGAAATTGAAAGACGTTCACAAACTTTAAGTAAACGTGATGACAGTATAAGAATACCCATCATTTGGAAAACCTTGATCAATAAAATTACTACACCATCAAAATTACCACTTAACCCAAGGGTAGAAAAAACATTTTTTTTCAATGAAACTTTATATACTAACTACAAATACATCAATTAAGATAAATTAGGTGGAAAAAAATTTCCCCAGTACAAACGGCACACCATAATGTTTCGTATACGAAACGTTGAGACTAGCGCGCATCGAATTTACCGGGAGTGAAAGTTTTCGAAACAGTCTGGATGTAAATGGACTTGACATTTTGCACATATATAAAGTGTGTTAGTCTTGCACTGTTTGCATCTTCTTCTTGTTTTATTCTCCTGTTGTTTTATGATGTGTCCAATATTATCGAAATTTTTGGACGGTCGTCCGAGATTTGTTTTGTTTGCCATACCGTTACTATTTGCGTTGTTCTCTTCAGAACAAAGTTCAGTCGCTTCTTGCGTTTTCATCAAAGTAACGGCTACATAAGATTTATAATCTGTTTGAGATGTTTTTTTCCTGTTTGCAAGGTTATATATTTTCCAGGCATTCACTATAACACTGTCAACTAGATTTATAAATAGTGGCCACCACTATTTTGTAATTTGCAATGCCGTTATCATGCAGGTCGACGCCGCCCATATTCTATTTGTAATTAGCGATGACCCGCGGCTGAGGAATACCCACCACCTTCTTTTCTTTTCTGTTCTATCTTTTAGCGGACACTAAAGGCTCAATGCTGCAATTATTCGTAGCAACGGTTACAACAGAACTATCATTCCAACGCACTAATAATATTTCGTTTTGCCCATCAAAACAGAAATCATATGTTCCTCGCTTTTCTTTCTGAAATTTCTTCACTGCTTGTAATGTGTTACTGCATGTGCGATTTTCGCGAATTGTTCCTGAGGCATAAAATGCTCTAGTTTTTAACAAACAAAACAATTGATGAGACGAAAAAAAGTTGTCAAAATATATGTGATGTCTAGACGGATCCGCGACTCCAGACAAGAGATCTAAGACAACCTGTTCTCCTAGACCTAATTCAGTTTTTTGTAAATTCATGTTCTTTCCACCATATGGTATAAACTTATATAAATATCCATTCGAACTGCATAGACACCATAATTTGAAACCAAACCGCACAGGCTTTCCTTTTATGAACACCTTACAACTGTGCCTCCCTGAATATGGTACCATCTCTTCGTCTGTGGATAAATTATGCGAAAATATCCCAAATTGCATACCATTTTTATCCAACTGGTCATTATCGAACAAATGTAAATTTTGCTTTATCGATTCAAATCTATTCCGACGCATGCAATTCAGTACTAACCGGTCACATTTGTCTTCGTCTTTCGACCAATACATTTTTGTCGCTGGTAAGCAGTGATAACCCGAAAAAATTAATATGCCAATAAAACGTTTCAGAGTAGTGATATTTAGATCTAAACCATGTCTATTATTATCATTAGCATATTTTTTTGAGAAATCGGCAATTTTCTCCAAAACATCATCCGAAAAATATAAAGAAAATACTTCGTAAGGAGATTTTCCACTGACTTTACGCTCAATTTCTTCTAGTGCGATCTGTTCTTTATCCGCAAAACTGGCGTATGCTGGAGTAACTTTTCTCCATTTCGGGATTATCTTCTTTTCTTTATTTTTCGAAAATTTTCATTTTTTTCGAAGTTGATGGTATTACTTCTTCTGGGATTTCGTCTTCATCAAGATTTGTGTGAACTTCAAATGTACCCGCTATATCTGGCATCTCTGTATCGTTTTCAGATATATCATCTTCAAAATTTTCTTCATCCGTAAGTTCATCTACAGGGAGCGGGATGTACACTGCGTCAATGGTTACAGCTTCTTCCAAATCATCATCTTCTTCCAAGTAAGACAATAACTTCGCGGTAGATAAAGGCCTTATATTTTCCCAACTGACAAATAAATGCCACAGTTAGAAAAATACATAATAATTTGATGAATGACAAATACTCACTTAATTTTTATAAAAAAAAAGTACTAAATGAACGATTCACTAGGAAAAAAATCACCACGTTTGACAACACCACAAAGCAAGACAAGTTTCATGTAATTGTAGAAACAAACTGACCAAATATGTGTAAAGAAGAATCGACAAGCAGAACATCCCTCATTATAATAAATTATATAAATCTACAAAACGAAAATAAGAAAAGCGATAAGGTATTATTTGCATGACAGCATCATAAAATGCAAGAACACTTTTCTGCATTCCGTCCGGTTGGTCATAAAACATCTGGTGCAAAGATGCCTAGAAATCCCAACGTTTCGTGAAGGAAACGTTTCAGAAAAATTTGAATATCTCGTAAACCAATAAAGTAAATGCTAACGGGTAAAAACGTTTCACTAAATAAAATATGAGGGAAGACGAATCCATAAAACGGTTTGTCATAATTTGAATATAAATATTTATTTTTTATAAAAAAAGTATCGCAAGATTAAATTGGCCTCTAGGGTTCAATCTATCTATACAGCACAATTAAAATGATATTTTATTTTTCACAATTTTCATGATACGTGGTAAAAGGCGATGTGTTCTTTCACTGAGAAGAAGTTACAATTAAATTGCTCAATATATATTCACCAAAAAAAAAAAAAAAACAGGAAGTAAAATGTTTCGTATACGAAACGTTGGGAATTAATGTGTTAACCCACCTGAAATTCTTGTAACTAATCAAGATAATAATCAAAACACATAAATGACCTACTACACGGAAAATTAGAAAATAGTTACATCAAACTGATCCAATTTGAAGTATTTGAAGATTTTCCTCACATCCTTGCATTTATGAAGTTGTACACCTTAGACAAATTTCTATCATAGCTGTCAGTCAATATTAACATAAATTAGTTCCCTTGTTTCACATTTTTGGATTTATATCATTCTTGACAAAGGGGATATAGTACATCCTCGAAACGTTGAATTGTACTTATGATTTAACAGTTAATGCATGAGATACTCAAAAATTAATACTTTAATTAATAATACTTGTGGAAGACTCAAATCAAAATATATATATATATATATATATATATATATATATATATATATATATATATATATATATATATATATATATATATATATATATCTTATTTTTATTTCATTAAGTGTCTGATTATACTCTACGTTTTAAAAAATATTGAGTTTAGAGCTATTCTGTTACACTGTAGTTTGATTTGTAGTGTTGTACTCATGCACCTCCTCAAATATTGTTAATAATTTACTATAATATTCTGCTGCTATGCCTATCTTAATCTTATGTATAAATACTACAGCATTGAGTTCCAGTATTGTTGTATACCAGTCACAATTGAATATTATTTTCATAACACTATTTCATAACCTCTGCAATCTTTGTATTTCACTCCCTCTTACTAATTATGATATTGTGCTGTGATAACGAAAATGAGGTAAGATTGTTGTATTATAAACTATGTTCCTGGCATACTGTGTTAAATATTTACTTCACATATATACAAAACCCAACTTTTTAGAAATTTTTTTGCATACGTAGTCTAAATGTTTTTGAAAATGCAATCTGTTATCCATAATTATATCTAAATATTTATGCAACACCAATATCTTTCATAAATAATAATGGTCCCAAAATGCTACCTTGTGGAAGTCCCGTTTGTTTTCTTCTTTTTTGAGATATCTCCACTCAATTTGACTTTTTGGTACCTGTCACTACGGTAATCAATCATGCCACCATTGTAACGCTTCCCCTCATTCCACATTTTTGTGTGTATTTCTATTCACAGATTCAAATGCTCTTTTAAAATCTAAGAACATTACAATACATATTTAATAATTTAATATCATCTGAGAAGCTGTCTCACAGTTATAATGCTTTTTAAATCCCGATTGATACCTTGAGATGATTTTATTTTCCTCTATATGCTTCAATAACTGTTCATATATTTCATATTTTTTCTAAAATGTGTGCTAACGCTGGTACATTATTAACTGGTCTACTTAGTTCAATTTATTTAGTATTACTAACTTTTTAACCAGTGTTGTAACTTCTTATTTCTAATGATATATTAACTAAGTTTATTAATGGCAACCTCAGTTCCAAGACTCCCAGTTTTATCCATTCAATACTTATTCCATTGGACTGACTTGATTTGGTATTGAAAGTACAGTTTTTTCTTTTCTTCTGTAACAAGCTGAAATGATTCAAATTTCGACTATATTTTGATGTTTATCTTAATATCACAATCATTTTTCGTTTCTAATAATGTTTCTGTTTTTAATAAGAATGTATTAAATTTATCTTAGATCACTGTAAATCACTCCTCCCTCATATATTATCTTATCATAGCATTCTCCTTTTGATTTTCCAGTGTTTTCATTTTTTTGAGCTCCTTTTATATTGGCCTATTTTGTTTTCGTAATGTCACTTCTATTCGTTTATTTCTATAACCTATACAGGGTGTCTCAGAGAAACCGTTCATTAAAAGTTTATGGGGTTGTAGTCAAAATAAAAACTTGAAAATTTAAAATCAGGTATAATTGATTGTGTTTTTTCAACTACAATATTTTCAGACTTCTAGAGCTTCCGGTTATACCGTAAGTCGCATCTACTTTGTTATTTTCAATGGGAACCATAATTTTAATAAAATTATACCATGCCCTTCTATTACGGTTTTTGAGATAAAAATTATTTTCCGGAATCTTGACAGCTGGTTGACGTTTACAAAATGGACTATTTGGATTGAAATAAAAAGTTAAAATCCAATTAAGTTTGTTGTTTAAAGATGCCTTTATCGTATGCACTTTTTGAAATAAAAATCTTTGCCTGAGAATAATCCTTAAATTTATACTTTTCAGCCAAGTTACAAATGCAAAAAAATCAATTTTTTTAAATGGAATACGATTTGCTACAAAGTGATAGGACCTAAATCAAACTGTTCTAGAGTTATTTACAGAAACCGGAGTTCCTTAGCCATTATTTCGAGAATGATATGATATGGACATAAGAAATAATTTTTCAAATGTCAAGCTTTAATGTTTGTGATTTAGTACTTATCCCTTAAGTGCCTTAATATTACTGCTAAAAGGAGTGAAAATGGATAACAATAATGAAAATAATGTTTATACAAATCAAGAAATTCTTAATTTATTTTTTATGCATGGAAAATGCGACAAAATTTTACGAAAACTATCCACACTTACCTCCGATGACAAATGGTAAATTTAGAAGAAAAGAAGCAAATTTTGTGCGCTTTGGACAGATTAGCCAAGTGTTAAATCGACCAAAAACTGTAGTTCATGATGAAGAGGGAGAGTTGAACACCTTGGCTTATTTTGAGGCCAATTCCAACGCTTCAGTTCGTGCTGCCGAAGAAAATCTGGGAATCAGTAAGTGTTCAATACAGATGATTTTGAAGAAGCATCACTTTCATAACTACAAATTCTCTGATGGACGACAGGTTCTGTTACGTCATTTATGACGGCGTGTTAACGATGGCACGGTTATTACAGACTGTGGTAGTAGATTTTCTTGACAATCTGCCTTTGAACTTGAGAAGAGCTTGTTGGTATGAATTGGATGGAGCACTAGCCTATTGCACCCAGGAAGTATCCCAAGCACTCACCTTAATGTTCAAAGACAGGTGAATAAGGTGATTAGGACCATGCAACTGGCCAGTAATTGACACCTTTGGACTTCCACTTTCGGGGGCATATCAAGCACCATGTCTGCCAGACACCGGTGAACACCATGGAGGAATTAGAGACACGCGTGCGAGTAGCAATCGACAAGCTCTCCTCAAGAAGTACGAACAGCAGTACTGGAGGTGTGTCTTCGCGCTGAAATCTTGTAGCATTTTCCGTGTATAAAGGATAAATTAGAAATTTCTTTATTTGTATAAACATTATTTTTAGCATTTAAGAGATACGTATCATGTCACGCCAATTCGATTATTTAACAAAAACTAGGGAATACTAGTGCATTACAGGACTTTCTTGCAAAATACTAAAAAATATATGGGGTATTTTTATAATTTAATGAAAACCAAAAACTGACCCTCTCCGAGACATTCAGACATCATGGCCAATATTGACAAAACTTGGCCAAAAGTAAGTTAATAAGTCGATTTAGCGATAGTGAAAAAAAAGGCGATTGCATAACCTTCTATACCTACATATGCATATGTAGGTTGGAAGGTAAAATTGCATAGAGCATAATCTATATGATTAAGATCTATATATTGGTAGTGAATTTCTCCCAAAATCTAATCAGCTCCAAGCGAAATAAAAACAAGCTTAAATACAAAATTTTAAGTATGTAAGTGTTTTCGTTCTGGAGTTATGGTGGATACTAACATACATCCATACACATACATAGACATCATGGCCGACCTTAGCGAAACTTGGTCAAACGTTGTAACATGAGCTAATGAGTTGATTTAGCGATAGTAAAAAAAAGTCGCTTGCATAACCTTCTATACCTACACATGTACATGTAGGTTGAAAGTTAAAAATATATATCTCGCTTATCTCTCAAGGTAACTATGGACTGTTTCATATCATTTTAAAGCAAATTTCGCTCCCTTTTAAATAAAGTATGAGTATGTCCATGTTATACCAGCAATACGAGGAATGTTTTCAATTTCCGGAAAAACCGGAAGTAGTGTTTTCATCGGGATATCATTTCAGTAGCGCACATGAACAAAGTTTATTTCTAAAATCCCAAGTTTGTAACCAAACTAGTTAGAAAGTTATAACAATATCAATAGTAAATATTTGAGAATTCATATCTCCTATACTAGTTGCTTAAGAAGAAGCAAGTTAGTTGCCTACAAAATTTAAAAAACAAAAAAAATGCTTGAGAGATTTTTGAATTTGACCCTTAAATATGGGCAAATTTATATCATAATTTATTACATACTTTAAAGAACCTTTATTTAACTACGCATATCTATTTCCAATTCTTTTATATCTTGAACGGTATCGGAAATATAAATTTCTACAAAAAAATGTATATGTGACTGTAACTGCGGCCATATTCAATTTTGAAAGTTTTAAAAAATTGCAAAAAATAGCATTTCATGCGAGTTATTGATGACCTGAATTTCAATCTTCTATGTTAAAATTTGAAAATTTGCCCCCAAAATAACACCCTTATTTTCACCCCTGTATACCTATTGCGTTTAAAAGCTTGTTTTGTCGACATAATTGTCTCGTAGGCCTTCATTTCAAATTTCATCAAAATCGTCCGTATAGTTTCGGCTGGCGAGTGACCACAGACACACACACAGACAGACATTTTGAAAAATTTTCTAAAATTTATTTTTCGGGTTCAGGGGTCGTAAAACATCAAAATAACGCGACTAATTTTTTTCGATTTTTTCTTGACCGCAATACTTTCTTGTTTAGCAAGAAAATAAAAATAGGATATTCCATTTAAAAAAATTGATTCTTTAATTTTTAGCTCTGGCTGAAAAGTATAAATTTATTTATACTCAGGCAAAGATTTTTATTTTAAAAAATACATACATTTTTAAACTAAAAACTTAATTGGATTTTAACTTTTTATTTCAATCCAAATAGGAAATACAGTCCATTTTGTAAACGCCAACCAACTGTCAAATTTTGCGGAAAATAATTTTTATCCCAAAAACCGTAATAAATGGGGATGGTATAGTTTCAATAAAAAAGATTCAAAATTATGGTTCCCATCCAAAAATATATTGGGTGTTCCATTAAAAATAACAAAATAGACGGCAACTTACGGTATAACCGGAAGCACTAGAAGCTCGAAAATATTTTAGTTGAAGAGAACGTGATCAATTATACCTGATTCTAAATTTTCAATTTTTTATTTTGACAACCCTATAAACTTTAATGAACGGTCTCGCTGAGAGACCTTGTATATTATTGTAGATTTTCATGTTTGGTAGGTTTAAATTTTTGATGTTTACTGTCTCTTGTTTGCAATAGTTCCGAAATATCACATCTTATCCAAGGTTAACTACTATAGTTTAAGTTATATGTTTTTAACAGAACCTATATTTTTCTCTACAGTTATCATATACCTACTAAAAAAATATACTGAAGGTATCTTCAAATTTGTGACGCAAAGACTGAAGGATAGAGATATTCTTCACTCAGTTTTTAAACCTTTTACGCAGACGTCGTCTTGTAAATGTTTACAAACTCCATTGGCCATCAGAGTAAAAATGTGTATACAATTAAAATTTCTGAAAAGACTATATATTCCCTTAATTTAGAGATAGTACCTTACGTACACAATGATTATTACACAGACATTAAAAAATTATAGGTTATTTTAAAAGTAAATAAAATAAACATATTTTATGAATATGCGGGCTCACTTGGGTAACATGGTAAGAGATACAAAACTGATTGTTACATGTACAAAGCATTGAGCAGATACGAAGCTTACAGTATATTTTTTTATAGGTATACGATAGTCATACATAACATAGATTTTGTTTTTAAAATTTCCTGTCTATTAATGTACTACATAAACTAAACTTCCTTAATATTATGCTTTGTTCTGTACCTAGAGTGCTTATTTTAATTACATAGTATATAAGAATAATTATAACTTCCTATATTCCTGAAGATGTTACTTTAGCAGATGACCATTTAAACACTTTTCCAATCTATTTGCATAGTATTCATTGCTAGAGACCCTTTTGTTGATCGATTTACTCCACAGATAAATTTTATTGTAGTTGACCTCTCGTTATTTAAAAATAAATTACAATACCTACACTTATAAAATTCGCTTTGTTTGTAAGGCAGTGCACATTTAATGTCAATTTAGTAAATTCAAAAAGCTTTTCTTATATCAAATCAATTTCAAGATAAATAAGTTTTTTACAATTGCAATTTCAAAAACTTATAACATCGTAATTGCGTTTTTAAACAGTTTACGACAAAAAAAAATTACAAAATTTATTAGAATACATTTCAGATTTCAAATTTCCTTTAAATAGAACATTTTAAATGAGCTGTCATGATCAATTTTTTTTAATGTAATTTAAAATGTACGAATTTTATAAAAGCAAGAAGTAAGGTTGAAAATACAAAAAGAAGTATGTACACACAATGATGTATTAAAAAATAGGTATATAAATATTTGTAATTTAATCATGTAATTTTAACTTAATAACCGTTACAATTTCCAATAAATAATTAATATTTAAATTTAGCACACATTAAAATATGATTTCAGAAATATAAAAATAAACTGTATACACAATAATGGCTATATTTTAACACTTTAAATTATTTGGCAAATCTTAAACATGCTAAGAAATGACAATATGCAATCAATGTGATAATTACACTGTATACTTTCATATACAAGAAGACCTGTATCACACAATCTCAATTACATTAAATAAATTATCCACTTTTAAAAATTACAAAAAGATTAAGTTAGTATCATAAATACAAAGTACCCTAAGTATATAATTAACTGTACAGCCCACAATAGGAATTACACATATTATATTTTACTTAACTAATTTTATAATTACCAGTTTAAAGATAAAAATGAGCAAATTTGCAAACAATTAGTTTCATCTGATTTTATGTGCTCAGTAATTTATACCTTATAGCGATGCTAAAACAAAACAAAATATAAAGAACGTCACTCACATTATTTGGTTGCAATTACACCCCGATATTTATTTTTATTCGTAACACAAAGTAAGGTTTGCAAATAATGCTGCAACTTAGAAGAAAGTAAATGGTATCATACACTTAGAGATACCTTATGTACAACGTACACAATCTAGAGAATATGGATTTAATCAATATCTTGATTAAACATGTACCTAGATAATCCGAAAAAACATTACAACAATCTCGTTTACTTCAATTTTTTTTATTTATTCTACCACTATATCCATACATTGGACTATATTGTTTATAAATTTAATTAAAAAAAAATAGTATGGGGCATTTCAAAATCACATATGAAGAAATATTGAGAATATTCAAGCTATTACATTAAGTAAAAGTGAAAAAAAATTAATGTTGTTTTATAATTAAAAATTGTTTTATACCAAATTATTATTTGTTATGTTCGATTTTGAAATGTATCATACGATATATGATTATTCACACGGATTTTGTTACCTTTTTGTAAGTATATTTGATATCATGCTTAGATTACTAAAATTATATAGTTAATTAACTGTGATTAATACAATAGCAAATAACTGTAAAACATTTTGAGATGTTGAAAACTCTTATGTAGTGTAAATGTTGCCTTAATACAATTTGATTTTTTCTCGCTGTATATAATGCACTTTAATGTTTAAAACCTATGACAGTCGGTTATTTGGCATGTAAAATTAATAATTATAAATATACCTACAAAAATATAACGTTATGGTGATTATTATTATTATACGCAAAAAGAGCTTGCGTAAAGTAGATTTCAATTTGACTGACAATCTTTGTTGTACAGATATTGTTTTCATACTTGGCCATAATCAAATTATGTCTAAATCACAATTTTACCCAACTGTGAAAATAATGTTTAAAATTCTATTAAAACTTAAGTCATTAAATAAGATTTTAAAATTACACTGTTTGTAACCAACAGTTAAAGATAATGTTTATAGTTACAATGTTAGAATTAAAGTACGGCTTTGAGTATTCTAAAGTCTCATAAATATGGTAGCCCCGCACACAATAAACTAGTTTCTAGATTACCTAGATTATGTAATTATTCCTGCAATTATATACATATGTATTTAAATAAATATTCAAGATTAGTGTGAATTTCAAATTCAATTACAGGGATACAAGGAAAAATCATTTAATGGTATTTACACAAATAAATTTGAGAAGTTTTTAATGTACAAATATCTAATTTATTGTGTATTTGGACTATCAGTACCGCTTCCACTATTTGCATTTTCTCTCGCTATAGCCAAACGATCGCGTTTATTAAGTTTCGAAAGACCAGCAATTTCTTTCAACAAACTTTGAATCCTCGAATTTAGCTGCTGGCACTTATCATCATATTCTTTCTGTGCATTCTTCATCTTGTTTCTTAATTCATTTTCAATTGTAAAATGTTTCGCTTTCAATTCGGTTATCTAAAAATACATTTTTTAAAATATGGTATTAAAAAAAGATGAAAAAATGATTTTTGGAATCATGGTAATGATAACACAACGAATAACACCGCAAATATTGAGTTTCATTCTTGTTAAGAAATCACTAGACATGAAATTTTTGATCATCTATCGAATATGAAATAAATATAGCAGGCAGCCCACAAGGATAAAAGAATGGAAAAGATCAAGTTCTTGAAACATCATGTTAAAATATTAGTCTACAATAAAGTAGATGAAGAATTGATGATTGTAATCTTAAGTGTTATATAATGAAGTGCTACTATTCAAGAGTGTGATTTTTCAAATAATAATTTTGTTACCACATTTTCGTAAAATTTGGTATAAACCTTATATGTATTTTTTCTGTTCTAGCATAATACATTCATGCTTTAATAGAATAAATCAGTAAAACTATTCTAATCTATCTTAATTTGCTTGAGCGTCCTCTCCGAGATTTCTGAATTGGGCGAAGTGACCAGGTTTGCAATAATTTTTTCATTTCTACCAGTGGTGTTCTTGCCAAATTTGCAAAGAATACTTTAGAAGAAAAAATGATACACGCCTTCTTTTTCTTAAAAAACAAAAATTATTTTTCAAATTCCTGTTTATGACCAATTCTGGTATCTTGATTTTATTTTGTCTAATATATGGTTATGTTCAAAAATTAAATCCACTTTGTGCAATGCCATATTCATAATTGATAGGTAAGAGTTGTTTATTTTTTCAAACCATCAGGTTATTTAATTTTAAATGTTCTAAAGTGGCAATGAAGCTTTTAATAACAAGACTTAAGAAAACCAAATCGGATTCAACTAATTTCTCAACGGATCTACTACGCATTGAATATTGCAACTTTCACGAACATATTTAAAGGTCTGTGAAGTTAGCACGGTAATTGAAAACACCAACGGCAGGACCAGTAGTAATTGTTAGTGCCCTAAACCTTGCATGAACGAAATTGGCCGTTCCCAACAAAAGAGATACCACTTCATACGGTACTGAAGTCCCACCAATACTAAAAGAACTAACGCCTAGTCCGGTGCTTATCGTTAGTGCTTTGTTAGTGTTTCTTGGTGCTTTACCTTATATCACAAAACCGGCCGTTTTGAAGAAATAAATATGCCATCGTTATTGAAAACATTAACAATTGGATCATTGTACACCACGTTACCTTTTCAAGAGTTTAGATAAAGGTGTACATACTTGCTACACAATACTTAGTTATTGTAAGATGATCAGTTTGACATACCGTTGGATGGTTTAAATTTGTAAATGATCACTATCGTTTTAGCAATTATTATCTATATTTAATTAAAAATTATTAATAATTTTATTAAATACATAAATAAAAAGTGTACCTCAAGTAGGATTTGAACCTATAAGCTGTACTTTGCTAGAGTACCGCGCTAACCATCTGCGCCATCAAGATACAAGCCCCAATCGATGCAAATTTTGTCTTTATGTATGTAGAACTGATGTAAATTCTAAATATGAGATTACAATCAAATTACTTATGTTAATGGAATGCGAGCCTGCAAAATCGCAAGGATTCATACATACCAAAGCAACTTGACCATTATTTAATTATTATCTATATTATTTATAATTTATCAGTATTTACATAAATTAAGGAGAACTACCGAATACTGCGTATGTTGGTATACAGGAGTAAATTAATTTGTTGAATGTTATACTTTATAATAAGAATAATATCTAGAGGAGTTGAACTGAATTTCTTTATTTAACCGAAAGATTCGAAATCCAAGTCGAGTCCTCCCGGTTGTTTTTTTACTTCTGTACTATAATTCAGGTGAATAAATTTTAATAGCCACAAGAGTAGTAATAGTATCATATATCCTGTACCAATTTAAATCATCTAACGGTACATCAAATTGATCAACTTACAATAACCAAGTACTGTGTAATATGCATACCTTAAATTCAAGTCTCAAAAAAATTAAGTAGTCTACCGGTGGTTAGTACTTTTAATAAGGTTGGAAAGTCAGCACTATTCGTTGGAAATGTTTTGTTCCGCTGATGCAAAATTTAAGGAACTAAGAAGACGATTAGCACCAGACCGGTGGCATTTACGGGATATCGATTTCTTAGAAACGGTTAGTTTTGCTGATCCATAAATCACTAAGAAGTACTAATAAAACACTAACGTTCGGTCATTAGTTCTTTCAATGATGGTGGGATGTCAGTACTGCATAAGAGTGTATGTATTTGTTGGAAACGGTCGCTTTCGCAGATGCAAGGTATAAAGCACTAAGAAACATTAATGATAGGCGCCGGTTCAGTCGTTAGTGCTTTTAGTGACAGTGCTAATTGTACAGACCTAGACATTTAAATGGCATTGACGGAAAAACAAATGTTGATGTTCAATGTAGTCATATTGTGTCAACTTTTCGGTGTACGTTTGTCGAATCACTCTGTTTTTATGATAAATTTTACAGATGCCGGAATGATTTCATTATGTGCATGATCTCGACATTGGTACCGTTAGAGAACCCAGGCGGATTGCAGAGGGATATCCTAATCGTGTTTACCCAGATAGGCGGAGTTTTTTCAAGTATTTATCGTCGCCCTCACTAAACTGACAGTTTCTATAAAAATACCTCTTAAGGTAAATATTGGACTGCAAAAATATCCGAAATTAAGGAATCGTAGCTACATAAAATCGACTAACAGCTCTAGATTACTCGGGAGAGTAATGAATACGAATTAGACAGTTATTTGAAAAATTCTCTACCTGACTTTATTGTTTATCAATACAGTACAGGCGTATTCCAAGAGACATTTCAATGTGTATGAACCTTTACTATTCGTATTTACGAGACTTGTCTCGATGGACATTTTTTTACACACAAAGATAAGTTCTCTAAGCATTTTTAATTATTTGTGAGAAGAAAAACCCATGCAGTAAGGGCAACACATTATTAACGCCCATTAGTTTTGTGTGCACAGAAATTATTGGTGTCGTTTTATAACCTCGCTTTTTCTTTCAGGTGGCCTTAATGGAGACCTTACCAAAATTTTTGTAAGAACTAACTCATTTTGTTAGTCACTCAGGGACATTGAAAGGGGGTTAGGGATATTGTTAGGCTGCCGAGAAATGATTATGAATGGCTACCTTAAATTTACTTGAATCAAAGTTTGGAGGAAAACAATTTGTTTGGTCGCCGTGTGGAGAAATGTAGATTGCGCGCGTTTAGTGTGACAAGATAGAATTTTGAGTGCGTAATTATAGTGTAAATGGACAAACCGAATGATCCTAGCGAAAATGACTTATGAAGGTATTAATAAGTGTATTTCGGAGGCACACTTGCCATTGTAATAGCGATAGAAAAGATCAGAAACTATTCTTCTATACTCAAGAGAATATAGATCAGAAGTTAGAGAAGTCTTATAGCTCTTTTTTGGATCCGGTTTATCATATCAAGGATAAGAGGTGGGAATTGTATTCCAGATGAGGTCGAATTTGAGCCTTATACAGTAAAAGGAGTAGTTTTTTCAGTATCTGAATAATTATTAATTTTATAAGAAAACATTTTTTAAAACAAATTTAATTTGACATAAGTTTTCTTTATAAACTTTCTTAATATAACGCGAGGGAAGTCTCAAAATTAATTAAATATGATTGAAAATGGTTAAATTGTATTCTTGATATCTAATTGAAGCGAGAAGCTTTGGAATTTTTTTTAAGTTAACATGTATTTATGTCTATTAATCTCTATCTGACATGAAGTTTTATACGTCATTCAGACAGTGGAGTCGAATTTTATTATACGGAATATCCTATATTTTTTTGTATGACCGTTAATCGTCGTTATGCATGTTATAAGTTTAAGAGCTATCCACTTAGAGGTTTAAAATATGTTTTTTGTAAAATACATACATACATCCGAAGTTTAACAAATTAGGTAGCTATTACTGAAGTATCGGCAATACTTTCCAAATTCCTTGGCCTTATCTAATTACAGGGTGTTTCTCAAACGGAATACCCTGTATATTTTTCAGGATTTCATGAAAAATTAAATTCTACGTTGGTATAGGGTTTCCTCCATATGAGGTGTTGCAAACACACATTAAGTGTTCTCAAGAGATTTCGTTGAACACCTTGTAGCATTTCTGGTCTCACACTATTAAAAGCGGTTATATCATTATTATATCCCCACTCCACTTAGTTAGGTCTGGCGAACAAGGTGGTAAGATGACAGTGTCATTTTTACTGACCCATTTGTGTCGATAAGCATGATTTACGAAGTCTCTTACTACTCTTGAATATGTCCACCATTAATTTCTAAACATTACAATAAACGATTTTCCAATAAACGTCTTACATTTAGAAACCTTCCTGGAAATTACACCCTATCCTATCATGAAAATTTTCTATTGAAGTAGGCTGCGTTTCGTATACTACCAATTTTAAATGAGAACAAAACACATCGGTATAAGACCCGGAGATCATAAGATCTCTTCTTCCGATCGACTGTTCCTGAAATGTGTTGTTCCAAATGGAACAATCATTTTGATTCATGTTTTCGTCAACTGAGCATTGATTATCTACCTCGTGTATGATGAGAGACTCGATTTGACATCGTAACATGTTTAACATACCAGCCCAAAAGTTAGCTTTTTGAAGTTGTTAAGTATATCCATCATGAACAAAATAGGGATTTTCGTCGGACTAACATCGGCAGTATTTTATACGGATAGAATTCATGCAACTTAAAAGCTAATCGTGCCGCTTCTCTAGAAGTCGCTGCTTTTTGAACAAAAGATGTTGAAGTGGCTGTAAAATGACCTAAAACTTTCACCTGGGCAACTTGGTCCGATTCTTTTCTTTTTGTAACATAATTATAATTTACACTCAATATAAATTGTTTAAGTTATAATAAACAATAAAATAAATAATATTACTTTTACTTCTAGAATGCTCAAACCTCGTTTCCGATACAAGTTATTGACACAATCATATGCAATTTCTAATAGCAATTAACCCCCACCAATTCCGGTAAGGCGCCTTTAATTTAAATTATGAATCGAGCTATCTCTATATCACTTTATGTAAACCACTTTAAACATGATTTCTAACGTTAACTCCATTAAAAGTTAGTCAAATGACAAATTTAAATGATACATTATACCTTTTGGTCATTTAAAAATAAATAAATTAGAGGTATTTAAAAACTTACATTAATTTCTTGTAAATTAACTGTCAAAAATATAGAATATCTATGTCACAATTAATTTAAGTTTAAGTGGAAATGTTATAATCTATTATATATTAAGTTAGTCCAAGTGCTTGTTTCTAACTTAACATACCTAGTGGTCGTATCTACTTTGATTTGTAATAAATAGAATAAATGAACACCATGACTAGCCAAATTCAAATCAAACATTAAGTACAATTGTAACAAATGTATTGCATGATGTCATAAACATATACATTGAAATCTCTTATATAAATCCTATCGGCCCTGCAATCTAGTTGCTTAATATATATATATATATATATATATATATATATATATATTTTAAGCAATCTATTTAATATATATATATATATATATATATATATATATATATATATATGTACATACATATACAATTTCAGGTATCTCCTGTATCATGGATGTCAGTAATGAAGACATACAACTGTTTTTTATACGAACCATTAAGCACCCGTCTTCGCATATAGGTATAAGAAAGCTTCACGTATATTCGAACTCCACTATTTATTTCGTACTACTGTCCCAATTCAACGTGCATTTGCTTCAAACGTTTGATATTCAACTTAGTATTTATATAAGTTCTATGCTTATATACGATGTAAACAAATCTTTTGATCTTTCAGTTATAACCAACCAGTTACGCATATTTAAAATACTTACCTTTTTGGGTTTTTAATGGTGTATTTTTGTATTTATGTTTACACAAATATATACGTTCGATTAGACTTAAAGTTATCGTCCTCGGTAGTAATAAAATCTTTTAGAAGTGTTAATTCGCCTTTGACTATCTATAAATAATTTATAATTTTTTATATTTGCCAGTTCCTTTATAGGACCATGAGTTTAGCACGCATCTTTGTTAACATATACTTGTCAAACTTAAATGCATAACACAATATTAATTTCCTTGGTCAGGTCTCGTAATTCGGCGCTTAGACCCTTTTAGATCTAATCTACAATCACTAATAGATTTAAACAACCTTATGTTTAATGATTGCCGCCAAAAATATATCAATATTAAAATTTCAAATTTTAAACCATTTCAAATTACATAATTAAAATGGCTGTAAAATTTAAAGTATCAACCGTTTCACATCCCTCAATTCCGTTATACCTGTCGCGTCTCGAGCGTATCCATACATTCAATCCTCTAATAAAAAATCATACATAGCACATCTTAGATGCTCTTGATTGAAATTTCTTGTTTCCTTTTAAGGCACCAAAGAGAACACAAATTTCAGGATAATTTGTTAAATCTAATATGAATTTCAAATTTAATAATTTTTACAAGACTTAAATACCCTAATATCAATGGACCGATTTTTGACCCGATCAAAATCGATTATAACATCATTTTTTTAATTAATTTTATATTGAACTTTTTAATCCGCCATAAGAAATAGTCGCCGTTGAACCTATTTTTGCAGAAATTTAAAGTACGCACAAATTATTTGTAAAACTATTATGTAATCTTAATTTACCAAAACATGATCTTTCAACGCTGTTTAATTTGTTTAAATTCTTAACAATTTTTATATTAGCTTTATTGACAAGTGCTGTTTCTCCTCTGTCATTTTCAAAACAACATGATCCAGGTTGTAAGTAGTGGCCGCTCGTTATCTTTTACCATTTCCAATCGGATTTTGAATTTGTTATTGATGTAAATACTAATTTATACTTCATTAAAATTAGTAAACAGTTTTAAATGTTAATTTGTAAACTTATGTTGAACTTGAATATATGATATATGTAATATTTACACAAAATGTTTTAATACGTTTGCAATTTATTTTCAACCTTTTCCAATGGTGTAGTTTCATTTTAAGTACATGAATTTTTGTTATAAGATTAATGTTCAAACACGATTAATGTTTACTAATTCAATGTATATTACACTAATTTAATAACAAACATAACATGTACTCAATTTCTTTAAAACGTTACACCCAATAATGCGTAACTTTCCTTCCAAATATGCAATACACACAAAAATAAACTCCGACAAGACCACATACCCAGAAGCCACAACTAACGTTGTGTGGTAGAGAGTGGATAAGCTCCGCTCACCATCACAATGATAATGATAATTACACAATAATACTGTGCCGTAACACCGCCACTACAACAGTCGAGAACTATACCCTGGCGAAGTGGTTCACAAGTACATGGGACCGCCAAAGCTGTATACAGTTATAGTTTTTCTGGCTTTCGCTTAGTAGTTGGTGAAGTATTACCCACACCAAGCATCACCTACGACACATTTGCTCAAATGCGAGGGACAATGCCCACTGACGCTGGATGGTCCGGTAGCCCTACGTGAACCCTTCCTACCCAGCTCACGTCTCCTGGTTTCGACCTCATTCATGCAACCTTAACATATAAAATAAACACATTCAACCAAAAACAAAACAAACAACGTCAATCCGGTAGCATAAGTCATAAATCGGTAAGTACTCAATTCCCTAATTAAAAAGTCAAAGATCGTAAAAAAGATCCTCAATCAGTATCATAATCGGAATTCCTAACTAATGCAACCTAACCTAGGAGAAAAACTAATCGAATTAACCTAAATCCAATATATGTAAGTGCGTAAATACACAATACTATGTGACTATAACGACCAAACACTAAAACAAAATTCTATCCAAACAAATTAACTTAAACATACGGAAATGTGAGGCGAGGCCAGGCAAAACAACTAACAGTGACAAGTTCTCTTCAACAAAATAAATTGTAACATAAACAAAACGCCGGACACAAGTCGCATCACTCCAAAATGAAAGAGTCATAAATCATTAATGAGCGTCAGGTACGGTATCTCCCACTGTGCTCTTGCTAGCTGTGGTAAATATTCCTAACCGCTACTTCCACACCCCTTTGATTAGTCGCCTCTTACGACAAGCAATTGGCCGCTGTTGTAGGGAAATCCTTAGGCTGTTTGCACACAGCATCAAATTGTGCTTCATATAATCTCAATACTAAATAAAAATTAAAAAAATGTTCAATTCAGGATAACCAAAAAATTGTTTCACTTTAATGACACACGTGTTTCTGGGTATTTGGTATTAAAAACGGCAGGTGTTCATAACGTACATGCCCATATACGTAAATTAAATCACTTCAATTCTTTTATACAATATGTACACATTTGTAATTAATTAAGTAAACTATATCTGTTAATTAAGCAAGCTGCTAGTACAATTGATTACATCAATTACGCATATGATTAAATCAATTAGGTATTTTATATCCAAAACATTGCATGTTATTTTTGAACAGCATTTTTAAAGAGGTTTTCGATAGCACGTGTCGCAAGGGGCGGTCTTAATTCAAATTTCAACATGAGAGCTTTAAGGTGGGGAACGGGTTGGGTTGGAAGTAGCGCTATACTTATAAGGTCATTTTGGTGCCCCATCGGTACTACCGAAACGGTTTTGATCATTATCAAACATATCTTATTAAAATAAAAAAAATCCGGATTGAAACTATTTAAAATGCCATCATTGAAAATAAGGTGGACGCTGTATATTAAGTAAATTTCCGCACTAAATACAACGTAAAAAAACGAATTTACTCTTGGAATAATGAGGAACTATGATTAAAGCGTACAACGGCACAGTAATTGAGATATTGACAGCGAAATCAGAATGAAAAATTTTTACTTTAATGTTATAAGAACTACTACTACTATACTAGGACAACTAATAAAATAACTTCTACGCTGTGGTAATTTGCTCACTAATAGCTCACCATAGAAGCTGGACACGGTGGGGGGGCATGTGCCCCCTTGCAAAAATGTTAAGAGATTTTTCTGAAAAGTTACTTGGTGGAAAATATTGCGATTTTTTTTAGCGCTAAACAAAATACAATTACAGGCATCACTTGGTTTGTTCCCTCATGTGTGCGTTTCGATAACCAACTCCCGTTTTTCGCTCGTTTTTTCATCTCGCGCTCTCACGTTTGATGTTTTCTATAAATTCAGCATCCACCTATACCTAGTGTCAGCCTGACCATTATACAGAGTTCGCCAGTGAAGCGGGAAATTTGTGCCCAATTTTTTCAGAAAATGTTTATTATGAAAACTTTTTTTTACAGGTTTGAGTAGAGGAAAGTATGCAATTTTATGTCTTAAAATAATTCCGCTAAGGGAGAGCCATTTTTGTGTAAATACTCTTCTAATCTAGATTGAAAATTTTCCATTACACGGCGGAGCAGGACAGGTTGAACTAGCTCAATTTCTTGTGTAATGTTTATTGCTAATTCCGGTAAGGTTTGTGATCTATTATTGTATACCCTGCTCTTCAGAAATCCCCAAAGGATAAAATCACATGTTGAAAGATCTGGCGGGCCACGAAATGTCACCATGTTTGGAAATGTTCCCTTAAAGCAGTCATAGACACGCGAGAAGCAAGTATGACTTGTAGCCCCGTCCTGCTGAAAATAATTGATCTCCGGAAACCTAGGTAACTCTTCCGTCACAAATGTTCTGATGTGTGTGTAGCGCTTTTCCGTAACAGTTGTGGTGTTTCCTCTATCGCCTTGAAAAAATATGGTCCAATAATGCCAGATGATTAACTTGCACACCACACTATAAGTTTCGGACTATGTAATGGCTTTGGGTGTACATCTCCTGGATTTTAGTCATTTCAATAGTGACTATTCTGATTGTTTACACATCCGTTTAAATGGAAACGTGCATCTGACATAGACATGTGGTGAATAAAGTTTTCATCATCATGTACATGTCGCAATATTTCTTCGCTGAAAATCCTGCGAGTAAGTATACAACCATCTAGGACTTGAATTTTGTAAGGGTGGAAAGATAAGTCTTTATGTAAAATTCGTCGTAACGATGTGTCGCTAATGATTAGTGCAGAAGCATGTTTCACTGCAGAATGCAGTGGACTACGTGTTAATCCTACTCGCACTCTATCAATGTTTTCCTCCGTTCTTACAGACCTGATTTCCCCATTATGCTTCAAGTTTAATGTGGAGCCAGTTTCTTCAAACTTTCTTACCCACTGTATATTTACATGAGCGGACGGCATACTTCCATATCATGAAACATTGAAATTATTACGAACCAATCGTACCGAAATCACACACTCACCGTTTTTATAAAACGATTTTACGCAAAATACGCGCAGAACGCCTGACCACTTCTCCATGTTTCTGTTTAAATGCCAGTAACTGTCAAACAATAATCAAGTCATGGAAACATTGACTTTTGGCAAAAAAAAATTGGCCGCAAAATCTCTTGATCTTTCGGCATGCGATTCTTTTGCGGATTTCTGAAGAGCGGGTTATAGAGTAATAGACCACAAACCTTACCGGAATTAGCAGCAAACATCGAACAAGATATTGAGCGAATTCAACCTTTCCTGGTCCGTCGAATAACCGAAAATTTTCAATTTAAGTCAGAAGAGTGTTTACAAAGACATGGTTCCCATTTGAGCGGAATTATTTTTAAGACATACTTAAACCCGTAAAAAAGTTTTGAAAATAAACATTTTCTGAAAAAATTGGGTTCTTCAAAATTTCCTGCTTCACTGGTGGACCTTGTATAAGCAGTTAATTATTTCCATGTCATATTTTGTATAAATTTTGTGCAGATTGTTTTTAATCTGGCTGGCATGGATTTTTATCAAAATGCCCTCGTTTCATATGGTTACCTGTAATATTGTCAAAAGTTAATAGTTATGAATTTATTTCGAGATTTATGTCGAAATGAGATGAAATATAGCTTTTTATTCTAGTATCCAAATATTTGCTACCTTCATTGACACAATATAAACCCCATTTTTGGTTTGCTACATGAAATTTGTACAGAGTAAAATACATCGAAATTTTGGACAATTGCGTCTAGAGGCTCTTTTACATCAACGTCTTTAGACACGTGTCGAGTTAGAAAATTACGCTCTAGACATTAAAAATAACTCTGACGTTTTAAAATTATATGAAGGCGATTTTGGTCTAAACCAATTGAAGAATCCATACTCGTATTTGGGATAAAGCATTAATAACTGAGAAAATTTTTGTATTTCCCAAATAAAATTTTTAATATAGATATGTTGACACTGTAAGTCCAACAATGTGTTTGACCTTATAACGTTCACTTTCGTTTTATTTTAACCGTTAACCCCGTGTTATTTGTTCGTCTTTGTATATAATGTACATAATTTAATTACTTATTTATTTTTGTGTAAATCTAACTTTAAGTGTTGTTAGTTAGATAAGTACTCAAGTATTCCCTGTTAAAAAGAATGTTGGTGTAATTTTAATTTAATTTTAATTTCTATCATTTTTGCGTCCATTAATTTGGCATTTGCCATCAATTTGTCTGCACTTGGCAAAGTGGCGTCTGTAGATGGATGCCAGATTACAATACTTAATAATTTTCTTAGTATGAGTGTTAGAGAAGCACCGTTGGCAGCAGACGATTCCAATAGCACCCTATAATACTCATTCTGAGCATGGGTCCCATTCCATACACTTACGTTGAGATTTTTGAAAAACTTGTTGACGCCAAAATCGTGTAATACGTAAAATTGTATACAAATTAGTTCAGCACTTTGCCATCACAGCGCTATTTCCAAATATATTTTTATTGTATTTATCCCGTACATTTACAATCATTCATACGTCTTTAAATGGCAACACTGTAAAACCAATTTCTAATAATTGTTCTTATTTAATTTGAAGTTATTTCATATTTATGGTCTACAGCCTTCTGGCGTCATTCTACCTAGATATACAATTGATGATCTCACACCTACCCTATGTTCTAAATCATTTTGAAAACATATATTTATATAGATTCTGCGTGTTCCAAGCAAGATTAGCTAATTCATGCACTTCAAATAATTGTCAAGGCGACACTTGGGGGTGAACTGTAAAACTGATTACCTATGGTTCCTAATGAGCGGGAGACGAAAGATTTTAAAGGTTCACTGGTACACCATTCTATTTACTCTCCCCGAAAATAATAAAATTGTTACTAATAGTTGAGATGACATTATTACCTTATTTCAAACGGGCGACTTTTTAAATTGCATTTCGGGTTCGCTTCTCTGAGGTTAAGGTTACACAATAACATACCCCGTTCTGATCTAACGTGTTAGAAATGAATAAATATAGTTTACGAATACTAAGCGGTTAAAAGTATGTGATTTACAGATAGGTATAAGATATATTTTACTTTATTATTCGCGAAGCACACAAGAAAAATAAAGTAGAAGGAGCTCGCTTTACCTCCACCACTTTTTGTGACGTCTGCTGATTGGTCTTGCTCGCGCATAGAGCCTCAGGCCGAAGGTTCTGATTGCAGGACTAAATGGCAGACCACGTCCTGCTGGTTTCTGATTGATCCGTATCCTCCACCCAGGCTGTGTTCTGATTGGAGCCCTAAGGCTCTGATAGGAGATTAGGTTACCCCCTCCATTCAGCTGTTTGGTCGTGCACGCGCATTCGTTATGGCGGGAAATCTGAAAATAATAGGCCCTCATACGATCTCATAAGACAGGAACTTATGTTAGGCTCTTCGCCCCTTTGCCAGGCCCCCCTTGACGGTAAATAGTATTCTAATAACGGGGCCTCATACTATCTCATAAGACAGACATAGGAACTTGTGTGTCGTGGCCCTCTTGGATAGAAATTTACATTTTTTTGTGGCGCCATCTCGTGTGTTTCTAGGACTAATGAATGTTTTCTGTAACAGAGGTGAATCCCTATAGCAGTATATTTTTGCGCGAAATTTAAATTTGTTTGTGGCGCCATCTAGTAGTGTATTTCTAGCAGTAATGAATGTTTTCTGTAACAAAGGTGAGTCCATCTAGCAGTATATTTTTGCGCGAAATTTGAATTGGATTGTAGCGTGATCTAGTTGTGTATGGACTAATGAATGTTTTCGGTAATAGAGATGGCTCCTCCTAGCGGTATATTTTTAAAAGTACACGCAGGACACTGCAATCGTTAAAGCGGGAAATTTGGAAAAGTGTGTTTTTTAAACACAAAACATATCTCACCAAGGACGTGGAGAACGAGATATTTCACTCAACGCTCATAACATAATCTTGTTTAAGAATCCGCGTGACAGCTCAGATACAGCATTTAGCAAGACAGATTTCACCTGAAATTTTTAGAGTTTGCGTACAAGGACGCCACTTCAAACCCAAACGGGTATTTTTTGTTTTATTTAAAACAGAACACGCCTCATGTGCTACGCTATAACACAAATATATTCGGGACTCAAGGCGTTTGTCAGGTATATATAGAGACAAAAGGATTTAAGCCTCACAGTCATACAGATTACATCATATACGATGGCTGACGTTTTAATCGAAAACACAGATATCCTTCACGCGTTAGCCAGATTAAGTAAAAGTCAGCGTGATGCGTTACTGAAATGTCTGGATAGTAAGCAAGTGGAATGTATCTATGAGTGTGAACATAACATTTTAAAAGGTCGTGTACCTCTCTCAAGTGATCAGAAGCAGCGACTCTCTCAACATAAGCACACTTTAAGACGCTTGGAACAGAGAGGCGAATCTATAAAAAGGAAGAAACACTTTCTCGTGCAGAAGGGCGCTGCATTTCTACCACTCCTGTTAGGGCCATTACTTGGCGGTATTCTGGGTAATTTGTTTCAATAACTATGTCTGAAGAAGATGATTATTCTACCACTGTAGGCTTGTAGGCACGAGATGTTACACAAAACAATATTTTAACGCAGCTGGGTAACGATATAGATAAGGTCTTGAAAACCAAAGTGACTGACCATGCCAAATGGCAACAGTATAACCAAGTCCTTCAAACATATCTACACTTTTCCAATCAGTTACGTCAACCTGCTAGCATAACAATCAGCAGTGGTGCTGATGATAATAGAGATTAGTGAAACACAAAGGTCTGACAGACGACGAAGTCCGTATCAACACTGATGTCTTGCGTATACTGGATACGAGCGGTGATGTATTTTGGGATAAAAGGGGCAGTTACAATAAAAGGTGAGATCATCCCACATTCCAACAATATCGATCTGGTTCAAGAAACGTTAACACAGCGAAAAAGTACAAACCCACACGGCTGGCGACAGTTTGCGGCGTACATTAAAGAAATAAATATACCACGAGAGTTTATCGGAAGTACTCGAAGACATGATGCTGCTGCTGAATCACCTAACTTTGAACGGGCCCTTACGACTATAGGTGAGAATTACGATGCTAATAGTGAATCGCGGGAAACACCGAGAAGATCCTCTCGAAGATGAAGAATTTCATTCGATTGTGATACTTGGCTAACATAAGATAGATGCTATATACTATGATCCCTTGCATTTCGGGTATAACACGTTTAGTTAACGCTGTAAAAGACAGATATTGTGAAGTGAAAAACTGGCCGCAGGTTTATACGGTACATAAACTAGCCAGGAAAAAGTTTTCACGCAACAGATATGTTGTGATCAACATTTACGAACTGTGGCAAGTGGATCTTTGCGAAATACGAACCTTAAGTAAACACAATAGTCACTACAATTACATACTGTTATTGATGTGTTTAGCAAGAGGGCGTGGGTGCGAGCTCTTGAAGACAGCCGCATCTGTAATTGAAGCATTCGCAGATATTTTTAAGGAGTGTGATAATACACTGGCAAATCTACAGACGGATAAAGGCAAAGAGTTTGTGCTACGAATACTAACTTTTAACAGTTTAATTTTTATAGTTAATTAGATAACATAATTTATTCGGATTGTACAGGTTGTCCCATTTTCGTATGTTTTACGGGGTATCCCGCTTATTTTTTAGGTTAGAAACTTGCGGTTTTCGCGACACCGTGCTATTTTTTAATGAAAGCAAAGATGCACTAATCAAATTTGCCATAGACATCTTAGTTTGTGTGCTACAGGGTGATTTTGGAAAAATTGCATTTTCAGTCATCCCTTGTAACTCTGTTATTGTCAGTCATATTAAAAAGTAAAACTGATATTTGTAGATTTTTTACGTAGAATTCCAGTGGCGTACTCAGATTTTCTTTAGAGGTCACAGTTTTGAGATATTGACATAACCTACTTTTTTTTATGGGACACCCTATATATTTTTTAAAATTTTTTCTCCTTGCCAAGAGCTTTTCAAAAATATAGCATAGTCCATATTTATTTTATAAATAACGTGATCATATTGATCGTTGATAATTGTTAACAAAAGCGCAATTTACATGGAGATGATATACAAACTCTACGGAGACCATTAATCTTTTTGGCTTTATGAAAATGTTGGACAAATTTAATAAAAGTATCACTTCGAAAGTGACATCTGCCCTGTACGAGTGTAACCTTTGGTAATAGTGTAATGCACAAAAACCCGTCACTGTTAATGCTATACACGATAGTAGATAAGAGAGCGCACAACGTATAGTAACAGTGCGAGAGACGCGAAGTGAGGGTTGGAATATAGAGGGAGTCAGATTCCAAGATCCCTACAACGTTACACGTATGCGTAATGTGTTTTATCTTATATATTTGGTGTCGATGATTTTGATAATGTGTTAGAAGAATTGTTTTCTAATATATTATACATTTCATTCCCATGCAAAGAACATGAGGCAGATATAATATCAAGATCTGTTTATTATTATGTATTAGTATCATTGTCACATAATACTATAGGTAAACAAGATGAAGTAATAGGTCAAATGCAAAGAAGAAGAAGGAATTTAAACTGCAATATTCCTAATCTTTTTGTTCTTTTGTGCCTATAAATAATATCCGAATATATGAAAACTGTGATTTTATGACCGTCCCCTACAATTTTTTTAGATTTTGCATTATTTGCTTCCAGTAAATGCCATACATGAACAGTGTGCTTTTTGTGTGAAATTTATTAATAAACCTTGATTCACTACGTACACTTTGTTTCATGTATTTGCTGAAACGGTATAAAACAAATATTGATGACAAAACAAAATTTAGTACAACAGAGTTCGTTTTTTTGAACTTACACTTAGTGAATCCAACCCACCATATTTCCTCGGACGATAAATAAAACACCATTCCATTGCTATTCAATAAAAATTAGTATTTGTTGAATGAATACTATAACTTCAAAAATAAACACCAATGTGGCCGAATTTATTTGTTACTTATTTTAACCGTCTCTTGTTTTATTTACTATGATAAAAATCAGGACTTGTAAAATTAAAATAGGGCAAATTTTTATAAGATGTGTTAGATATTGTACCTCTTACTTACAAGTACTCATTTCAACCACACAGTGCAGAAATTCCAGTAGGAACCATTGTTCCGTATTTCCTGGGACGATAAAACACCATTCTATTGCTATTCAATTAAAATCAGTATTTGTTGAATGAATATTAAAAACAGCGCGCGCAGTAAATATTGTATAAAGTTGACTCCCTGTATGCTTTATCCCTTTCTAAGGCGAACAGGCTACGAATTGGGTCCTCGATGCACCACTTCGTGCGTATATCTCTCTTCTATTATCGTGATGCTATATAACAGGAAAATTATTAGATTTAATGATCCTTACAGTTTTTTGAGGTTTGTGACGTTAATATAAAGTAAATTAGAAAAAAGTATCGATAGCGCTTTAAATGTATAATGCCCCACCTGTGTTCTATTTTCAGATACAGTTATTGACGCTCATATGCTGCAAGAATAACAATATGTATATTTTAAATTAAGACGTCGAAATGATCGGCTGAAATTGATTGCACATAAACTATTAATTGCAATATATAGACGCCAATATGTTTGCAACATCAACATTGTGTATATTTTAAACTAAGACGCAACAATGATCGTGTAGTTTAGTTGTGAAAATATATATAATATACAATTCTTGGATAATATGAAAGCAGACGTCAAACTGATTGCTCACAAACTATTAACTAAAATATATTGACGCTGTAATGATTTTTAGTGCAGTACTTTAATGTACGGATTCCAGAATGATTGTCAAACTTACGAAAATTATGTATATAGTAAAAATAAAGCTAGAAATATATGGAATAGACTATGGAACTCAGAAAAAATGCTGATTTATATACTTCAGAGTATACGTTTTATTCTAGGTGACGCCAAATGAAGAAATTACGTACGGACGCTATAAAGATTGCATGATATATATATATATATATATATATATATATATATATATATATATATATATATATATATATAGTTGCCATTCATCATAATTAATACTTAATAATTCCCTTATGAACAAAATTAAGTGTTTAGGGTAATGTTGAACCAAGTATTAATTTTAATCGTACATCCTATTTGCTTTTAACTGTAAGAAAAAGAATAAGCTTGAAGAGAGGAGTTATAAAAATACGTCATGTGTACTGTTGATTGCCTATAGTATCTACATTCCCAATGCATTAACACGTTTTTTTTATAAAGTATACATAGCCCATACGTATATATTTAAGAAAAATTACCTGTATATATATATATATATATATATATATATATATATACACACGAAAATTATGTATATAGTAAAAATAAAGCAAGAAACATATGGAATAGACTATAGCCAAATGTAACAAACCAATCATTTTGCAAGCTCAGATTAGAATATACTTAATGTTGTTGCAAACATATAGGCGTCAATATACACTACGTTTCAAATGAAATGCAATGATTTTGAAATATTGGCAAAATAATGTTTAAGTACCATATAGAAAACGATGGAAGTTTCAATGAAAAAGAACAAGTCATTATGTACTTTGCACCACTGTTAACATCAATTATCAACAATTTTTATTTATACATTTTAAGAAATCTAATCGTTTAGTGTCAATTTTTTGTTGTTTAACTGACACATTTATACTGAAAAAAATGTCCTCAGTAAGACAATGACGAAACTTTGCTCCTTTTTCAGATTTTGGCAGGGGTAGAATTATCGGCATGAAAGAAGCAGGTTTGTCATTTCGAGAAATCGGCAGAAGACTTAATCGAGACCACACCACGGTGGTCCGCATTTGGTCTTATTGGTCTGAAGAAGGCATTCAACGACCTCGTCCCAGTGGAAGACCACCACGCAGCACCAATGATCGTGAAGAACGACTTCGTAGGCGGATGGCCACAAGAGATCGGTTTCAGTCAACAAGATCTGTTGTCGTGAACTGGACAGGAGCTATTGGTCGTCACCTATCAATGTCAACAATCTACAGGAGAATTAAGTCTTTTGGCTTACATTCGTATCGTCCGTACCGACGTCCGCAGTTAACCCAAGAGCATAAGACTGCTAGATTGGCATGGTGTCAAGAACGGCGGGACTGGGGCCTTCAATGGAATAACATCATCTTCAGCGACGAATCGCGTTTTTGTTTGTGGCGAAACGATGGTCGTCAGAAGGTGCGACGGATTCGAGGAGAACGTCGAAATTTAGAGTTTGTTCTTGGCACATTAAGTGCTTAGCGTTACATTGATAATGTTTTTGAGCCAAAGGTAGTACCGTTAATGCAGACGTTGCCAAATGGTATTTTGCAACAAGATAATGCTAGACCACATACCGCACATGTTACAAGAAGGTTTCTGGATCAAGTCCAGCTACCAGTATTGCCGTGGCCTGCGCGATCGGCAGATCTTTCGCATGTATGGGACATGATGGGCCGAAGGCTAAGGCAACTACCAAGGCCCCCAAACAACTAGGATAAATTGCGACACCATCTCCAGATAGCCTGGGATGAAATGCCTCAGGAGGATATAGACGCTCTGATAGAAAGCACGCCTCGGAGAGTGAACGCCTGCATTGCTGTGCGTGGCGATGCTACATACTATTAACATTTTCTTGTTAACTTAATATTTTGCCTTCAAAATTTCATCGTCTTATACATGTTAATAAAGCTTTATTTTACCATACTTTCAAGATCATAGCATTATTATTTCTAAGCGGTGCATTTCATTTGAAACGTAGTGTATTATAGTTTGTGAGCAATCAGTTTGACGTCTGCTTTCATATTATACAAGAATTGTATGTATGTTTTCACAAGAATTGTATGTATGTTTTCACAACTAAACTACACGTTCATTTTTGCATCATAGTTTAAAATATACACAATGTTGATGTTACAAACACATTGGCGTCTATATATTGCAATTAATAGTTTGTGTGTAATCAGTTTCAGCCGATCATTTGGACGTCTTAGTTTAAAATATACACATTGTTATTATTGCAGAATATGTGCGCCAAGGTGTTTTTTATTCAAGGAATACATTCCTTGCTATCAGTTTGTCGTCTATAACTGTATCTGACAATAGAACACATGTGAGGTATTATACATTTAAAGCGCTATCGATACATTTTTCTAATTTACTTTATATTAGCCTCACAAACCTCAAAAAACTGTAAGGGTCATTAAATCTAGTAATTTTCCTGTTATATAGTATACGATAGTAGATAGAGAGATACACGCACGAAGTGATGCATCGCGGAGCCAATGCGTAGCCTTTTCGCGATAGAAAGAGATAAAGCATACAGGGAGTCAACTTTATGCAATATTTACAGCGCGCGCTGTTTTATTTTTGAAGTTATAGTATTCATTCAACAATACTAATTTTTATTGATTAGGAATGGCATGGTGTTTTATTTATCGCCCAAGGAAATATGGTGGGTTGGATTCACTAAGTGTAAGTTCAAAAAAACGAACTCTGTTGTACTAAATTTTGTTTTATCATCATCATTTTACACCGTTTCAGCAAATACATGAAACAAAGTGTACGCAGTGAATCAAGATTTATTAATGAATTTCACACAAAAAACACACAGTTCATATTTCTAAACACAAAATGGCACTTACTGGAAATAAATTGTGCAAAATTCTAGGGGACGGTCATACAATCAAAGTTTTCATACATTCGGATATTATTAATAGGTACAAAAGAACATAAAAATTAGGACGATTGCAGTTTAGATTCCTTCTTCTTATTTGCATTTCTTAATTCTCCAAAATTAACATTTGTTTTGTTTTATTCAATAATTAATAAATGTTCAAATGCAATGTGGGCCTAGACTATGAAATGCCAATAAAATGACAACCATTTTCACTTTTCTTTCAATTAAATATATGACAAATATATAAATCATGTTCAGAAAAATGAGGTTATGTATATCATTTTAAATTGATATTTGATGGCTGGAACTAACTTGCTTCAACCTGTAGAATACTTATATACACAAACATAGTGTATCATTTAAGAATTTTGAGGTTGTTTGCCTTTTTACTTTAATAGGTAACATACTCTACAAACTAACACAATGTGGAGCATTTTATATACAACTATTTAGATTTTTTTTCGGCGGCGTAAAGTTCTCCGTACCTCGACCCAAACGTTAGTAATTCCCAAGAAATAATGACGAATGAGAAATATTGGTGTAAAATTATCAGTAAAAATCCTGAAAATGGCCAGCATATTACTTCCCCATAGTTGCCATAAGTGCTTTAGGTTTTATTTATCTCGACATTAAAATACACTAAGATGAATAACACGATCGTTAGAATTGTTAACGGTTTGTTGCCTCAAACATCACAGATTGTACGTAAAAGAAACAATTCTTAACTAACGTAATCAAGTTTTAACTTTGTTTAATAATTACGGCATTATTTTTTCTTCTATTTTTGCATACAGTTTTAAATCAGTTAAATTACAATATTTATGGCATAAACATCAGAATTAGTTCCAAGAACATAAATTGGAGTGCGCAAAATTTTGATACAGTTACAATCCTAATAAATTATGTTATCTACACCTCATTCCATTTAGCTATAAACATAGGACAGTTTTGACGTTCATTCTCATTGGTTAATATGCAAACCAGTTTTAAACACACAAAGGTATTTTCATAAAATAGTGATATTTGAAGTAAAATTCATGTTATGTTGGTAATAGTGATATTGTGTTCTTTGTAATCCTCGTGTTTTTCTTTTATATTCTCCTGTCCGTCATTTTTACTACATATTACGTAATAGTTCTTTTCAGAACTCCACCGCATTTGCATCATTTACCTAACGTAAGTAACCTAACCTACTTGTATAACATGTAATGAAATAAACATGTTTTACAGTGTTCCCATATTTTGTGTATTATGGTAGAACAATTGCCGTTTAAGAACAATAAGGGTAAATTAGTATGAAGTGGTCAAAGATTGATGGCGTATAACATTTATTTACGAAACAAAGTAAATCGGAAGCTGTTAAATTAACATCTATTCCGGCCTTGGTGTGCGAATGTTGTGGAACATTATCAAAGAAATAGAGATTTCTGGTATTCCCGTTCCCCTAAAAAGACACAAACACGTCAAAGTCAATATACACGACTTCAAGATGTTGAAAAGTCAGGTATCCGAAGGCATGTGCAATTGTGCATTCGTTCTTTTTTAAAAACTGCCTACTTTAGAAAAAGTCTTAAGAGCTGTGGATGATGATGATTCACTACCAGATTTCAAACGCACGAGTTTGTGGAGAATACTGCGAAAGTTGAGATTCAAATATGAGAAGCGAAGCAGAAAAACTATTTTAATTGAAAAACAAGAAATTGTTGTATGGAGACGTAAGTACTTAACTTCTATCAAAAAATATCTCGAAGAGAGAAGAAAAATTTATTATACAGATGAAACTTGGGTTAAAGCGGGGCATGTGAAAAATAAAATTTGGAAAGATACTACTGTGACAACTGCAAGGCAAACACACTTGCAGGGTCTTTCAGCCGGCATCAAAGCTCCATCGGGCAAAGGAAAAACCCTTGATTGTTGTGCATATGGGTAGCACCTCAGGCTTTGTGGCGGGTGCTTCTTTAAATTTTGAATCCAGAAACACAGGTAAACAACAAATTTAGGTTTATAAATGCAAATTTACTTTTACCAATTGTTTTAGGTGATTACCATGAAGAAATGAATGGTGAGGTGTTTAAAAATTGGTTGGAAAGTGTTCTACCGCTTTTACAAGATAACTGTGTGATCGTAATGGACAATGCGCCTTACAGCTGAAAAAGTTCCTAACCAAAGTTGGCGAAAAGGTGATATCATCGAGTGGCTTCATAGCAAAGCTGTAACACCAACAGGTGGAGACTTATTAAAAATATAACTATTGCAATTAGCAAAACAATATTGCCAATCTCATCCAACTCCTTACGTTATTGATGAAATAATCAACAACACCGGAAGAATCGTATTGCGAATGCCCCCATATCACAGCAATTTAAATCCGATTGAACTGGTTTGGGCACAAGTTAAACAAGCGGCCAATGATACGACATATAAAATTGCCGATGTAAAAAACTTGTTGGATAAAGGTAGTGTCAATGTTACAGCACAAAAATTGTATGATTGTGTGGAACATGCAATTAATGAGGAAAAGCGAATGTGGGATTTAGATGGTATAATAGAAAATATGTTGGAAGTAGTTATAAATTTGCATTCTGATAGTAGTTCTTCAGAAGAGTCAAGTGACGAAGATTTGTAATTTGTAATCGTTATGTAATTATATAATTTTGCCTTAATTTGTTCTGTTAAATGAAAAATGAATCTTACAAGTTAAGCTTATTTTGTCGTTCACATTTATATTTTTGTATCACTTTGGTTTAGCGAATGTTGTGCGTTTAATTTTGAAATAAATTTACAAATGTTGATACACTGAATAAGAACACATTTTGGTCATTTTGTGTAGAATGTTAATGAAATTAACTGAAAACCTTTTGAGTATAATGAGCCACATCTCATCGTCATTTAAAATATTATTTTTCACGACTTGCATTAAGCGAATGAATCCGTTGTAAATAGCATCATCAGGTTACCTCCACGTCACGTGTTTGTGTTTTATTTTATATTCAAGCATCTTTTCATCAGTGGCAATCTACAATCTCATATAACACATTTGATTTTATTTCAGTCATGTACTGGCTAATAAAAGAAATTCACTGATTTATTAAAGAGGTTTCCAAAATAAATGACGTTTACAAAATTACACTATTTTTAAATTTTCCCGCATTTTAAAGATAACCAAAAAACATAGCTGTGTAAACTTGCTCTCAGAGGTAGCGCCATCTACTACCTTCTTAAATGGAATATAGTATAACTAAATATAAAAATCAAACTCTTCAAAACTAGTATTCATATCCATCTTTTTTATTAATCGAATCATATTTTTCGAACTTACTTGTTATCTTATTTTCATAAAGGAATCGTATCTAAAATATTCCCATATAAAGGTATTTTCACTTAAGCTGACAGTTTTCGATATATTTGCTAAAAAACCTTTTAATGTGTATTTATTACTCCAAGAAAAATTGTCATAAACAAAGCTTACGTAAAATTGAATAAACTGTAAGAAAGCTCTCTTCACTTCTTACATTAAAGTGAATAATTTTGGAGTTATTCATACACTAGGCACTTGAGCATCCTCTATACAGTATCGTTGACTATGAACCGATTTTAACAAAACTTGATAGAAGAGAGATATTTCATCAATAACTGTAAATATAAAGTGTAATTAAAATCCGTTCCGTATCTTTTAAATTACCCTGGCTACAGGCACATGGGCACGTACAGACGTACAGCCGCACATTTTAGGCAAATTAACTTAACCTTGAATTACCGAAATCAAATAATAAGTTTCCGATTTTACAAAACGGCTGTTAACCATTCACAATCAGATTATTCCAATAGAAAAATTATCACTATATGTTAATAATATAACAGGTTTCTAAACGGTACTAATTTAACGTGGTAGCACTAAAACAAAAAATGAATTTAATAAAGGACAATTTTGATTAATAAACGTAACCAGTTACTGTGTAGTTCAAAATTAAGATACTTGTTTCTTAATCTACAGTGCGTTAGGATTACTAAGCGAAATTCAAGGGCGAATATACCTACTTCGGGGTAAAGCTTTCGGTTCAACTTTCTACCTCTAAGAATTGAAACAAATAATAACTCAAAATTAAATCTATGAAGTGTTGTTTAAACTATGAATTTGGTGTACAAAGTTACTCAATTAATTTTTAAATAGTCCTGTCACGTTAGACCTAAATTGGGGAATTTGGAGTACTGAGATGAATTTTTGCACAGACCTTTATTTTGTCATTATAAAGTTGGGTAGAAACCCCAGCAAAAAAATCACTGGAGCATTTTGAGATATCAGAGGTCAAAGGTTACAATTTTGAGTTTAGTATGCATCTTACGCCTTTAAAGCTATTATCAAAGTTGTAGCTAATAACATTCACTACAAGACCGATAACTTGATTTTTTTTCGTGCGATTAGCCGTTTCTGATATATAGCGCGCGCTCAATTTATACAATAACGCGGCGCAAGGCGGTTAATTCACTTTTACCGATTATAGTTATGATGTAAATAAACCAGGTGTAGCAATCCAAAGATGCGCAGTAGTTCGACAAATCAGAAATTTATCCAAAACACAAAAAGGCAACATGGCAACAAGTCGAAATCATAACCTAATATAACCTGAGCATACCAAAATTGGAAGAAGGGAATGTAGAAACTCGGCTGTATTCTTCCAAGAGTTTGGACAAGTTTGCTGGTTGCAAGGAACACATGCTCTTAGTGGATGCGATACCACATCTGCGATGTTCCGCAAAGTCAAAGTTCAAGCCTTTAAAATGTTTTTAAAAAAACCTGCATTACATCGCATGGCTGAAATATTCCAAGATAAAACCTGCACCCCAGACAAATTACTTGAAAGCGGAAAAAACTTTACCCTGGCGGTGTACAATGCTCCAAAATTGTAAAAAAAAGCATCGATAATTTCCGATAAGGATTATTAATAACCATTAATTGTATTTTATTTTAAAATTAACTTTTAAAGTACATGCAGTAAAAAATTAACTCGAGTGGGACTTCAACCCACGACCTCCACTTTGCTAGAGTCGGGCTCTTCCATCTGAGCTATCGAGGTGGCACAATCAATTCAAACTTGAACTGATAAAATGGATGGACGCAAAATGATAGAATTATATATATATATATATATATATATATATATATACATAATATATATATATATATATATATATATATATATATATATATATATCAGCATATCTATATTAAAAATTTGATTTGAGAAAGACAACATATTTTTCAATTATTGCTCTAAAACGCTTAGAGATTCATAGGAATATGATTCTAGGTATTGCTAATGAAAAAGATCTCAAGTCTGTAAACAAGGAACTACAGGGTATGTTTTCAGAGTACACCAACTGAGCTAGCAGCGTAGTGGTGACACGACCTGCATAGCATTCGGAAGGTAATGGGTTCGATTCCCGTTACCGTCTACCTTGTATGTGATTTTTTCAAGCGGTTTTCGTCATACACATGTACCGGCATGGTCACTGCGTATATGCACATCATGTGCGGCTACTTACGCGAATGCTGGGGTAGTGTTTTCCCCCTCAGAACCCCAACTCCGTTCCTTCCGATCCTATCCTGCCCAAACCCATCCTTAATCCCCCCATGAATATATACGTAATGTATCCATGATTGCGGCTGAAGGAGCTCGGAAAGCCTGAGCAGGCCGCCCTCCCCCTTGGGGGAGAGAATGAAATACCTGGACTTTTCCTTTCCTTTTCCAGAGTACTCCAAGTTGTTGAAATTGTTATTAACCCTACCTACAACTTCATGCACAGCAGAAAGAAGTTTCTCTGCAATGAGACGACTGGAAACGTATCTGAGGAATTCCATAACATGAACGGTTGAATAACATAGCCCTTTTAAACTGCCATAGAGATATTACACTCTCAATTGATTGTGACGTTATTCTTAACACATTTACTATGCGTAGCGCACAATGGAGGATACTTTCCCGATGCACGTTGCATTTTAAGATTTTAGTACACGTTCATATTTTTGATATGGTATATTGCGCTCATCATGTATTATTGCGTTTTTTATGATCATACTATTATTTTGTTGCTAAATAACGAACAAATATAATTATTCTACAAAAATGCAAATCATACGCTTTGAGAACTTAGATACTCGGACATAACATGCAAGTATCTGAGTCCGATTTTAATTTGTGTTTGTCATTTATATTTTATGAAGCACCGCTTAAATTTGTCAAGGAAATGTTAGGTTTTTTTTGTAATAAAAAATGGGATTAGTACTTGCATACAAAATTGATACATGTACAAGAAATGTCGATGAAACTCAAATGTGTTGCTCAGTTATACTTTTTGTTTTAACAATTGAAAGCTGTGTACCGGGTGTCCAACTAAGAATGGACGCCGGCTATATCATCTCGGGAACTGTCAATCTGCCAACTTGGGAAAAAAAAAACAACTAATAGGTGAGTCGGCCAAGAGAAATCGCTGGAAATTATTTTCAAGTTCGAAAGATGGATGCCAACACCAACATCAAATTAGAAAATTGGCTTTTTCTCTTAAATCTGCATTATCAAGATATATCCAAATAGTTTTATTATAAACTACGGTAAGCTTAGAAACATTTTCTTTTCTTAGAATTTTGCTGTATTTTGTTAAATGAGGGAGGGGGGGGGGTAGTTGTTCACTCGAAAAATATCATAACTTCTTTTTAACTCAACAGGTTTTTATAAACTGAGTCTCGGTTGAGAGAGGCTGCTCAGCTGCTTCTAATAAAATATTAACATTGTCGGTTTAGTAATTTTTTCTACTCAGTAGATGACGTTTCGTGACAAAGCCGTAGATTTTTGCAATTTTCTCGAAAATTTTAAACGCAAGGGTATAATTTTTAACTCACGAAAAAGAGCGCGAAAAAATATAGAAATTGGCGAAAACCATTGTCTTCTTTCGTTACACAGATATGAAAAAAATAAATGTAAAAATATATTTTACAAGTAACATAAATAGAGAACATATTTAACTGTCATTCATTATTAAAATTTATTAATTATTAAAACAAAGGAAAAAAATTTAATATACTAAATGTCCCCTGGGGCGTATCTTTAATTTAGAGCGGATAAAAAGAGACCGCTGCTATAGAAGAATGGTGCGCAACAGTCCTAATACTGAAGAACTAATGACGCCCCAGATGTTCAAATTGTTACCCGTACTGTTCAACACAGAGTAACAATCTCTCACGCATAGACAGAATAGCAGTCTAGTAAAAACAACTAGGTCTTGAAATGCCAAATATAACACAAAACAATAGCGGGCTTTAAATATTGCTTTGCGTCAAAATAATATTTGCTCCATTAGTCTTTCGTGTTTGATTAACGCGCCGTTGATTTCAAAATGCCGTTAACAAATGGAATACGAGGGACAAGCCATTATTATTGAGACTAAAAGAACCAGTGTAACTTTTTCAAAATTATATTTTAGATATGTTCAAAGTAGTTCCTTCTGCTATAATGCACTTAGCCCTTTTTTACTTCCACTGCTTAAATGCTCCAAGTCAAACAGTTTTTGGAATACTATTAAAATAACACCGAACAGCAGCATCGATCTCTTCCTCTAAAAAAAATCTTCTTCCTCGTAAGTTCTGTTTTAGCCCAAGAAACAGCAAAAGTCGCACATTACCAGATCCGGTGAATAGGGAGGTTTTTTGACTACATAAATCTAGTTTACAGTCAAATACTGCCGAGTTAGCTCTGCAGTGTGGCAAGAAGTAATATCGTGACGAAGCATAATTCCTTTCTTTGGCACTTTATTAAACACTGTCATTAGAATATATTTTACTGTTTTAAAACTTGTATGACATTCCATATCAATAATCAATTTTACGTAATTTAATCTGGGTGCTAAAAGTAATACAAATGGTTCAAAAACGTCAGCCCTAAACTAAAACACACAATGAAGCGTAAAAGAATCTATAATACATATGTGTATCCATTTTAATAAGCGTATTAATGTATTTTATTTTCTGCTTAAAGCCATGTACATATAATGTACAGTCGACCTTCAGTATTTACTTTTAATAGATAACACATTGAGTACACAATGAAACGTAAACAATCTATAATGATTTAATTAGCGTATTAATGCAATTTCATTCTCTGCTTAAACCTTGTACATATAATTTTAACAGTCGACCTTCAATATTTACTTTTAATCGATAGTTGATAGCACCATTAAAAGGACTACACAATGAAACGTAAAGAAACGTAAAATGCATGTGTGTAACCATTTAAAGCATTTTATATCTGCTTAAACCTTGTGCATATAATATTAACATTCTCAAGGTGAAAATCATTTAAAGCATGTTTTGAAAAGCAAACCCCGGCAAGTTAATAACTCATTTATATGTATAATGCTGAAGGTGACTTTTTCTCAAGGTAAAATCAGTATATTGTAAATTCGTATATATAATGCAACAGTCGACCTTCAATATTTACTTTGAATTGATAGTTGATAGCACTATTGAAAGGAGTACACAATGAAACGTAAACAATCTAAAACACATATGTATGTAACCATTTAATGCATTTTATTTCTGCTTAAACATTGTACATATAATTTCATTTAAATCATGTTTTGTAAAGCAAACTGGCAACAGAATTACTCATTTATATGTAAAATGTTGGAGGTGACTTTTCTCAAGGTAAAATAAGTATGTTGTAATAAAATTCGTAAAATAGGTAACCTACAAATGGAACTTAAAAGAAATGTAATAATTTTAATAACAATTATGCAATCTCTTTTGTAATAAATGTGTTACGAAAAATAAACCACATTGTAAAAACAAAAACATTTTATTCCCGGCAGAAGGATATTTAAACTTCATGTTAGATAGACATAAACAGTAGCTTTCAAAAAACACCAAGGCCATCTGCTTCTATTAATAATACGGTTTAATCATTTTCATTCATATTTAATTTTAGTCTTATGCTACCTGTAATAATTTTAATAACAATTATGTAATCTCTTTTATAATAAACGCATTACGAAAAATAAACCACATTATAAAAACAAAAACACTTATCCCTGGCAGAATGATTTAAACTTCATGTTAGATAGACATAAGCACTAGGTTTAAAAAAACACCAAGGTCATCTGCTTCTATTAATAATACGGTTTAATCATTTTCATTCATATTTAATTTTTAGTCTTATGCCACCTGTAATAATTTTAATAGACATAAAATACATGTTAACTAAAAAATGCGAAGTTCATCTGATTCCATAAATTATCAATAATACGATTTGATCATTTTCATCCATATTTAATTTTTAGTCTTACGAAACCTATACATGCCTTACGAGACTAGGGTCTCTTATTAGACTATAATTTTTAAGATAGCGGGCGAAACCCAAGAACAAGACCCTTTATTAGAATTCCCAGCGCAAGGTCAACTCCGAGGTCAACCGCTACACTAACGCCAAGGCCAAACCCGAGGTCGATCTCAAGACCAAAATACGACCTACACGTGGGCGAGTACAAAAAATATCTGCCAAGGTGTGGTCTTGGGAATTCTCAAGGGCAAAAGTGAAAGTCAAGGTGCCCGTATAGTACTGATGTTCGCTGGACTCGGTCCATCCAGATTAAAAAAGATGCTATTCGTACGATTTTTCAGATGAAGCAAAGTAGGTTAATTAAATTTTATCCAAATTCAATTAACATACTTTGTTTTTAGCTCGTTCAGTTTCACCGCAACCATCAACTTTGAGAGAAGAAACTACTGTTTTGATGGAAATACCTTCAAACACAGATCCCACTAATAAAGACAGTAAGCATTACCATCTAAATAAAATTGTTGTTTACAGTAATTTTTACAGAAATACTTCAAACTTCTCCAAATCTCGCTGAAAATCTCAGTTCAGAATGGAGGTGAGAAGTTTAAAAAGAAAATATCGTTCATTGCAATCGCCAGAACCAGTTCCAAGACCATTAAATGAAAATGATTTTATAAAATTTGTTAAAAGTAATTTTAAAGAAAGCTTAGCAAAATTTATTCTAATGCAGTTTAATTTGTTTGGTAAAAATCCAAAGTAGAATTGAATCAGTTTGCATTAACGATGTACTTCCTTTGCCCTAATCTGTACCGACATCCACAAGAGACATTTTATGTGTCAAATAAAACAACATTGTGGAAAACAACTTCTCAAGGGAACATTACGTCCGGCATAAATGATGTTATTTTTTAATGTTATTTTCACAAAAGTAGTAAATTGTAGAAGAGTGCCAAAAGTCAATTATTTGTATAGATGCACTTACAACACACTTATTTTATAAAAGACGCAGGGACTACATAATTGGTTTTCATCAAACTAATGGCTTCAGAACTTACGATTCTAGCAATTGTACGCTGGTACTAATGGCTCAAGGAATTAAAAAAAAAATGGAAACAACCACTAGCTTTTTACTTTATTCACAACACTTGCAAAGAGCAATATTTAAAAGGCATAATTTTTCAAATAATCTTGTCACGTGGCCGTGATTTTATCACATATTTGTCGTTAATTTCGAAATTATAACTTATTTGTTAATACCGTACATCTGAAATGTAGTATAAATTAACGCAATTGAATTTGATAACGCAAAAATTCTTTGGGAAGCTTTTCGAAATTTCTATAAATAGTAATCGCAAGTAAAATCCCTTTTTCTAAAAAACGAAATAAAGTTTCGGTTGTTTATCAAATTTAGATGGAAGTTTAAATTAATATTATTAGTGAAACCCTTGTAAATGATAGTTATTTTCCTTATTGTAAGTTTTAGAAATTTACGTTTGTTGAAAGGGAAATTACGTTTTATAAGATTAAATTCGAGTATAAATTGTTACTTTGTATTTAAATTCAATGCAGAAAGCATATTTCGCGTTTCGTTGAGACTTTGGAGGCGACGATTTGTCGGAGTATTTCCATAAGAATTTTGGATTTAAACAAAGAGTTTAGCTTTAGGTAAGAGGTATTAAGGTCCAGCGTCGCTAAGAAATCTTTAAGTTACAGGATATCGGTTACATAGATAAGACCCGCGGTTACGAAGTGCATTCTTTTGGTGATGCAATTTTTCCGTCGGTCTTCGAGTTCCATTCGTTTTGGCGCAATGTAAAATTTAAGTAATGAATTGTTATGATAGGCTCAATTAAAATGTAGGGGATTAAATTGAAGATGGCGAGAAATGAATGTAGCTTAAGGCAGCTAGGTCCATGATGTAGTGGAAGGTTCACGCTTTTTTTTGTTTGCGGTTTCGCAATATACGCGAAAGGGGTTATTGTCGTAGGAGGGAACAAGTTATCATACCGTGAGGGCGTACTGAACATTACCGTAGGAATATTTTCCGCTTCCCCCGGGTTGGGATCTTAGAAAAGTTACAACTCACCCCGGGTTATAATATTGTGTTTCGTTTTGTCAATAGTGACAATTTTCCGTCATAGAAGTAATTGGTTTTAGTGTTTTTTGGAGTACGGAACCTTTTGTGCTGTTGACCTACTTTAACCCATTTTGCTTACGCGGATTAATTTAACGAGTTTCTAATATAAACTGCTATAAATATAACGCTTAAGAAGTTTCGTGTAAACATGGTTTCGTTTAATAGATGTGTATTAGCGAGCAAGAGCTTTTAACGTAGTTTGTTTTATGAAAGTTCAGTTCGATGTGCCAAAGCTGGTGTAAAGATAAATTTAAGAATTAAGAAGTTATTGGTTTCTGTTAATTATATACCGAGAGGAGCTACTCCTATATCGTTGTGAGTATATTTTTCTGAATTTATGTGTTGGTAATTTTAATGTGTTTATTCGTACATATTTAAACGAATGAATATGCCTGTTGGTTTAAGTTTAATTAAGGAACGTTTAGATACAAATTCAATGTATAACGCATATTCATTCGTACAATAACTATATCGGACTGTGCATGGATTATTTCATTCTATTTACGTTATATAAAATTTGCGTACTGAAAGATTTGTAAAATTTATGTAGATGTTCGGTGCTTTCATTATTATTTTGATGTTACTTAAAATTTAAGATATAGAATAGATAAATTTGGGGATTATAGGAATCCTGCAGGAATCATTCCAAATCAAAATACAGAAATTTTATTTGAAGAGTTACATTTTATGTGATTAAACACTTTGTTGATTGTATATTTTTCTAGGCTTATTGTTGTTTTAAAAGATGTATAGTGTTTATTAACTTGAGTGTTTTTTTGAAGTTACATATTTTGTAATCCTCATCTTTACTCACAACGTTCATTCAAAATTTAGAAGTTTAGCTATTTTGGATTACATTCAAAGTTTATGAATAATTTATATGTTTGTGATAACTGATAATTTGCACAACTTTGCAGTAGCATTACTTTGAAATGTTTGATTATTTATGGAAAGCTTTAACGTAATGGAGATTATAAGAATTTCTATACTAGAGTATTCGCTATTTTGAAAGAGATTTTTAAATTATAAAGTAACATAATTATGAAGTGACTCGGTCGTTGACCGGCCAGGCTGTTTGTTTTTGCATACGATAGTTTGCAAGTAGTCGCATATTTTTTTGGAAAGCATTTTATAGGAATCACCTGATCAGCTGTCGATTAGCGGAATTTGCATAAGTAGTTTGTGATTTGTTTCAGAATGAGCTGTGTATTTCCCGAATTTAGGAATTATAACCCCGATTTTGCCGTTTAGTAAATTTTAGGATTCTATAAATTTTCCAGCGCGTTTAGTCTTGTGGCGTATTTTTCGTTTTAAATTGAATAATTAATTATCGCATTATTCTGTTATTTTTGGGTATTTGAGCCAATGATTTTAGTGCTAAATTTATCGAAATATATAATGAGTTTTGGTTTTATTTTCGCAATTGTGCTTATTTTATATAAAGCCTAAGATTTTATTGTTGGTCGAACTTTGCGAAGTATTTTTGGAGTAGAATTTTCATGGAGCATTTTATTTTGCGTGAACATTATTGTTTCGGTTATAATATCTAGTTCATGACGTTTTCCCGCTATAAATGTTCCTAACAGGTGGGGCCTTTTTGACATCTTTTCCTGATTTTGACGATTTTGGAGTTGTGACGAATGCCCTTTCGCAGCATTAAGTAAGAACCCCGCCCACACCACTGAGCTATACCGTATGCGCAATTGCCTTTACGGGCGTGATGCTCTAATGAGTATTTGACCTGTAAAAATCTCAAAATCGCTTTCAATTGGCCTAGATGTACATGGTCTGGTTAGCGACCAGGGTTCAAATTTTTTGATTTTCTCCAAAGAAATACCCTTTACTTTTTTTTTGCAAAAAAAATGTATTATTGCGTTGTCACTCCTCGCCTTTTAAAACTAGAAGAAATAATTTTTTCAAATATGATTTTGTGGAAGACGGAACTATAGTTAAAATGCAATATAAATACATTGAAAATCTATATCACAATAATAAAAACGTTTCAACAGAATGGTACTAAAATTAACAGACGTTCATCTAAATCCCAACAGTTGCCAAAAAATGAACGTAAAATTGGCTGCCCAAATTTTTAGCTATTCTGTTGCAACATCTCTGGAAACTGATTTCTGTAAGTTTTACCACATGAAGCAGTTGCTACAGCAAAATTTATTAGTGATACGGATACGCTATTTGACATTTTAAACTCATCTTCAATGCGTGCTTCAAAATTTCTTAACAGGGCATATGATGGAAATAACAAACAATTAGACCATCTAAGAAAAATGAACGTTTTATTTAGAAATGTTCCAGGTTTTGAGTCAGGAAAATTGTAGTGTTATTAATGTAACACCTACGAGCCCAGTCGCATACAAATTGGACCAACACAAATATGCAATACAATTTTATTTTCCTAATGTAGAATTTATTAAACTACGAGCTTTTCTCCCGCAAAATTTTGCGGTTAAAATTAAATTTACAACATTGTAGAAACAAAAACAATAATCTATGTCATAATGACGTGTCAGATAATTAACATATTAACCATCAAATATTGACAAGATGTTTGAATTAGGTATTATAAATAGTTAAACCGCAAAGCTTAATGAATGAGAAAGAAAAATAATGCTTGACGTTTGTGTATTCAAAATAAAATTGTTCCTGATAAACAAACTAAAGATCTAAAAAATATGGAAATATTGCCACGACAAACTCATTATTATGTTCATTTACAACGTGAAGCTATTGAAATATATAAACAACCTAATAATTTTAATAGACACGAAGAAAATATCCGTATAAATAGGTTTTGGCATCTCATAATTAAAAAAAGGCATAATGATACGTCTTAATTTTGATTTTAATTTTAATTGTGTCTAGGTTTTTTGCTGTGTTTGTCCTAGACCTTGAAGTAAATGCTTTACCAATTATATGTTAAATTACCACAGCACTACAATTTAACATAATTAGTTGCAATTAAGAATAAAATTATAAAAAAACGTTTTGCATTATGCTTTTCATTGTTAATAACACTTGCACTTATTGACAAAGATATTTCTTTGTTAGATTTAACTGGATTATTTTATCTGATGTCATGTTTATATTTGTTTATATTCGCCGTTAGATAGTTTTCTGAATTGTCATCTTTAAGGCAGTTTCACAATATTTAATTTTTAATGACCTAGTAATTCTTTACTAAAATTTAATTCTATAGTTGGCTTTATACGTTTCTCAAACGGCAATATTAATAGCAGGCTGCTGTTTATGTTTTAATTTTTCAACTTTGACAAAATCGTTTACAACATCTTTAACAATTTTAATAGATATTACCACTGACGAAGACTATTGTAAGTGTTATCGAAATGTTTAGATTGTATAATTTAAAATACAGCATTAAAAAAACCCAAAAGAGATAAGTATTTTATTATGGTGGATAATGGTGAAAGTTTACATTTTCATATAAAGATCTAAAAGATTACACATTTGAGTGTAAAGACTGAATCTCCGTTTATTGTTCCTCTATTAAAATTTGACAAATAATAATTTATTTTGTACTAGAATATACATCTTGAATTTTTATATTAATGCCAGTTGAAAAAAGTAGACCGTAGCATTCAAAAATAGAATTTGGATTTATCTCTTGAAATTGCACTTTAAATAATAGGAATTTGACCGTGAAATCATTATGTGTGTGAGTAAACATTTTATATAAAAGAAACATGTCAGTATCAAGTATACTAACATATTGCCATGTGCGACTACCGTTTAGGAATAAATATGATAATTCAGTAATAACAGACGAAATAAGTTTAATTAGATCACTTCCGATATTAATAGTCAAATTTAAATATGCAATAATTTCTATAACGTTAACCAAATAACTCTAAAGAAAGTAAAATGGAACTTAATTTACCTGCCATTATACAAAATTTTATGCATTCCAACACCATCACATTGGGAAGGGAGCAACCGACTTCCGTAATTTTTTGTTATTTTGAATTGGCAGAAGTGTCGTAATTATTAATTAGGTCGTTATATAGAATAAATAATTGTTTAGGTAGGAAGTGGTAAGTTTTTATATCAATCGCTCCGTTATTTAATAAACAATAATTTTAGAATATCGAAATAAGCATCAAATCAATAATTAATTTCATTTTAACTTCTAACGCTCCGGTCTGAGCATAGGGAGAATTGGAGTTTCCACAAGACCCCACTGCGATCGCCCAGCCATTATATAGGCAGGACGCGCGGGCGCCCGATTATTTTCGGCGACATAATCCCAACCAGAGATCCTTACCACTCCCTACAATTACCGATTTCCTTAATTCCCACGAAAAAAACCAAACTAAAATTAAAACAACCCGCCGCGACCTAACACAACTTCTTGACGACCTCCCTGAGGAGATAAAAGAATCCCTAGATAAAACATCGTGTGCCCTCCGCATCCCCCGGCTATTCGATGACGACCTCGTATGATACCGGCAAATGAATTGAATTAACCACACGCAACACGATACACCCAGCTAAACAATACGCACTCTTAAACCGATTAACATAAACATTCAAATAAATTCTAAATTAATTTTTTTCTTTTTTTAAACACCAAAAATAACCACAACTTATGATTGTAAACTATACAATTACACAAAACAGCGCATCACCAACAAGAAAAGAATGACCAGGGCTGAAGAGCAGAAGGACTCCTGAACAGTCTACGAACAAGATCTACATAAGCTAAAAAACTAAATAATTACTAACCATAAGCAAGAGCATACAAGAAAAAGCGTCTCGTTATCTTCATCGTTTTTCTTGCGTCATTGTACAGTTCGAAGCTGAATTCAATTGAGAGTACGATGTAAAATAGTAGTTTTAAATTGCTTAACCAACTTAATAGATACTCGCTCCAGAATTAAGTTCAAAAGCATTTAATTTGTTTTAAGACTTGTAGTAAAATTTGCCTTGCTACTGATAACGGCATATTTAAATTCTAACCGCTGACATTTAATTAGATTGACAGAGCTCGTATTTATTAAGAATCATTACATCGATCATCAGTCATTGGTGCAGGATCCTTGTTTGTAAAGGGGGACCTGTGACCTTTGTCTGCTACCGCATCCATTGCCCGCCCAAACTAATTCTGTTTTAGGAACATCTTCCACCGCCGGAAAACACCGTTGAGACCCGAGCAGCCGTTTGGAAACCGTGAAAATTCAGGATTGGCCTCAAAGACCGCCTGAACAGCAGCTTATCTTTGGGTGGCGCCCGAAACATTTTAACCCGTTGCTACCCCTGGAACAGAGAATCTGATATCCGCAATCCGCCCAGGAATGGTACGGTAAAATACGATAAATACTGTAACTTATAATTCCGTCTGAATAAATTTTTGTTCTTCCAAACGAGTCTTGATTTTTATATTGGTGTGCGTTGAGGGCAGGCTTCACTTGCCACCACCGCAACACCTTTACAGTTTTGACTTAAGATATTTATTACTTTTTTCTACTGAATTTTTAATATTTAAGTACATACTGTAAATTTTTTAAGCATGTATGTTACGCACTCTTTGTATAATTGATTAGATCTTAATCCTTTGCGCTATCTATGAACATTTGTCTCATCGTGAGACGAATCATGTTTGTAATTTTACTTTTAAATAATTTGTTTTATTGCTCATACAACCCTACTTATTTTGTAAAGTCGGTGCATTATCAGGTGAATTCCTGAAAGGATTATAAGGTGTACAATACTTAGTGCCCTGTTTTAATATTTTTCGTTTACATAATTATATTAAACATTATGGTTAATTCGTGTTACTTACTAGTGGGTCAAAAAGTTAGAAATAAAAAAGTGATGGCGTTAGTATGCACTAATATGACCATTCACTTGCTTCTTACTTCATTAGACGTCTGTCAAAATTTCAGCCATTCTTGTTTACGGATTTAAAAGTTACAGCAGTGAGAAGCAACCAACCTTTTGTTTAAAGTTTCGTGTTCGGATTAAACACTATTATTTACAAGAAAACGATAACGAGGCCAAAGCCAAGCTAGGTAAGTATTATCAGAACTCTGCACCGTCGATGAAGATGATTCAAAAGTGGTTTCCTGACTTTGGTTGTGGTCGTACAAGCACCGATTGCGCTGAATGCTCTGGACGCCCAAAAGACGTCAGTACATCAGAAAACGTGGAAAAAATTCATGATATTATGTTGATCGACTCCAAAGTGAACTTGAGGGAGCTAGGTGAGACCACAAAGATGTCGTATGGCAATGTGTTCAATATCATACATGGCATTTTGGCTATGATGAAGCTCTACACGTTTGCTAACAGTGGACCAAAAACGAATTCGTGGTACGACTTCCTAGCAGAATTTGGCAATGTTTACACGAAATCCAAAGGAGTTTTCGCGCCGATTCACAACCATGGATAAAACATCCGGATTCATTTCTACACACCAGAGTCCATGCAACAATCGAAACAATGTTTCTCCTGGTGAAAGTGGTCCGAAGCGTCCAAAAATGCAACAATGGGCGGGAAAGGTTATGGTCTCCGTATTTTGGGATTCATTGACTAACTTGAAAAAGGTAAAACCAAAGCTAGCGCATATTATTCACCATTTTAAAATCCTCTCGGTAAAGGTTAAAAGTACGAGTAACGAACAAAAACAACGTGTCTTGTTACTAGATGAAATGCATATAAAAAAAGGTTTTGAACACAATGCCAGTCAAGATATTATCGAAAGATTTAAAGATTTAGAACGAAGTAGTAGGATCGCTTTATCTCAAAAAAGTGAATTACATTGAAGTGTTTCCATAGATCGCTTAATTGGCTTGCTACTTGGAAAGCTAATGACAGAACTAAAGTAGATATTCCGTGTTTTATGAGTTTAGTTCAAACTATTAAATCCGAATTTAAATTAAAAAAAATTATGTTGCCATTTCTTGCAGACTATCCGACTCAATTGCAGTAATAAGATATAAAAGCGACAGTTCTTCAAATCCTACATTACCGAGCTAGTAGCGTAGTGGTGACGCGACCTGCTTAGCATTCGGGAGGTAATGGGTTCGATTCCCGTTACCGTCTACCTTGTATGAGGTTTTTTCAGGGGGTTTTCCTCATACACATGTAGCGACATGGTCACTGCGTATATGCACATCATGTGCGGCTACTTAAGCGAATGCTGGGGTAGTATTTTCCCCCTCCGAACCCTAATTCCGTTCCTTCCGATCCTATCCTGACCACACCCATCCTTAATCCCACCATGATTATATACGTAATGTATGTATGTATGCTGAGAATCCACGATGGTGGCTGAAGGAGCTTGGAAAGCTCAAGCAGTCCGCCCTCTCCCTTGCGGAGGGAATGAAGCAGGTGGCCTTTCCTTTTTTTTTTCAAATCCTACTGCAAAATCTTTCCACAAGCACTTCAACTATATATACTTGTAAAATAGCAGCATCCTGTTTCCAATTGCGAAAACGATGATGATAATGTAAACATGACTGGAATACAACTCCAGGATGAGGAGAAAGCAATGCTGATCATCGAGGACCAACCGTTTCTAGTAAGTGACAGTAGTGAAAAAAGACTTCAGTGCAGATTTAGAAACAAATGTGAATAATGTTAATGAAAAGTGCATTAGAACGTTGTGCGGTGGTGTATGTTGCTGGATACGTTGTGTATAAAACGTTAAAATATTTTAACTGTAAAAATTGTAACAGTATGTGCAGTGATAACGATGACGAGGTTTTGCAACAAAAAGATCAATTATTACTTTTAGAAAAAGTCTACTAAAACTTTTACTGACTCCTTTTCATAGATGGCACTAGTGGTATAGGTTTATGACAATAAGTTGGTTAAACGCCAGTTACAATTTGTTTATGTGACGAGGTTATGTTATTTTTGTGGCGTAAAAGTAAATATTTAGTTTTTTTTTTATAGAGATTTTAGTCCCATTTTGTGTTTCCTTGTGAAGCGCATCGTATTTTGAATACTGTCATATTTTATATTGGGTAAGTTCCTACAGTCATCAGAAAAACTGATATCATTGATACTCCTAAAAACATGGCAGTTCAAGCATTTTACGATATAAAAAATGGTAGCGGGTCAATCAGAAACGTAGCACAAAGATGTGGATTGAAGAAGTTCATGTTACATAAAGGACTAAAAAAAATTAATCAACAAAAATTATTAATATAGAAATACCGGACATAAGGTTTACATCAAAATATACAACACAGCAGATTTTTTTAAATGAAGAATAGGAGAGTCTAGTAAATTATATTCTTAAATCTTGAAAGTTACAGTATGGATTAAACTACTTTCAAATTCGAACATTTGCATGAAGCTTGAAAAAAATGTTCCAAAGTCATGGTTAGAAAAGCATGCAGCTGGAGTTGATTGGATGAAATGTTTCATGAAGCGTCACAATAATTTGGCTTTACGAAAACGGGAGTCCAGCCAGAAACATAAGTTTTAATCAAGTTAATGTAGACATGCAGAAAGTGTTTACCAAAAATACAAATTTAATAGTGATATAATCGTGACCTTAGATGAAAGCGGAGTGAACACTGTTCTCCAAATGCCAAAAGTGGTCGCAAATAAAGGCTGTAAGCAGGTGGGACAAGCAGTTGGGGCTGAAAAAGGCGAGTAAGTGACATTCGTTGGGATAATCATTGCATGACGGGAGCCCCAGAAGGCAGCATTGGTATTGCTTCTCCAAGCCTCAATACTTTTGGATAACCATAATACACATGCAACGTTAGATGTTATATTATATTGCAGAGAAAATGGTATAGTACTGTTAACGTTTCCTCCCCACACCACATCGTTTACAGCGTCTAGATGTGTGTATATTTGCACCTTTTAAAGTTCGTTGTCGTGCAGTATTGAACATATGGATGTCTAAACAGGAAAAGCTATTACAATTTATATAATTTATGACATTGCACATCGAAACGCTCCAGCCTTTGGTAAGCTTTTAATAGAAAAGATATTACTTCTCGGTTTTTAAAAACTGGCTGTTATCACTTTAGTAAAAATATATTTTCCTCTGAAGATTTCGTTGGTTCTGTTTGTCCAAATGACTCTATCCTGTCTAATTGCGAAATGCCTTCCACGTCAACAGCAAATGTTCAACCAGGTGTCAACAGATCCGTCCGTATCAAAAGGCTGTCAAGAAAGAACAAAATTTCGACCATCCTGACCGCAATACTAGAAAAAAATAGATTAGAGAACGAAATAAGAGAAAAGCAGGAAAAATAGGAACTGGCTGAAGAAAGAAAGGCAAGAAATATAGTAAAGAAATTAAGCCAAATCCCATATTCGAAAAGTTTTTGATGAGGAAGCCTTAGAAAGCGAAATTGAGAATTATTGCGAACAATCAGATGATAGTCTTATGGAAGTTGAGATCGAAGATAGTATAGATTTTGGATGGATCTTACGAATATCCAGAAAGGAGATTTTGTTCTCGTTAAATTTCTCGTTAAAGTTTTCGGTTAATTTTCATGATTATAATATGAACTAATAAATATTAAAAATTGCAGTTGTGGGAAAATTTTATTAATTTATATTCATCAATACCTGTGTCCACATGTGCCTCACAGAAAATATTGTCTTATCCACATGTACCCCGCTTAGGGCACGTGGAAAAATTGCATCCACTTGGAACGTAATACATGTGCCCTGAATAATTTTATTATTGCATAATTTAAATAAATGCCCATAGAGACTGGCAAATACATGAGTCTTACATTGAATAACTTAACACTGCAATGAACCCCATTTTGCGATACAAAAACACTTACTGAAATCTGTCCACATGTGCCTACCTCCCCCCTATTGCAAAAATTTCGGAACCCAATTGCAAGGTGATAGTTGTCACTACCACAAATTGTTTTTAATTTGGCATTAAATGAAATGCAAACTATACAAAACTCAAACTATTTTCACAAAATTTGAGAACATTGGAACCCCTAGGAAGTTTAAAAAGAAGAACATTAAAACATTTAAAAGGAGCGTAAAAAGATTTTTTGAACTGTACAAACGGATAGAGTTTTAACTATTATCTAGATAATTAAGTAAAATGTATTACATTTATACGTAAGGTAAGATTTTTATTAGCTCTCTGACATTCCAGACTCGTTTCACGGCTCCCCAACAAGCTTCTCCTATCGTCAGTAAAAAACTTATTTACCATACCAATATATAAAATACTATTTCATGAGAAAAAACCGAGGGAAGGTTTAATACACACTAAACTTGCATCCCGAGCATTATGCTCAGATTTCAAAGTAAACAAAATTTGCCAAAAGATGTCAAGTAGCTTAATTTTGTAGTTTATGAATGTTGTCCGTTATCTAATTTTAAATTCAGTTGACTATTTGTCTATATTCTGAATTGTTTGATCAATATTTAATTGATTAAGGACAATTGAAAGTTGTTTTACTTGTAATTTTGTAATTTACGAAAGTGGTGGATATCGCACCAGTGGGAATTTTCACACGAGGGCGCCAGTCTGAGTGTGAGAATCCCGCGAGTGCAGGATGGACACTATCGTGTGAGCGTAACGTACACCATTTTTCCTACGACCACGGAAAAGGACAGTCTTCGTAATGTTTTATTGATTACAAATTAAACAATTACAAAATATACTTAATCTAATATTTCAAGTTTTTTATTAAGAAATCATAATCATGCCCTAACAAATAGTGTAGTTCGTAATTATTATAAATTTAAAGACTATTATCTGAATATTTAACCCTCACACTGGTCAATATGACCCAATCGCGTTCTTCTAATGTGCATAATACATTAATTTATTTAAATATTTTGTTGTCACTGATTGACTTTTATGTCATTACTCTAATAACGGTGTACCTAGATTGATATTAGAACATTATAATTAGTTTTCGTTTTAAATTCATTTGTTACACTCACAGTGTTTGGGTCTATATGACACGGTGATTTGTGTGGTTCAAATTAGAAGAACGAGAAGAAGATTATTATCATATACCAATGCATTTTATTCTTTTTGTTTTATTTTCATAAATATTGTTACACGTCCAAACCGCACTAAGCGTCGTGTATGCTTACCGAAATAAGCGGGTTGCCCAGTGGAAATGGGCGTGGTCAATGTAAGGAGTAAAGTGATTGTATGGTAGTTTCAAACATCTTACACTTACCATTAATCTACAATTCACAAAGATCAGTCCGGTAAAAATTGTCTCTAGGCGCCACCACAATCTTAAATTTTGCTAAAATACATAGTCTTAAGCGGAATGGTAAATTAATCCTGTCTGACTGTGGAAGACAGGATTGCAGCCTGCTCAGTAAAACCAATCACCATTCAAATTCAATCACTTCAAAATAAATTGATCCAAAAGCTTCAGAAAACTTTTAAAATACACGGCTCGTCGAAACTTATTGAACACACTCTGTTCAAATGAAAATTCTCAAATCGTAAGACGTTAATTTGAATACTTTTTAAGTATCCATCGTATACCTATAAATGTATATTTCTAACCGTCATACAACTTTGAATTAAATATTCCCAATATAGAAAATTCTAAATAAAATAAACGAAATCGGTTTAATAATAAATTGTTAACTCAACAAAATGTTCGTCGATTGCTGAATAATTCAAGCATAGAGCGTTTAGTGCTTGAATCATCAATAAAATCGTCATATTTTATTAATACTTTATCTTTAAAATCGTATTCATTAATAGATTTAAACTTTAATACTTCAAAACTGTAATTTATGCTGAATACAAATAATAGTCAAAATAATAATAAGTACTTTGTTAGTAGTGTTCTGCATTAATATCTCACTGGCTCATTACGTAATTTCCAATCGATCCTTAAATTCGAAAATATGCAAAGATCAATTTCACTTATCAGAAGATGTAACCAGTTAAGCACACAATCGACTCAAATAAATGAAAAAATAAATTATACAGTGTGTGTGTGTGTGTGTGTGTGTGTGTGTGTGTGTGTGTGTGTGTGTGTGTGTGTGATATATATATATATATATATATATATATATATATATATATATATATATATATATATATATATATATATGACAAATTCGCACACCAATACATTAAGACTAAAATTCCCCAATCCCTAATTAAAAACAACAAAATGGCCAAAGTTCGATTACCTTTTTCCTTTGACTTAACCGTAATTAACGCAACAATAAAAAAAAATATACTTAAAAGATAATCGTACTTGTCTTGTTTCAATAAAATTTAAATCTAATTCTTAGGTATTACATTAATTAATCCTTTTTCGGAGCGGTAGTTGTAGTCCATATGATCTGCTTTTGGTAATCCTTTTTAAATTCTTAGATGCACTATGCACAAGAGGTAGCCATATTCGCCCTACGCACTCGGCTGTAGTACTCACTAACGCAGTGTCCATGGTTTGTTCACTCGCGTACCTGGTATAGGGGCTCTTTAGGCTAGCATCACATCACCTTATACTGTGATGTTTGCCCTTCCAAAATGTTTACCACAATGAAAAATGGTTACGTCCATATACATTAAAGTTCTTATTCGCTTTTATTATTTAATTTGGTATTGCTAACGATTGTACACATTCAATGTCAATGATATCACCAATAACTTAACTAAATTTTACAACTTTTCTTTCGGTCACTTACATGGTTACTTTCAGTTCTCTTTATAATAATATTAGGTCACGCGTCGCACAATTGAACACTAGTAACAAAATATTTGCTGTGTTAACTTCTAATCTGGCTAAGCACTGTTTATTTCTGGAAGAAAATCATTAATGTTTTCCTTCAACTCACAATATATTAAATTATTTATTTGTGAATGTCTATACATCTATACAAATAAATTTCAATACTAACCATTCTAATAGTTATCATGGGCGCGCGACCTTTACTCAAGCTCTGCTCGAGCTATCTAAAACCTCTAGCCAACTAAGTAGCCCCTCAAATTTGATAGTCGCATATATACCTTCTGCCCGCCATATTGCCAATACTTCACAGTAAATTCGCGCTAAGATCAAAATTCGCCTATTCCAACAGTGTATTTTGTGCGTTTCTTTGCCGCGTCGAAGGTACCAACGTGGACGAAGAAGCCAACGATGCGAAATAAATGTAGCCATCTTGATTTACTTTGTAAATTCACTAAAAACTTTCCGAAAAAATCATCAATTGCAATTACATTCATACTGTAGATTAACCAGATTATCCCTCAACTTTTTATCCCTCCCTCACATTCTATCACATTCTTGAAGATGCACCGATTTACTATTATTGCACCATCTTACAAAATTTCTACAACCAAAAATATGCATACATATTCCTTACTGCACGTTAATAAAATATCAATATATCATAAACTCACTCACTCATACGTCTACACCCATTTCTTTAGTCCAAATTCTTCCACACACAGGAGCAAAAAGACCAGTAGTTTTACCAGTGCCGTATCAATCAAAATTTACTCAAAACATTATTTCACAACCAAATTTAACGCTTTCAACTACAGCATTCAAATATTCCTTCACACGATAACCAATGCATCATTAAATTCCAGTGGCGTATAATTACACCAACTTACATTACGCATACACAAAAATTCTTCTCATGCACTCACTTCAGCTACATTCAACGTTAAATACGTTATCAAAATAACTTTACAATATAAATAACTTACATAATGTTGCCGCATCATTGCGTAATATTGCGCATATTGAATGTGTTATTTGCGTACCGGTAATCAAGTTTATTCCTGTTGAGACCTTTCTCTGGCTCCGCATATAAATGCAGCCAGTGAGCATCTGTGTGTTAGTTTGGGAAACTTTTGTGTGTTTCTGATAGTGATTCCAATGCTTCTGAAGAAGGTCATTTGTCCGAAACCGAGATATATAATAGCGAATCGGATGATAAAGTGGAAGCTACGATTTCAGATGAAGCTGATACGGATAGTCACGTAACTTCAAAACATGCCAATATAGTATGGAATGAAAAGAAACATCAATAGGGAAAGTTATCAGCAACAAATATTATTTTGTTGATTCCTGGGCCAACAAGGTATGCAACGTAGCGAATAATTGATATAAAATCCGCGCACTTCTTATATTTCGCACCCAAAATTGTAAACCTAATTTTGAAAATGTCAAATTTAGAAGGAAAGACTTTGTGGCGACACGTTTTAAGAACTAACATTAGTTGAACTAGAAGCATGTTTTGACCTACTGTTTCTAGTTGGAGTGTATAAATCTCATGGAGAGGCAACAGCCAGTCTGTGGGATGGAAATATAGATCGTCCAATTCAGCGCAACGATTTCATGTAATTGCACGAATAATTCGCTTTGGCGATAAAGCAACTCGACCACGACGACGCCAAACTGATAAATTAGCTCCCATAGGAAACTTGTGGGATGAATGGGTTGCAATTCTACCTAAGCTCTATAATGTTCACGAAAATGTAACAGTAAATGAGCAACTGGTACCTTTTAGAGGCCGTAGTCCTTTTAGACAGTACATCGCGAATAAACCTGTTAAGCACGGAGTCAAGATTTGAACTTTATGCGATTCTGTAACTGCTTATGCATGTAACATGCAAGTTTACCTCGGAAAAAAAGGTGAACCTCCAGAGAGGTCAAGGTAAAAGAGTTGCGCTAGATCTTACTTATGTTCTAAAAAGTTGCAACGTAACGTGAGATAATTTTTTTACCTCGTACGCTCTGGGGCAAATGCTATTGAAAAGAAAAATAATCACGCTTGGCACTATTCGCAAAAACAAGACTGAGTTGCCAGCCGCATAGCTCTGCAACAGGAAAGAAGTTCTTTCTTCAAAATTTTACTATCAAGGACACGTCGATAGTTTCTTACAGTCCGAAACGAAATAAAAATGTTACGCTCATAAGCACCATAAGCAACATGCAGACGGCAAAGTAAAACATGGCCAATGACTATCTTATACAATATCATGGACGTTTCAGCTTACAACGCTTATGTTCAGTGGTGTGAAGTAACTCCAACCTGAATGTTGGAAAACTTACAAAACGGCGACTATTTCTTGAAGAACTAGGTATCTCCTTGATCATTCAATTATTGCAAAAAAAGGTTATAAAGTCACGCTCTTCAACCAATAATGCCGAAGTAAGGGAACAATCAACCACAACCAAGCGTAAAAGATGTAATTTTGTGGCTCTTCAAATGATAATAACACTAATATAGTTTGTATTAATTGCTCAAAATACTTATGTAAAGCTCAGGTATAGTACTACTGTCAAGGTTGTAATAAATAAATGTATATACCTAACTACTACGTTTTTCAAGATGTTCTTTACATAACATTTATAATAATACGTAATAAAAATAAAATGTAATAAATAATAAATACTACATCTTATTTCTTATTATTATTTACTGTTATATCAATTTAACGACAATAAAACGACAACTATAGGGTCCCGGGTCATAATCACTGGACACAAATGAAACCAAAATGTTAACACAATAGGAGGGTTAAACTTGTCAAACCACAAGAGTCAAATAATTTGATATCACTATGGTGCTTTGTCAGCTTGCGCGTATTACTTGCAGTGGTGTGAAAAAGTTCTGCATCACCCAAGAAAATATTTATTACTTTAAATTTAGCTACATTTTTGGCATAGGCTTTGGCTTAAACTTCTAAATATCAGATTTTAGGACTGTATTAGCAATCTCCCAATTAGGTACTTAGAACTTCACAGAAATTAAATTAGGAAAAGTTCTTTCTTATAATCGATTAACTTCTAAGGAGGCGATTAAAATGCATTTAACATAAAAGTTAAAAGCATAATTAGTAAGCATACTCATTATTCTATAACTATACAATACACCTGCAGATACTATAGATTATTCAGTTTCATTTTGGCTGTCCTTCAGTGTCAAAATGCCACCCGAAAAGAAATCGTTTAAATTACCGGATGAAAATGAATTGAAATTATTTTTCATCATACAAAAGGCGCTTCCAGTCGTAAAATAGCTATGAAAGTGCAGTGAAATCAATCAACGGTTGTTAGAGTGATCAGAAAATTGAGGATAAACCCGGCAGTGACCGTCCAAAACAACATCAGTGAGAGACGACAGTGGATTGCGGAGGACGAGCTTGGCAGACAGATTTGACTAAAATATGGTGCGAAGATACTGGTGTAATTGTATGCAGCTCTACTGTAAGACGGAGACCTCTTACATCTGGACTTAAGGGGTTGCTAGGCGCGGAAGAACCCTTTGCTATCAGAAAATCAAAGGTTCCGTCGTTTGAGATGGGCAAAGGATTATCGCCATACGACTCCTGAACAATGGCAGAATGTATTATTTATTGATGAATCTATATTTAACATAAACAATCATGCTGAAATACATATGTTAGAAGATTTTCTGGAGATGAATTTTCACGACAGTGTGTTCTGCCAACAAATAAACATCCAACCTCTCTCATGATATGAGGCTGCATGACTGCTAAAGGTGTTGGTAGACTATATGTTGTATCTGGCATGATGACTGCAACCAGATTAATATGCTACAGGAGAAGATGCTACCTAGTAGAAAACCTTTATTTTCCAAGATGATAATGCAAAGAGCAAAGATCGTTCAATCTTGGATGTCGATCAATAAAGTTAAAATATTAGATTGGCCATCTTGGACCTAATTCCAATAGAAAACCTATGGCAGAGGATTTCTAACACTATTTCAAGAAAAACCCACAAAAAAGTGAACTGGATTACAAAGAGGAAATACAAAAGCTGGTGAATTCTATGCCAAAATGGTGTGAATTAGTTATTAACAACAAAGGATGACCTATTAAGTACTAAAAAGTTTGCAATTGATTAGTGTGTATTAAAATGATCGTCCTGGTGTAAGACTGTATTGTTGTATATAATGTATCATTTTGTGTTAAATATACATATATCAATTTTTTCATTTTTATGTACTACTATTATTATTAGTACTGTCTTCAAGTACCTCTATTATATTTTCAATGATTAAATAATAATTATTTAACAAAAATTAGTTTAAACAATAATTTATCTTATTTTCTTGGGAGATGCAGAACTTTTTCACATCACTGTATGTAAATAGCAGTAAGCGTGGCGACTTTGATCACGACCGTAGTCCCTGTCAGGTAGAGGACAACCTGTAGTTGCTACGGTAACTTATAGAAAAGCAATGTGAAAGTGAAACGCACTAGTGTGCGAAAGTATTATTTTCTGTATGGTTAATTGTGCGATATGAATCACTTTCATACCAGGTCGTAGGGGGGCAATCTTACAAGTCTACTGTCATTAATAGCGTGTGTATTTGTAACCGCAATTTGACAATTGGTAACCCATAGTCATGATGAGATATTTAAAAAATGTCATTTTAAATAAAATTTACATTCTTAATATAATTTAGAATCAATAATAAATAAAATATATTACATTACACGCAAGATAACAATTTTTATTGGTTCAAGATTACAGGCTTGCCGATAAAAACCTGTTTACCATGGTAATGTAAAATACTATAACTGTTCAGTAAGCGGTAAAAGTTGGTAATGTATATAATTGAAACTTTCACCATTTGACACGTTAATAACACTTTCTTTGGTAAAATGGTGTGAAATTATTTATTTATTTGCAAGCTTTCACACAGAAACTCCGTCTTTCATCAGACGTAATATCAATCCTTGTCAATATTTCATCGGTGCACAAGAAAAGTGACACAACTCTAAAATCATCATTTTTTAGTTAGATGCGTACAAATACTACAGAATAGTATTAGTGTTAAAAAAAACCGGCATAAGTGTATTTCATAAAATGACCGCTAGAGGGACATAGTGTCACTTTTCCGCGGAGCACAATACCTGTACCAGGTGTCTGATTAAGAGAAGTAACCCGCTGTATCTCAGAAACTGTTTATCGTACAACTTAGGGAAAAAATTATTTTCAAGTTTCATACTCCATCAATAGAGGGCGTAGTTCACAATAATAACAAAAACATAATTTTTCTATCATGAATGCACAGTAACAGTACCACAAAATTTAAACATCCGTAATCTACAGATCATTTTACATAAGTTTGCTCCAGTACTATTTCCTCTATCTCGTAAAATAACTGGTAGGGGTGGGTGGGAAAGCTGACTCAATAAAACAGTTATAACTTTTGTGCCGCTTTATGGGTTTTCACAAACTTAGCATCATTTGAAAGGGAATTCAATTCCTAATAAAATATTATATCATCGTTTTGTTCCGGTTTTGTTAACGATCGCTAGGTGGCGTTGTTTGAATAAGTGTTATTTTTTCATCTTTTTGTGAGAATTTCGAAATGCGATGCTATATATTTTAATCACTTACTTGAAAGAGCACGGAATTGAAAAAATGGTAAAAACCGCATCTTAATATCTATTTTCTAAGCGATGATACGAGAAAAAATAGGTACCTATACTAGGGGATCGGGTTTTATACTTAAATAAATTAAACATTTTACATAATCTAGTAGGTGGCCAGATGTCATAAATTCTTAAATGTAAAGTAATTTAATTCATTTGTTGGTAATTGTCAAGAAAAGAGCGAGGCGTGCGCCGACATATCAAAATACCTAGGAGATTTATAAATGTTATATCACCACACGACTCTGTTAGCATAAAATAATGTTTCAATATCTATTTGTTTTATTTTTTTTTCTGTAACAGTCATATCACAATAGAAGATGTATACAAAATTAACGAAAACTCTGTTTTAAATTCGTTTTTACTTAAATACTAGGCGTCCAGATCTCATAAATTGTGGAAAACTGAAATATAAAATTAATGTAGTTAATTCATAAAACTGTAATGGTTACTAATCTAAAAAACACAAATAGTGAAGCTTATGACATGTTAAAAGTGTATTTTGAATGTTTTGAAAATGCAGCAAGGGATTAAGATGTCCCCAGCAACAGCATTTTTGCAGAGGAGCATTTAAAAATTTGGATAAACGTTTAAAACAAACCGGATCTCTTCAACCTAAAAACATTCTACACGCCGGCGAAAAAACAATACAGAAATATGAAATAAATGTTTTAGGATACATTGCTGCAGATACATGTGAGAGTAAGAAAACTAGCTTGCGAGTTAGGAATTACTAGGTATTGTGTTCACACTATTTTAAAAAGAAATCGTCGTCATCCGTATCGTATAGCTCTACATCAAGGATTAAAAGTTACAGATTACGATAAAAGACTGGATCATTGTAATTGGCTTAAGGGTATGCTGAATGAAAATCCAAATTGTGTATCAAATATAATGTGGTCCAATGAAGCCAATTTGCACTATTGGTCTGATCATAATCCACACTGGATTCAACAAGATTTTAACCAGGGCCTTTTGTTTTTGATGAACATTTAAATGGCGAGCGTTACTTAAGATTCTTAAGTGATAAATTGCCCATATTATTAGATGTTCCTTTAACTGTACAGCAAAATATGTGGATACAACAAGATGGCTGCCCAGTCCACTTTAGAAATGAAGTGATACATTTTTTAAATCAACATTAAGAGTATAGGTGGATAGGAAGGGGTAGCATATTCCCGTGGCTGCCAATTAACAGTATTCCCAGGGCTAAAATAGAAGTTGCTGTCTTTGCTACCACGCAGAGATTAAATCTATGAATCGAAAAAGATGAAAACTATTTCGAGCAGTATCTTTAGTACCTATTGTTACTCTACTAGGTCAATGTAGCTTATTTTTGCTGTTTTTGTTACATAATTAATTGTTTTCGTTAATTTTGTATACATCTTCTATTGTAATATGACTTTATTACAGAAAAAAAAAACAAATAGTTATTGAAACATTATTTTATGCTAACAGAGTCGTGTGGTGATATAACGTTTATAATTCTACTAGATATTTTGATATGGCGGCGCACGCCTCGCTCTTTTCTTGACAATTACCAACAAATGAATTAAATTACTTTACATTTAAGAATTTATGACATCTGGACGCCTACTGGATTATGCAAAATTTTCAATTTACTTAAGCATAAAACTCGATCCCCTAGTATACCTATTTTTTCTCATATCTTCGCTTAGAAAATGGATATTGCGATGCGGTTTTTACCATTTTTTTTAAAATTCCATGCTCCTTCAAGTAATTGATTAAAATGTATAGCATCGCATTTGAAAATTAACAAAAAAAGTTGAAAAAATAGCAATTGCTCAAACAACGCCACCTAGCGATCTTAAATAAACCGGAATAGAATGATGAAATAATTTAAGCATTGAATTCCCTTTCAAAATCCATAAAGCAGCACAAAAGTTATAACTGTTTTATTGAGTCAGCTTTCAGACTCACCCCTACCAGTTATTTTACAAGATAGAGGAAAAAGTACTGGAGCAAACTTACGTAAAATGAAGATTACGAATATTTAAATTTTGTGGTACTATTACTGTGCATTTATTATAGAAAAATTATGTTTTTGTTTTATTATTGTGAAGTACGCCCTCTATGGGTAGAGTATGAAACTTGAAAATAATTTCCAGCAGTTTCTCTTATGCGACTTTGTTATATAGATTTTTTCCTTAAGAGGGGCAATGCAAAATGTGTTTAGTAAGATTTTATATGAGATGGCGGTGCAGTTAATAAGGATTTTTTTTCAAACTACTCCCACAACAGGTGTCGCTATAAAAACTAAAGTTTGTTACTGAATTCAGTACTTTTCGTGGTTGAGCTTTTTGTGAAAAGAGGACTCTTAAAACGGTTGTGAATGCACATTGTTATCACTAAATTAAATAAACATGTTTAATTTTTTTGCATACTTATCATGAAGTGCAACTTGTAATGCAAGCATTACACACTTTAGTTCTTTTATAATAGCCCTTATTTCCATAGAAACTGATATCAACGGCTACTATACTTTTACCCTGGTCATGTAATATGATCTTTTATACACTTATCAGTAATCACTTATCGCGTATAGCTTTTATAAGATAATGCAACCACAAAAAATGAATTGCGACGTCCGTAAATTTCAGAAGCATTCTGCGCTGCTGTAAGTACAAAGCAGGTACTTTACAAACTGTACGCGTATCTGACGATTGAGTTTTCGATTTTTGCGTCCAGTGAATGACATAATTTTGATGAAAAGATAAAACTTATTTGCGTGTGTTTTAACTGATTTCTGATATAACAAAAACAAGGTAAGAATTTATTGTTTTGTAAAGAAGTAAGTACCTAGTGCTTGTGATATTTGCAGCCATTTTTGAAACAGGTTTAAAAACATGGGCGAAGCGGATCAAGAATACTCAAACGCAATAAAGCTTCAAAAAGTGCACAAAAGCGGTGGTCGATGATGGATTCAAACTCCCAAACTCTATATACGCCTCGATTATTTGAAGATAATCCTGCTGGTTATAAACAAAATTTATTCATAATTGTAAACTTTACGTAATATTTTAGTACTTAATTCTCCCAATACCTTTAATTCATCATCATCCAATATTGGAGAACAAATGTTACGTGAGGATATGCTGTTTACGGAAGCTCACGATGTGGTTGTCACTAGCGGGTAGGTAACACAGAAACAGACAATGTTCATTTTTTAAGATATATTTTTAGCCAAGAAATCCCTAGTACACTTCTTTTTTCAAAAACGAATTTAATACACGACAAGGTTGTTGATGTAAATGACTTAATTAACAGGTAATTTTTCAATGTCCATTAACTTTCCATACCTTCATTATATTTTTTAGCCATCAAAATTCGTGCACCAAGAAATATTATCTCCGCTACTTTTAACAACCTGGCATAATGACAGAAAAACATTATAATGAATAAAACATATTTTGCCATTTTAGTGTTCATAATCACGCAATGTTTATTGAAAATACAAAATTCCAAGAAAATCCTCTAATCGGATATAGGATAGTAGACTCGGGTTATGTTTTAAGTTGTACACTGCAATTACAGTTTCAGTACTCGTAACGATGTTCGGGAAATTTTTTGTTAAACGCGAAGAAAGAAGAGGAACTGGGTTGGACAGTACCATCACTGTTTGCTGTGACGTGTGTAGTGAAAACGCAAAATTTTCTACGGAAAACCCTAAAAAAGCATCGTCTCCCTTAAACATAGGTGCAGTGTGGGGTACATTGGCTACCGGAAGTGCCTTTGGCCACATGAACGCATTTTTAAGTTTTATAAATGTGCCACCGGTGTAACAAAAAATGTTTTACAACATTGAAGATAGAATCGGCCAAGAATGCAAAATCTCGTTATTCAAGGCTATGAAAAAATCTGGTGAAATGGAACGACAACATGCTATTGACATAAAGGAATACAATGAGGGTGTACCTGCCATTACAGTTTATGTAGATGGCTCTTGGAGTAAGCGCTCGTACGGAACGAACTTTAACTCATTGTCAGGCATGGTGGGAATAGTGGGAAAATTTACCAACGAACGAACGTGGCAATCAGAAATAAATTTAGTTCGATATGCACCCACGCTGAGACCAAAAATATCCCTGCAAGGTCACATACGTGTTTCAAAAATTGGAATGGTTCAGCCCCCGCTGTAGAAGCTGACATGGTTGCTGAAGTTTTAACTTAAGTGAGGAAATGCATGGTGTAAGATACACACAGTTTGTGGCTGATGGTGATTCGAGCGTTTTTGCTAAGCTGAGAAGCAATGTTCCATACGGACCTCAGATAAAGAAAATTGAGTGCACTAACCATGCAATCAAGAATTATACAAAGCACCTACGTAATATAAAATCACACTAAAATAAATTTGCAAGGCAGAAAATTGTTAACTGATTTAAAGATTTCTAAGTTAAAAAACGGGCGCGATGTTCTATATATGAACATTCCAAATCTGAACAACCAAACGTTAGTTTATTAAGGCGCGATTTAGAATTTGGACTTAACCACGTTATTGGAGACTATTTGCAATGTCGCGAGGGTATTTGCAACACACCAGGTGATCAAACAACGACTACGACTCAACTTTAAAGGAAACAAATATTTACTACCATCTTAGAGGTAAGCTTCCTAAATTTGATAATTAAATTATCCAGTTACATTAACCATTCCCAATAATATAGAAATTACAAAACTAGTTTTAATGATCCACGGCATATTGATCATTGTTTTTGTAACAGGTGCACTGGATTTGCTAGTAAGGAAGGCCCATCTATTGATATCAAATGAAAACAACAATAAATGCGAGAGGTTAATGAACACTGTCGCTCGCTTTAATATGGGGAAGCGATTAAATTTAATACAACCAGGCTCATACGAAAGACGAGTTTATGCGTCGTGTTTATAATACAATAACGGTGCTTCGTGGCAAGTTAGTCCGTGGAAACGTTTGACTGGTCGAAGTCCAGGAAAACATTTAAAAGAGCACGTACGCCGAAATAGCGTCAAGCGGATAAAAGTGCGGAAAAATCTTTTTGGACCATCCACATCTTGCGTAAAAGAGCAAATACAAAGAAATTTGGATTATGGTCCAGGGACAGAATACCTAGATGAAGATGAGGACATTATTTCTTTGGAAAGTCAACGAATACTAGACGGATTGCAGGTACATCCTTTACGTGTATTTTTGGTAACTGTTTCTGTATTGTATTATTTTACTGGGTAATTCCTTAAAACCAAAACTATAGGTCAATCAAATGGAACGAGATCGTCTGGCTTACCAAACAATTGGGCAATTTAATAATAATTTATATTTAATGGAAAGGCAAAAACGTTTAACGGCATCTATTTTTGGTAGAGTGATAAAAAAAACCGAACACACTATGCCAAAACTTGGTCAAACAGTGTCTGCATCAAAATAGTTTCTATTCTGAATCCACAAATTATGGCATAACAAGAGAAGTTGTGGCTATTAAACGCTTTGAACAAAAAAAAAGACATCAACGTTAGTAGAACCGGTTTATGGATTGACATAGAACATGGATTTTTGGCGGCTTCTCCTGACGGTATCTTAATTTCACGATTTTATATTACTAAAATTGTTTTTGTAGGTCTAGTTGGAGATAATACAACAGTGGAAGTTAAATGTTTGCATGCGGCATCAAAATTGGGGCTCAAAACCATAGAAGAAATAATAGAAAAGATGAAAGGCAAAATTTGTTTAGAAAAAAAAAGAAGATATCATTCAACTCAAAAGAAGTTATGCATATTATTATCAGGTAAAAAGTTTCCACAAATTTTTGTAATTATCTATCTATACCAAGATATTGCAGATCCAGGGCCAACTGCACATTACAGGAAAAGAGAAGTGTTACTTCATTGTGTATGTAAATGATGATATAGATTTATTTATAGAAGAAATTATCAAAGGTGACGTTTTCTGGGAAACAAAAATGCTGTCAAAATTAATTTTTTTTAATAAAAAATGTGTTACCAGAAATTATTTTAAACAGAATCGGTCATGGCTTAAAGTGTAAAGAACCTTTCGAAATATTGAAAGAAAGAACAAAACATAAACAGCAGAATCTATCAAACAAAAAAAAACACAATGACAGTTTAAACTTCTAAATACAAACAAAGGCAGGTTTTGGTAAAAAAGCTAAAATGACAACAAAATAGTATACTTTTATGATATAAGTATAGAAGCAATCCTTCAAAGCACGTGCTTTAAAAGTACTTCTACACGCGTGTCATACGCTACTTTTTATTACAATCCCATATATTAAAATAATTGGGTCATTTAGTCCGCGCAGATTGCGAGACAACCGCTGGACGGATTTCGATGATTTTGTTTTTATATGAAGGTAATTTGGCGTAGAAAGAAATAACGGGGTCAGAATTTTATGGTTTTAATTTTTTTAAAAATGTCTAGCGCAGCCGACGCTAATACTGTTGTCCATTTACATATATGTTTGTATTTAATTTATTATGCGTTTTATTACCATCATTAAATGTAATTTTAAACGCAAAACTTTGCGGACGAAAGCAAGTTGTATCATAATTCGAGAAATAGAACTGAAATCCATACTTCAAATCAGAATTTTAATTTTGAATTTGTATCATTTCGGAAAGTAGCCTATGCAATGACGCCATGTCGTTGATATGGAGATTGGTTAACATTTGTTGTTTACGTTGGATACGGTGTTTTCGAATATTGTTCTGACAAAAATGGATCAGTTTGAAGAAAGCATTCCATGGGAAATTCAAAAACAGTCAAAAAAAGCGGAATTACAATATTTGTTCCACCGAAATGACGAGATGCCTATTGTAAAGAATATGAAAAACTGCTTATGTGGACGGAAAATAAAAATTTGAAGTGTACATGAAACATTGATGTTTGCCTACATGATGGAAAGGGTAACATTGATCACAATTATAATTATTTGTTTTTCATATTTTATGTTTTATGACAGTCTAGTGTGTATAAATTGTTTACTTCATGGTGTTCGAAACTATTCAAAATTACAAGCAATGCAGAGGCTCAGAAAAGGAGTGGATCTGGCATCTTTTCACAACCTGCATGTGTTTTTGAAGGCGATAAATAATGGTTATGAAGCTAGATTTTTCGTACAAGGTCTTGTTTAAAGGTACGATAGTTTTGACATATTAGTGACAGTTATTTTATTTTTCAGGTTGTCGCAATTTATGATGTATAAGGTCATTGACTTTAACACACAATAAAGTCAATAATATTGGTCATGCAGAAGATACTAATGTGTGATTTACGTATGTCTGATATTAAAAAAGAAGGAATCACATATCAATCAATAAGAATTGTAAATTTAACATTTATTTAAAATAACAGTGATACTGTTGGTAATATCTCATTAATTACATGTTTCAATTACAAATACACTTTCTTTAAAATGATAACGTCATTGTTTCTATACCAACTTTAAAACTCTCCATTGAGATTTCAGACGCTAGTTAAATTTTTAAACAGGTAGGATGCAAGTGTAATAAAAAATAAATAATTCTCAATTCCAGTTTTAAAATTACGTTCGCAATATAACATCATATATAAGGTGTGATTGTTGCGACACCTTTCAGATAATAGCTGCACTAATTGTGCGATAAAATGGCAGTAAATTGTGTCGTCACAATTTTTCGACACTTTTTTGAAAATTTTGGCTTTATGGTACGCATTTAAACACCGACCTTTTAGTATATGCTTTAGTTAATTATTAGCTACCCGCTGAATCATTTATTATTTTCAAATTCAACAATTTTTATGTAATGTTTAATTCTTAATTACACCCAATTTGTAATAATAATTTTATAGTAATTTGTTTCAACCACTAGAAGACAACCTGAACTATCACTCTGGGTCCTTCTCCACTCTTAGTTTTACAAGAGTTTGCTAAAAATTACATAGAAAGATGTGTATAGTGCCGCCACCTACTGTACTAGAAATATGAATTGCCCCTCTTAAGTTGTATGATAAATAGTTTCTGAGATACAGCAGATTACCTCTCTTAATCAGACACCTGGTATATTTTGTCAGTATATACGGCATAAGTTCAATTGCGCCAAACACATGGACGATGCGTATCAATTTTTTTAAAGAAAAACAGCACATTTTGTATTAGGTAAAGTGTTTGTGGACATGTGTATGAAGAAAAACATTATTTGTGTAGTGGCATTTTTAATGATATGGTAAGGCTTATATAACATGTACGTTTATCCGTTTATGTATTATTTTGATTCGTTACAGTTTTATTGATCCCCTAACTTTATTTTAAAGTAACGTACGTATCAAAAAAGTATTTCAAAATTTGTGTCACTTTTCTTGACTCCCTGGTATCATTTAAAAATTAATACTGTATGAAAACAGTGAAAATGTTTGGTATTGTGTCATGTTTGTTGATAGAACTATTGAATTCTTGCAATTTTTATTTGTCATTCATGTTGGCACACCGCTTTTGTCGTACAGAAATGGAGGAAAATTTAATAACGCCCATTAGTGACCAGACAAGATTGTTGATGAACCTACTGTCAAGACAAAATATTACAGGATGATGGCAGTTCTGGAACACCAGCACTACAAACATTAGGTTATTATCAATAAGTAAAACGGTTTTAATGAAAATAAATGCAAGCAGATCAAAGTAACAGCTTGTTCGCTTTCTTATCTAACAAAATGTAATTAAGTCTGCATTCCTTTGAAATAAAATAATGTGCTACAGTTTCACCTATTGTTTCTTGTTAGTGTGTCTCTTGTTTGCTAGATTGTGACTCAAGAACCACTACCACAACTGATGATATTGTAGTAGCAGATAAAGAATTGACAGGAGATGATAGTGAGTCTCAAGTTGATGATCCTGACACAAACCCAAATTATAGTGCTATCTCATCTTCAAGTGAAGATTCTGAGGACGAAGTCTCTACACTCGACTCATCAAACGAAATAAAAGCTACACACGATTAAGAACCTAGAAAAAGTAAAAAAAGGAAGGCAAACCCAACAGCTTGGAAAAAAGAGGTTGCAAAACGATGAAGAAACTCTAGGCTCGAGTATATTTCGACTTCCAGAAGTAAAAAAGTAATTAACTCCAGAGAATTGGGGCTACTGTGTGCTGAAAAATGTAGATTAAAGTGTTACTCAAAATTGTCCGAAACAGCAAAAATCAATTTTCTCTGACTATTGGAATTTGGCAGATTTACAGAGACAGCGTAATTTCTTGCTGAGGAGTAACGAGACTATTACTCCAAAACACCAATATATACGAGAAAATAGCAAACAGAATAGCAATCATGCATTCTATTTTTCAATTTATTTTATATTTGAATTGGAGGAACAAAATATAAAGTTTGCAAAACTCTTTTCAAATCGACCTTAGGAGTAACCGATAGAACAATTAAAACTGTTATTAAAAAACAGACATTCGTCACCAATGGAATGACAACTGCAGAGGAGTGGGGAAAGCATAGGAATCACCATTGGGTTGACAATGATGTTAAGGATAGTGTTATGGAGCCATACAAACTCCATCCCACGAATAGAGTGCCATTATTGCTGTAAAGACTCAATTCGAGAATACATGGATGGAAGTCAGTGGCACAACTGCACAGAGATTACGTTGACAGCTGCCAGGAAAATAACAAACCTTTTGCTAATTATCTGAGGTATAATAGAATTTTCAATGGGGAGTTTAATATATCTTTTTTTATTTCTAAAAAAGATCAGTGTGAAGGGTGTGTTGCATTTGAGTTTGCTTCAGCTGAAGGCATTTGTGTGAAAAGGACCTTGCATGTGAAGAAAAACAGAAAGATAAAGAATCCAACAAAGACAATTTTATTATTAGTGTAAGATCTACAAGCCGTCCTTTCCTGCCCCAGGGGACACAGCTCCAATTATTATTACACCTCTAAACTTTACCATTTATGAATTCAACTCAAAGGCAGTTAAGTGTTTCGTGTGGGATGAATCCGAAGGTAAAAGAGGTGTTTGTGAGCTCGGAACATGTGTTCTTAATTATTTGGAATCTTTAGAAGATAAAGCACAAACAACACAAAGTCCAAGAAGTTGGATATCACACTCTATTCGGACAACTCAAAAGAACTAGTTTATGTTTGCTATTATCTTTTTCCTATTCATGAACTCAATAACTCACAAATTTCTAATAAAGGGGCACAGTCAAAATGAGGGTGACAGTATTCACTCAGTCATCGAACGACAAATTAAACAGACACTGCGCTCAGGCCCAATATTTGTTCCAAACCAGTACATGACAATAGTTCGAATGTCATGATAGTATCATGTTATCTTTTTAATGCTTTAAGACTGCTTTTTTTTCATTTCTTAACTTACTTAAAATTGAAGAAAGATGGTATTATAGAAAATGGAAGAAAATTTTAACATATGCAGAGTTATAGCAACATTTAAAATCTAACAAATACTCTCATAAGTTTTTCCAAATTAAGGAATTCCCAACCAATAACGTAATTTATCTAGAAAAAGCATTTTAATCATTAACAATTACCCACATTTGTATTAAAGAATCTCTGGTATCAGTTATGTGAAAAAAGATCAAAATATGATATAATCATAAAAAGATAGTTTATATCAACAGCTGATATTTTTCAGTAATCAATGATGGTGATTTAAGATATGCATTATTGCACAAAAATTAATCTATAATCAACAAACCATTTTATCCTTTCCAAGCATTTGACTATCTTTAATGCTTAATTGCTTCTGTAAACTTGCAATTTGTTCCTTTAATTGGGTCATAGCAACAACATGATCTGAACTGTTTGGATCTAAATCAGCCCTAATCAAACCAGGTCCAGTATTATTTCTAGCTACTTTATTGCTAGGGCCATTATCATTGTCGGTAACAGGAATTTTTGTAACATCCAACCTATGGGGTCTCTTGTTATGTCCCCTTAGCCTAAAATAATTATTTTAATAATTGCGAGGCTGCCCTTGAATTCACCCACTTTCCCTCCTTATGTTTTTCTTTTGCTTGCCTAAACTGAGTCAGTTTCAAATGAGCTCTACGTTCTGCATCGCCTTGCTTAGTCTTAGCTAGAGCACGTTTAAACGATAATGTGCATAGCCAACATAAAAGCTTCCCATCAACCTAAAATTAAAGTCAGAATGATTTTTGTGCAAATAAAAAGGTATGGTTAAGTATCGTGTAAGTACCTTTTTATCATCGTCAAGTCGATCAAATGCACATTTCTGTTTGCACTGTTCACAGTTGACGGGAGGTCCATACTTAATTTCAGAATTAGTGCAACGTTGACATTTATTGCCTATGAAAGCGGCAATTATATTACAGTATTCGCAAGCAGTTGGTTTGCCAAATGCTTTAACATTTTGTTCACATTTTTTACAAATTGTACTCGTGCTTCCTTTAGTTGTTTGTTGAAATTCTGATCGACAATAGGTGCATTTTACCACCGGAAATGCTCCACGACATTCCTGAGTGGAAAAAGTTGCAATAATAACATTTTTTTACTATGTTCCAAAGAGTTTATACGATGTTTCAAAAATCTTAAAATTGATTATAGGAATATGTAAATAAATCAAATACGCTACAGTTAAACCATATGCGTACACATATGTACAATAATTACAATAACAGCAAAGTTACACGATAAAATTTGTGAAGTTACACATATAACCTACAAATATATGTAGACACTTACCTTGCATAGCTGCTGACCGGAAGATAGTTCTTCAAAAGGATGCCTAGCAAAACATTTTGAACACGCAAACAACATAGGAGACGATGTATTCATTGTTCGTGCAAATTATCACTTAATTTGTAATTTATAAAATATTGAACCACTTACAAAACAAATACAAATCGACTGAAGTTTGCTATAAGTCAAACTTGCCACAAGGGGAAGGTCAGCGTTTATTCCAATGTATAAATATCCCAGTTCAATCCAACTACTACGCATGCTTGAATAAAAAGATTTCAAATCAGTAACCAGCAAACCTAAGGAATAAAATGAGGAAAAAATAAAGTAGGTAGTAACCATAAAGTGCATTCTTTTCACCAGATCTCAACAAAATTCATCTCATTTTGCCAATTAACTGAAATGTTGTATTATCTTGATTTGAGCTTTGTTGAGATTTTAGTTCCTTCCTTGACCTTGACAACCGCTAACGGCGGTTGCTAGTCTGAGATTTTAGCACGTGGTAGTGCAGGTATTTTGAAGCCGTTCTTTTCGTAAATCGTATTGCACACTTCAGATCACTTATTTAAAACTCATTTTGAGCTGTTTTGAAATGAAAAGATTGCCATTAACAATAATTTTAAAGATTAATATGTTATTTTTCTCTTTCCTAGATATTTTTAACGTATGCATATTATAATTTCTCTCCATTAGCGGATTGTCCTGGGTCATTTAACGTTCTAGTAGAGGTCGAACTGTTGCTTACGAAACTGGCCGAAACTACAGCTTCTGTGTAGATGCTTTTAAATTAATATTATTTTAGTCTATCTAGAATCGTTTGATGAATTTGCATTTAATCTACTAACGATGAAATTTAATTTGCATGAAATCCATAAACAAGTTTCCAAAATCACTTTAAACCTATTAATTATGAATACGGGATTTTCATTATCTTTTCGTTTTTCTACTTTGCATACTAAAAAACCAACTAACTTTATTTTATTTCGTTTTAACCTACCCAATAATAAACATGATTAAATATCTTATCAAACTTTTTTCTATAGCAGCTTTATACAGTGATTTGTTTTACTGAAAATAAAACGAAGAGTAGCACTTTAAATCCAATGGTAGGTAATGCAACATTTTAATAGTAAGAGTAGATAATAGCATTGTTTAAATGTATAAGTAATGAATAGTATATTAAGAAAGCGTTTTGTCGCACGAGTCTGAGCAACGACGAGTTTTTTAACAGATGACAAACCAGGGCCGTTCTTAGGCACTTGACCACCGCCGTAAAAAATAAATTTGCCGCCCCTTTATTCAAACTTTCTTTTAATCTATGATTTATAAAGTAATACATTAACAACTAATCAAACATGTTACAAAAAGGTACTCTTTAACATGTAAACAAAAAACACCTAAACTAAACTTTTGCTTTTTTTGTTTTAATACTAGCAAACGTTGGCACCATTTGTTTTAAATTTATGTAACAACTAAATCTTTTTCTACGGCTACAATTGCAAGGTTAGTTAATCATTTTTGAGTTATTGACGATCGCAAATAAATTTTAATAATTTTCAACATGTTCGAATGAACGCTCATGCCTCTCTAGATTAGAGCAAACGCCAAATACGAAGACACCTGCGCAGAAACCGATTATTACATTAAAAAGAAATGGAATAATGGTATGAGTGAGAAGTAGATATTATGTTCCGTCCACAAAATGTAGTGTTGTTTATTGTTTTCTAACCTCATTTTTCGTGCACGTTTTTTTCAAAACTCCTTCCGTTTCAGCACCTTTTATTTACAAGTAAGTTGTATTTGTAATCCACAGTAATATGTATTAATATAATATATTGATTTAGTTCGTTGTTTATAATGGGTGATGCGAGTACATCGTCTGATAGTACATCAAACATTCCAGCAAAGAAGCGGCGTGTCTTATCGCAAGATGCCCGCGAAATTATTTGGAATGTTTATCAGTTTCATAAAAATATGAATGAAGGTATGTCATTATTGTACGATTAACATCTGTCAGTTTTTTCACGATTACATTTCTTTACAGTTAGGTAACGTTCTTGATATCGTTGTGAAAGCAACTGGAGTATCTAAAAGTACCGTCGTTAGAATTATTAGAGAAGGGAGTGCAATTCAACGTGGTGAAATAGAATCGTTCAAGACTTCTAATAAAAGAATGAAACCGCACCAAGATCATCTGTCGATAATTGTGGGGAACAAGTCATTCGACGCATTTTTCATGTCACGGAGAAACGACGACCAACCGTCAATGCTATCTATAATATTATTAAAGATGACGAATCCATTGGTTTCTCTGGGAAGGAAACGTCTTTAAGGAGATTATTAAATAAAATAGGTTTTAAATGGACGAAAACCGTTGACAATCGTAAATGTTTAATGGAACGATACGATATACGATCTTTACGTTGTGCTGATATACGAGCAATAACAAAGTATCGAAGAGCAGGGCGACCCATTGTGTATACAGATGAAACATATATACATGCATCGCATACAACGCCACATTCTTGGGTAGATGATTCCAACGAAGGTTTGAAATGTCCACTCGGTAAAGGTTAACGTCTTATTATAGTACATGCTGGTGGTGAAATGGGATTTATCAATAATGCCCTCTTAGTTTTTAAATCGGGCTCAAAAACAGGTGATTATCATGACGATATGTACTTTAGTAGTTATAAACGATGGATTGAGCACCAGTTATTACCGAATTTGCTCGAAAAGTCAGTTATTGTTATGGATAATGCAAGTTATCACAACACGTTAGCAATTAAACATCCAAGTTTTAGCAGTAAAAAAATGGAAGTTATAACTTGGTTACAAGAACGAGAGATCGTACATGATGAATACCAAACAAATGTGGAGCTGTATGATTTAATAAATGTAATAAACCGAGCTGCACGGAATATTCAATTGATGCTATATTTGCGAAACATGGTCACTCTGTATGTCGACTACCTCCATACCACCCGGAGCTAAATCCAGTAGAAAAAATATGGGCCATTGTAAAAGCTTGGGTGGCATCGAGAAACACAACTTTTAAATTAGCCGATCTTGAAAAAGTAACTCATGAAAAGTGTTCGATGGATTTGGAGAGCCACTGGCAAGAAGTGTACCGTCATGTTAAAGAAATTGAAGAGGAATACATTAATAAAGACCATATTATGGATGTCGTTTGTTAGGAATTGATTATACGTAGGAGTGGAGACTCGTCGGATGAATCTGATTTTATATCTGATCATGATAACGAAGAAATAAGTGTAGATTAATTTTGTAATATTTTATTGTATTTATATTGTTAATTTCACATTGCACATGTTCTTAGATATGTTTCTAAGGCACTTTAACTTCTTAAGCACTTTTTAAACACTTAGTCTATGATCTACCAACATAACGTCTTCGTACCATAACTCTTTTTATAGTTCGGAGAGTTTTTATGCATTGTACCAATTATTATACATGTTCTACACATTAGGATTATTGTACTTCATGTAATCAATATCTGTTATGTGTTTAATTGCTCATTATATTGATTTATATGTGAAATTTCTTATTTATCTTTAACACACTAATATGTATCGTGTTGACCTTTTTAACATGCTACTGCCATAGCTCAATGCTTTTATGAATACAACATCATTGTGTAAACCCCATAAAACCTGTTTTCTTGTATAAAAACCATCTGTTTATATTCGTACCATCGCAGTTTAAAACTATTTAGACACGAATTATTTACCCTTAGAACTGTGGTTAATAATTAAAATACGAATTACAACATTTCCGAGTAAATTTATGAACAAGTAACATAACCTTTTCACAATTAAATAAATGTTTTTTTTTTGTTTAAATTGTTCTAATTATAAAATATAAACATCATAGTTAAGAGATTATTAACTAAAAAATGTACAAAACGTAACTTTTACTTTTCTTAAAAAAACTTATATTTTCCGGTTGAATAGTACACGGTCACGTAATTTTTTTCGCGCAGCTTGGTGTCTTCGTATTTGCCGCTTAGTCTAATAGATAAATTTTTCCAATCAGAAAATCCTGAACCAGTTAAGAGAATGGTTTTTGTACTAAAAAGTTTATATCAAAAACAAAAGACCGAGTTCAGTTTAACTGAATAAATGAGCCGTTACTTATTTCTTCACCATTACTTAATGTATGCATGTAGCCAATAATGAACATAAAATCTACCCTTATCACTAATAGGAAAAGAAACATTTACAACTGGGACTGGACGCTTTTTAACTATAATCTTAATCCTATAATTAATAACAATTGCTCGCCAAACGCCTAGATCATCCTGGATCCCATGTACAAATAAAATTCAAGCAAAAATGCAAATGTCGAAATCAACTATAGAGGCACTTACCGTTACAAAACTAGAAAATCCTTAGCACTGTTCAATTTCAATCTCACCTACACATAATCACAAAACACCCGTGCTTGCGAATTATTTTAAATAGGGTCCGTTACCTTTTTGACTTCCAATACAAATGAGTGGAGGCGATAGATTTGTTAAAAGTTGAAAAACGGAAGCGGTGTTCAACGTCGTCCGTCGCCTATTCGCAAGTGCAACCAAATTTTCAGTATCACCAAAAAGCCATAAATAATATGGTGTTTGCATTTACTAGGGTCAGTATCAGCACGAAATACAATAGGACTGTGTTTATATTGGGTTTCCACTTCTTATATGTTGGCTGGTGTTTCATTTAAAATTGTATACCGTACACAGTATTCAAAAGCCGATGCGCCGGTGATATATTTGCATTTTAAGCAAAAATTAAAATTTACGAAATCCACACGTATCGCCCGATTGGTAGGAACGATTCTGCTGCAGCCAAAGAAGTTGCGCGTTTTTGTCTACATTCGCATATCGTATCTACGCCAAATATCCCATCACTTTCTATTCATATTACGACTGTACCTCATTCACTAAGTTTTAAAATTTTGGTTGGTCATAGATAGAATTCATGTTTGCAATGCTGAGTTGAAAGAATGGAAGTACAGCCCCTGCACCTGATATAGGTACAGTTAGTATATGTAAGAGAAACCATATACAGTCTGAATGATTTTACGTGTCCAAGCATATAGATATTTCATCACAAAAGATAGAAAAAAAGTTTAAGAAGCAAAAATACTCTACATTCGATTATTAATAATGCTACATATTCAGAAAAACAAATTACACAAAAACAAAAGAGCATCGCAAGACAAATGATTTTTTTAAATTGGAACGGGCACTTTTTTTTTAATATTCTGAAAGAGGTTTAAATTCTCTTTACAATGGTACCAAATAAGTTAATATTATTTTGGCAATTATAGTCAGAATATTTTTTAAAGTTTGTTTTCTGTATTCCTATAAATACGAACAAAACCAACAAAATTGGAACAGTAGTCTTGGGAAACAAATAAAAAACTGTAACAGATACAAACTACATCACTATATTATAACTTAGAATCACGTGAAAAAAGACAAAAACATGAATTAGATGGGATGTTCGAAGTGTCCCCCATTATTTTGAACACATAGTCGGGATATTCTTAGTAAATTTTTGCGTGCCTTTTGTAACATGTAAGGAGCGACGGCAGACTTCAGTAATTCGATTTCTGAGATTCTCAAGGTTTTCAGGAGCTGTGACATGAACTTTTTGTTTAACGTATTCCCAAACGAAAAAATCCAACTATTGAATTATGTGGAGGTGCCCCATCTTGCTGAAACCACATATCACGCCGAATAGCTACTGGTACGTCATCCAGCAAGTCATGAAATTCATTTATAAGAAAGTTCCTGTACCTATAACCTGTAAGAGTTCCTTCATAAAAATAAGGACCATTACAAAATCATTCACAACGCCTAGCCATACGTTAACAAAAAATTTATTTTGATATCTGCATGGTCGTAATTGTCTAGGATTTATGTCATCCCAGTAGTGGTCGTTTTTCCTATTGGATATACTATTTCTTGTAAAGCATGACTCATCGCTCCAAAGTATGACATTAATTAAATGACTGTGATTAATCAGCCATTCACAAAATGTTATTCGGCGTTGCTGGTCTCCGTCATTTAGTCCTTGTACTAATTTAATTTTGCAAAGCGTCATTTTGTTCCTTTTAAGTATTGAATATATCTTGTAGTAGGTAAATCCTAAATTAACCACTGCTTCGCGTATGGAATTCCGAGGATGCGCTCGAAAGTACGCCAAAACAACAATTTCACAATTTTCATCTCGCCGATGTCTTTGCTGCACTGGTTTTGCATTAAAACCGCCAGTTCTGCGTAAATTTGCTTCGAGTCTAGTAAAAATTCGAGGATGTGGTTGTCGTCGCTCGCGATACAAATTTAAATACATTGCACTTGCCTCCAGCGTATTATCATTCCACCGAATAAAAAAAGCAAGTTGCCAGGCGAATCGGTTGCTTGAAAAGGTTCTAGTACTGTAAACAAACAATAAACGAAACGTATTACTGAATATTTACGTGAGTGTAGGTAAAAGTAATCAGGATTGCAGAAACAAAGAAAAGAATAGTTATTTTCGTAACTAGTGCGCTGTTTACACATTTCTTTTCTTGGTGCCAGGCCAGTCTTTTTTACCCGAGGCGTAGCCGAGCACCAAAAATGTGACAGCGCACGTGTTGCGAGCAAAATTTTTTGTAATCGCTTACATAAAATTAGAAAAAAATTAAATTTTGAAATATTTGACAAATGTCAAATTAAATACACAAACAAAAAGTGTATATAATTAGTTATATACCACTTTTTTGTTTATGTATTAAAAGCAACGATTACAAAAAAAAAAATAAATGTTCCTGCCGGAACCTCTTTTATAATAAGTTCATTACGAAAATAAGCAACATTGTAAAAACAAAAACAATAATAGACGTTTAAAACTTCATGACAGACAGAGGCTAATAGACATCTGGATACTAACTTAAAATCAAAGAAATGAAAACAATTTTTGCACGATTGAGCTTTTTCGTTTATTTACCATATGTGTTTCCAAGATATTATGTTTAATGGTTGCGAGGCCCGACTAGTCGGTAAGATTTTACTTACCAACGTAAAATTATATATATATATATATATATATTACCTATATTTCATAACAATAAGAACAAAAAATTTGGACATTTCTATCTAAAACGCAACAATTTCAATTGTAGTAAATTTAATACAATCGCGCAAAAAACAGTATGAGCATCACGAACATTAAGGGTTGTACCGGTCTCCGGCCAAATTTGAGCCTCCAAACATGGCCGTCGACCGGTAAACGTCCCTTACCGTTCTTGATACTCAATATAGTATAGTTTCAATTTCTTTTAGGATAATTAAGCAACCTCTTTCTTATACGTTCATAACGAAAAAAGACAACATTGTAAAAACGAAAACAATAATCTATGTCAGAATGACATGTAAAACTTCAACAACATAAATACATGCTAACGTAAAAAAAATTTCCAAAGCCGCCCGCTTCTGCAAAAATATCGATAATGCAGCTTCAGCATTTTCAATCATATTTATTTAATTTTTGCATTTATTTCGCTTTACATTAAAAAAAATTATGTAAAATTATGTAACTTTTCTTTACAAAATACGTTTACACTTTTTCTTATAAAATTAAGCGTTATTCAAGTAATGAAAAAAATTGAACTAACACTTAAATTGTACTTTAGGATAAAAATTGCATAGACCGTAATTAATCGATATTTTTAAGGTCTATACCTAGGTATTTTGTATCTTTAAAATATGCAGATGTTTTAGAAAAATTTGATAAAAACCAAAAACTACCCCTAATAAACTCCGCTCTCCACCGCTGGATTTCTCCAAAAATCTAATCAGCTCTAAGCCAAATGAAAACAAGCTTAAATACAAAATTCTAAGTACGTACGTATTTTCGTTCTGGAGTTATCGTGGATACTAACATATATCCATACACACGCACGCACATACAAAATAGTGCCTAATGGGCTACGTTTATTTTTATTATACATTACTGCGGCTATAGCTCAAAATCGTTGGTTGGGCGTGAGTTCTTTTAGATAAGGCTAATGCTACCTGGGGTTTGACACTGAGGGATAAACAGATATAATGTCTTATACGTATATTGGCCTATAACTTCACAATTCTGAATATTTGCACTTATCCTACGCTAAGATAAAAACAACACAAAAACAAGCTATAAACTTCAAACAAACCAAAATACAAATTCCAATTGCTCTATTAAAACAAAACTGACGCTCCTTGTCACAGACACTCCGGGTGGCTTGCAACCGCATCGGGCACTCGACTTTACTCTCCTTAAGCTGGATGAAAAAGGTGATATTAGCGGTATAGGTAAAAGTAAGAAAAGACAAAATTTTTTCTGTTAAGAAATGCAAGATACCGTTTTATTGCTCGTTGAAGTATTTTTAAAGAGATAATGATATAAAGCTAAACGCTTTCTATCTGGAATAGGGAAGGTTAATGTATAAGAAAACCGATATTTACCATATTCCATATTCGTTACCGATGTGTGCCTAAAGCGCACACGCGAAATCAAGCCTGTATCTGTCAAGGCAGTTTGTTTAAAAATAAAGTGTCACAGTAGTGCAAAAATGGAACGTATTGAACAAAGAGCGGTAATTAAATACCTTTTAAGAAAGGGCTTGACTCCCACCCAAATTCATGAAGACTTGGTATATACTTTAGGCGAATGTGCTGTTAATTATGATTTTATGAAACGATGATGGTGCTGTGAATTTAAATGTGGGAGAACAGCTTGCGAAAATAAACATGTTGGTGGTGCTCCAATAACCGTTATAACTACAAAAAACGTCCATAAACTGCATGATCTGGTACTGCAAGACAGAAGTCACTGTGAGGGAAATAGTAGAGGAAACTGTTCTTTCATATCATACTATGCATAACATATTAGACTTAGATATGAAAGAGTTGTCCGCAAGGTGGGTCCCACGAATGTTAACCGAAACTTAAAAACGATGCCTAGTTGTGATTTGTAAACGACTTTTGGCGCTATATAGACAAACTTCGCGGTACTCTTTAAATAGATTTGTAACGATGAACGAAACATGGGTCCACCACTATGAACCAGAAACGGAAATACAAAGTATGCAGTGGAAGTAGCGTGGTTCTCCACCTCCTCGAAAGTTCAAGTCTCAGCGGTCAGTCCGAAAAGTAATGGTTTCCGTTTTTTTGGATACCCATTAATTCTCATTGATTATATAATAACAGGCAACTATTACGCTAGCTTAATATCAAAATTACGTGCAGCTGTCAAAAAAAATGTCGTGGCAAATTAAGGCACGGTGTGCTCTATCACCAGGGCAATGCACATAGCCACACCTTTGTTGCTATGGCTCCACAGCTAACGCAGGTTTCGAGTTGCTTGAGCACCCACCATATTCGATAGATCTGGCTCCCAGCAACTATAGACTGTTTGTTCCCCAAATTCAAGGAACCTTGGGGGAAAACAATTTTCATGTAACAATGAGCTCATAGAGGCTGTAAACCAGTAGTTTGTAAAGACTGGACAATTCTTCTTCCAGGAAGCTGTCACAATGCCGGAGCGCCGATGGGAGAAATATATCAGTATTAAGGGGGATTATGCAGAAAAATAATGTAAAATATTTTAATTTAGTAACCGGAAGTTGGTCAGGGCTGGAGCATAATGGTCAACCCTGGTATATCTAACTAATTTAATAAAATCTTAACATATTATTATATTATTTCTAACGTGACATTTAATTAACAGGACGATGTGCTAATTAGTTTTTAGTACATAATTAACTGAAATTAGAACAAGAGGGTTCTTTCTCTTTCGTGTAACTGTCTATCCGTAATTAGGATAGGCGTGTGGCTTCTGAATTTATTGTCTTTTTTAAGAGGAAATTGGATGGTGGAAATCGAGGTTTGTGGGTGTTGTATTGAATGCTTTTATTAGCGAACGATTTAGTCTTTATAGGAAGTATGCGTCCTTTGGAACTGTCTTAGAGGTAGTTAGAAAACAGTGGTAGTGGACGAAAGAAATGTTGCCGGGTGAATTTTTTATTCCGATGCGTGTGTATAGTAAGGTGTTTAAACCTTCGGAACGATAAGTTTACTGGAAATCTTTTATACAGGCTGGCAGGATAAACTAAACGTTTTACGTAGTCTCGTATTAAGGAATGCTTAACACAGGAATAATTCTTTAATATGGTTGCGAAGTGCGATACAGAAAGGGCTTGGAATCATTTAGGAAGTTAATATCCAAATTGACAATTACGTTAAGTGAGAGAATTTTAATATTCACTTTTATTTGTGTAATTTTTACGGACTAGATCTTGATGACAGTAAGTAACTGTGTAAGTTGATAGCTTTCCATCCGACAAAACTCTGCCTTTAGCAGGTTGCATAGGGCGGCGTGTAAATTTGTAGGTAGCATCCACCAGTAGGCCTGGACTATCAGCTCCGTTGCGCTATCTGGTGGACAAACAGCCTTTCTGTCGTATGGTGTATTGACAACGACACCAGGAACTAACCTCTCTACAGGTGTTTGTGTAGGTGTTGTAAATAAACTTACGTGCAGAGGAATGCGAATTTGAGAGACAGGCGAAAAAGAAAAAAAAATTCGAGAAAGGATTCAAATAAAGAATCCTCGTTCGGTCACGCGTCTTGTAGTTAAATAAAGATCCTCTGAAGGTGGGAACGGCTTCTGGTAGTGGCATTAGGACAGAGATTGCCTATTGTTTAAGTAGTGGGACTAGAGTAGAAAACTCACAACGTTTTTCTATCGGGGATAACATTGATTATTTGAAATTCCGTAATTCTGTTAAAATTGATTAATTAGCAAATAATTAACTAAAATAATTTAGGAAGGGTTTCGGCTGTTTACATTTTTATCAGTGGGATATTTTACAATATCATAGTCATCGCTGTGTCATTCAGAGTAAAAGTGAAGTGTCTTTCCTTTGTTTTTGGCTCAGAATTTGAACTGTCTCCTACAGCCAGTTACAGGTATATTTTTCTTGTCTGCAGAAAATTGCACTAGTGAAATACATTTTCCAGCGAATGGAAGTTATACGACAGATTTTATTTTCCTTTTTTCTGCAAGCTGGCAGATAATTGTGAAGTATATTGCTGACTATTTCTAGACCTTCATCTTGAGTTTAAAAAAGCCCTTTCGGTATTTATTTCAAGACCTCTTGCCGTTTTACTAGAACAGTGACGCACGTCTTAAAATTAGATTTGGCGCTTTCAGAAATTCTTGGCTTTGTCATCAAACGATTTTTTAACAGTCTTGGGAAAACCGACTCTTCTAAACTGATGCTTTTAAAGTTTTGCAGTTTATAATCAGTCAAAATGTTTCGCCAAGTTTTGTGAAGGAGTGAAGCATGCCAAGTCAGTGGTGATACAGTGCAGTTCTGGACCACTTTTGGTGGGAAATTTAAGTCAGTTCGTGGAAACGGGAGAGCCAAAAGTTCATTGAACTCTTCTAGTTCGTGGAAACGTGAGGAGGGAGAGCCTTGAAGGTCAAATTCTTGGAAACCTAACCAGTTTTAGCAAAATTAGCATTCCTAATTAATAACTGTTGTCTTTGTACATGCTCGGTTCTAAAAATAGAAGCAGTTCATGGAAACAAGAAGAATGGCAGATTGTTGTCTATGCTAAAAAGTAGATCAAGGTTAAATAGTTCTTGCATTATCTAAATTGAGTCAAACTCTTCAAGGTCAAAATCTATTGACCTCTAGCGGTATCATATTACAATTCTGAGAAATCTAAAAAATAGAATCAGTTCGTAGAAATAGGAAGAATGTCAGGTTGTCGTCTATGATAAAAAGTAGGTCAAGGTTAAATGGTTCTTGTGCTGGTTAAATTGAGTCAAGGTCAAATAGTTGTCTAAAAGTAGGTAATTTTTTTCATATTTTGTATTTGTGTTAGGTGAGGTATAGGGGAGACCGGGGCACAATGAAACGAAAAAATGCATAATGAATATATTTATGTAAAATTTTAATATTATGTAAAGTATGAAAAGGTACCAGAATTCTTATAACTTTTGGCATCCATTCACGTTACTTCAATCTTTAATTTTTTTTTTGTGATTTACACATTATTGAAGCAACAGGTCTTGTGTTTAATTGTGCCCCACCTATGGGGTACCATGAAACATCCTTTGGGGTACAATGAAACAATGTAACAAACAAATCTATTTTCTAAAGTGAACAGCACATAATGACAAATTAGTGAACATTTAGTGAACCAAAAGTAAGGTCAAATTTGTTTTATTGAAGTCAAACTAACTAGTGATACGTCTGGAAGTTCTGGTTTGTAAAAATGGTCACATATTTTTTCACTCTTCTTCAGGAAATAAATTTCAAAATCATTGTTCTCATCTTTACCATTGACAATTGCACCAACATAATACATTTTATTTTTTGTTCTAGTAATAAATTCTACGAGCACATAGTCACCTTTGGTTGGCTCAGATTTCAAATATTCAAATTCATAGTCCTCACATTCTTCCATTAATTGATCACTGGTATCGGACTCTTCAAATTCCATTTCCCCATCAGATGATTCTTCGGACGATTCAACTATAATCTTTTTAGTAACCATCTGCTTTTTTGTTCGATTGAATTTTATGTTTTCTCTTTCCGCTATGGCATCTTTTTCAGGAGTAGAAGTAGCTATTATGGTTTTGCCCTTCCTGCGACCAGGTCTATCCGGTTTTCTGTCCTTGGCTTAGGAAAATCTGTGAATTCTGCAGGACTTAGAAGTGAATTTGTTGAAAGTGTTGCAGAACTAGATATAGAAGTGTTTATATTTGAAGATGTTGCAGAGCTAGATGTAGAAGCTATTGGATTTGTCCCATCATCTATGGAATCTTCTTTTAATGTAGGATCCGGTCGATTCGTCACAGAACCAGACATAAAATCGATATCCCTAAAAACGTTTTTATCGAACAGAAAAATGCCAGTCTTTTTAAATGATGCTATGATTGTCGCAGGAGTCATAGCTCTTTGATGAGCATAATTTACACATTCTGCAATTTCATAAATAGAGATCGTTTTTCCGGGATTTTCATCATCCAGCTGTCAATTGCCATATTATATGTTTTAAACGGTTTGTAAACGCCGACATCAAGGGGTTGCATCTTATTTGTTGAATGCGGAGGAAACGTAAGAATTGTCACCCCATTATCTTTTGCTAAATCCAAGGCCTTAATATAAAGATGGCTCTCGTGGTTGTCCAACAGCAGAAGTGTTGGATGAGTTTTAGAGCTCTGAGTATGTTTTATGAAGTGTCGAATAACTTCAACGAAAAGTTCCTTAGTCATCCATCTGAGTGGGTTAGCTAGACTTAAGTACCAGAAGGTGCACCGGAAATCAGGTGATTTTAAAATGCACTCTAGGAAATATCATTACAGGCGGAATAGTATTTCCAGCAGCATTCACAATACAGCAAGTTGTGACAAGTACACCCCTCTCAGAGCTAGTGCATTTATTCACTTGTTTGATTCCCCTTTCTGCCACAACTTTTGGAGGTTTTTGAACCGTTGTGGTTGCGGTCTCATCAAGATTGTATATTCTTGTTCCGTCAGCAAACATAGGGTTACTGTTATAAATTTTGTCCAGATTGTCAAAAACATGTTAACATTGTGTTCGTTAAATGCTGTCGCTCTTGACAAAATAATGTAAAATATTTTAATTTAGAAACCGGACGTTGGTCAGGGGCGGAGCATAATGGTCAACCCTGGTATATCTAACTAATTTAATAAAATCTTAACATATTATTATATTATTTCTAACGTGACATTTAAATTAACAGGACGATGTACTAATTAGTTTTAGTACATAATTAACTGAAATTAGAACAAAAGGGTTCTTTCTCTTTCGTGTAACTGTCTATCCGTAATTAGGATAGGCGTGTGGCTTCTGAATTTATTGTCTTTTTTAAGAGGAAATTGGATGGTGGAAATCGAGGTTTGTGGGTGTTGTATTGAATGCTTTTATTAGCGAACGATTTAGTCTTTATAGGAAGTATGCGTCCTTTGGAACTGTCTTAGAGGTAGTTAGAAAACAGTGGTAGTGGACGAAAGAAATGTTGCCGGGTGAATTTTTGTATTCCGATGCGTGTGTATAGTAAGGTGTTTAAACCTTCGGGAACGATAAGTTTACTGGAAATCTTTTATACAGGCTGGCAGGATAAACTAAACGTTTTACGTAGTCTCGTATTAAGGAATGCTTAACACAGGAATAATTCTTTAATATGGTTGCGAAGTGCGATACAGAAAGGGCTTGGAATCATTTAGGAAGTTAATATCCAAATTGACAATTACGTTAAGTGAGAGAATTTTAATATTCACTTTTATTTGTGTAATTTTTACGGACTAGATCTTGATGACAGTAAGTAACTGTGTAAGTTGATAGCTTTCCATCCGACAAAACTCTGCCTTTAGCAGGTTGCATAGGGCGGCGTGTAAGTGTGTAAATTTGTAGGTAGCATCCACCAGTAGGCCTGGACTATCAGCTCCGTTGCGCTATCTGGTGGACAAACAGCCTTTCTGTCGTATGGTGTATTGACAACGACACCAGGAACTAACCTCTCTACAGGTGTTTGTGTAGGTGTTGTAAATAAACTTACGTGCAGAGGAATGCGAATTTGAGAGACAGGCGAAAAGGAAAAAAAAATTCGAGAAAGGATTCAAATAAAGAATCCTCGTTCGGTCACGCGTCTTGTAGTTAAATAAAGATCCTCTGAAGGTGGGAACGGCTTCTGGTAGTGGCATTAGGACAGAGATTGCCTATTGTTTAAGTAGTGGGACTAGAGTAGAAAACTCACAACGTTTTTGTATTGGGGGATAACATTGATTATTTGAAATTCCGTAATTCTGTTAAAATTGATTAATTAGCAAATAATTAACTAAAAATAATTTAGGAAGGGTTTCGGCTGTTTACATTTTTATCAGTGGGATATTTTACAATATCATAGTCATCGCTGTGTCATTCAGAGTAAAAGTGAAGTGTCTTTCCTTTGTTTTTGGCTCAGAATTTGAACTGTCTCCTACAGCCAGTTACAGGTATATTTTTCTTGTCTGCAGAAAATTGCACTAGTGAAATACATTTTCCAGCGAATGGAAGTTATACGACAGATTTTATTTTCCTTTTTTCTGCAAGTTGGCAGATAATTGTGAAGTATATTGCTGACTATTTCTAGACCTTCATCTTGAGTTTAAAAAGCCCTTTCGGTATTTATTTCAAGACCTCTTGCCGATTTACTAGAACAGTGCCGCACGTCTTAAAATTAGATTTGGCGCTTTCAGAAATTCCTGGCTTTGTTATCAAACGATTTTTTAACAGTGTTGGGAAAACCGACTTTTCTAAACTGATGCTTTTAAAGTTTTGCAGTTTATAATCTGTCAAAATGTTTCGCCAAGTTTTGTGAAGGAGCGAAGCATGCCAAGTCAGTGGTGATACAGTGCAGTTCTGGACCACTTTTGGTGGGAAATTTAAATCAGTTCGTGGAAACGGAGAGCCAAAAGTTCATTGAACTCTTCTAGTTCGTGGAAACGTGAGGAGGAGAGCCTTGAAGGTCAAATTCTTGAAAATAGCAAAATATGTATTCCTTGAAGGTTAAATTCTTGGAAACCTAACCAGTTTTAGCAAAATTAGCATTCCTAATTAATGACTGTCTTTGTACATGCTCGGTTCTAAAAATAGAAGCAGTTCATGGAAACAAGAAGAATGGCAGATTGTTGTCTATGCTAAAAAGTAGATCAAGGTTAAATAGTTCTTGCATTATCTAAATTGAGTCAAACTCTTCAAGGTCAAAATCTATTGACCTCTAGCGGTATCATATTACAATTCTGAGAAATCTAAAAAATAGAATCAGTTCGTAGAAATAGGAAGAATGTCAGGTTGTCGTCTATGATAAAAAGTAGGTCAAGGTTAAATGGTTCTTGTGCTGGTTAAATTGAGTCAAGGTCAAATAGTTGTCTAAAAGTAGGTAATTTTTTTCATATTTTGTATTTGTGTTAGGTGAGGTATAGGGGAGACCGGGGCACAATGAACAAAAATGCATAATGAATATATTTATTTAAAATTTTAATATTTATGTAAAGTATGAAAAGGTACAGAATTCTTATAACTTTTGGCATCCATTCACGTTACTTCAATCTTTAATTTTTTTTATTTACACATTATTGAAACAACAGGTGTCTTGTGTTTAATTGTGCCCCACCTATGGGGTACCATGAAACATCCTTTGGGGTACAATGAAACAATGTAACAAACAAATCTATTTTCTAAAGTGAACAGCATATAATGACAAATTAGTGAACATTTAGTGAACCAAAAGTAAGGCCAAATTTCATATATGATTTCTGACGCTTGGTTTTTCCGAAGAAAGATGGTTTTGGCAAAATTTGTTTTATTGAAGTCAAACTAACTAGTGATACGTCTGGAAGTTCCGGTTTGTAAAAATGGTCACATATTTTATCACTCTTCTTCAGGAAATCAATTTCAAAATCATTGTTCTCATCTTTACCATTGACAATTTCACCAACATAATACATTTTATTTTTTGTTCTAGTAATAAATTCTACGAGCACGTAGTCACCTTTGGTTGGCTCAGATTTCAAATATTCAAATTCATAGTCCTCACATTCTTCCATTAATTGATCACTGGTATCGGACTCTTCAAATTCCATTTCCCCTTTAGTAACCATCTGCTTTTTTGTTCGATTGACTTTTATGTTTTCTCTTTCCGCTATGGCATCTTTTTCAGGAGTAGAAGTAGCTATTATGCTTTTGCCTTTCCTGCAACCAGATCTATCCGGTTTTCTGTCCTTGGCTTAGGAAAACCTGTGAATTCTGCAGGACTTGAAGTGAATTTGTTGAAAGTGTTGCAGAACTAGATATAGAAGTGTTTATATTTGAAGATGTTGCAGACCTAGATGTAGAAGCTATTGGATTTGTCCCATCATCTATGGAATCTTCTTTTAATGTAGGATCCGGTCGATTCGTCACATAACTAGACATAAAATCGATATCACTAAAACGTTTTTATCGAACAGAAAAATGCCAGTCTTTTTAAATGATGCTACGATTGTCGCAGGAGTCATAGCTCTTTGATGAGCATAATTTACACATTCTGCAATTTCATAGAGATCGTTTTTCCGGGATTTTCATCATCCAGCTGTCAATTGCCATATTATAACATGTTTGAAACGGTTTGTAAACGCCGACATCAAGGTTGCATCTTATTTGTTGAATGCGGAGGAAACGTAAGAATTGTCACCCCATTATCTTTTGCTAAATCCAAGGCCTTAATATAAAGATGGCTCTCGTGGTTGTCCAACAGCAGAAGTGTTGGATGAGTTTTAGAGCTCTGAGTATGTTTTATGAAGTGTCGAATAACTTCAACGAAAAGTTCCTTAGTCATCCATCTGAGTGGGTTAGCTAGACTTAAGTACCAGAAGGTGCACCGGAAATCAGGTGATTTTTAAAATGCACTCTAGGAAATATCATTACAGGCAGAATAGTATTTCCAGCAGCATTCACAATACAGCAAGTTGTGACAAGTACACCCCTCTCAGAGCTAGTGCATTTATTCACTTGTTTGATTCCCCTTTCTGCCACAACTTTTGGAGGTTTTTGAACCGTTGTAGTTGCGGTCTCATCAAGATTGTATACTCTTGTTCCGTCAGCAAACATAGGGTTACTGTTATAAATTTTGTCCAGATTGTTAAAAAACATGTTAACATTGTGTTCGTTAAATGCTGTCGCTCTTGACAAACTACATCCTTCCGGACACTAAGCATTGGATGTCTCTTCATGAATCCGTACAGCCATTCAACACCAGCCATTTCTTCATTTGACCATTTTTCTGTACAATTAATGGAATTGACTTGCGCCATCTGATAAGCAACTTTCCTAATTTCGAATGTTGTCAATCCATAAAACATACGAGCACAAGTTACGATGTACTCCGATAAGTTCTGCTCTTGCTCTTTGGTAAAATTTATCTTACCTGGTAATTAGGTTTCATTCGGATCTCTTAATTTTCCTGTGCTTGGGTTTTTCCTAACGTACCTGAAATGAAAACATTCAAGCCATCACAACAATGATTTTTAGACAATAATACAAAATTTTCGATAAATAATTTTAAACCAACATAAAAACTCACCGAAGTACATTTGAAAAGTTTAAACCAGTTTGCTCAGCTCCTTCCTTAAACTCATCCCCTGATTAACCAAATTAAAGGCGGCTCGCATAGAGTCCTCAGAAAAGTTTCCTTTTCAGTTTTCCGAATTTTGTTTCGCACCATGATTCCTGCAATTCATTTTCAGTTTGGGGCGCAATAAAACAGGTTGAGCACAATGACACACGTTTCATTGTGTCCCGTACCCACGTGTATTATTGTAGCCCAACTGTCAATTATACATATTTCTAGGTTAAAAATGTTTATACAAATTATATCAACATTTTAAACTTACCAACCGAACACTACTTCCTCCAACTGTAGATTAACCACTAAAATATTTAAATTGTCTAATAAGAGCAGCACATACAACAAAATTACTACAGAACTAAAAAATACTTTTGGATCACTAATAATCACAGGTATCATAAACAGCCCCGAACGAACTGATAAATTCATAACTCCAGGTTTGACACTTTACTCATAAACTTCGTATATTGTGTAAGAGGTGGCGCCAGCCTATTTATAAATTATATTTTGACAAATTTACATGTTTCAATGTGCCCCATGTTTTATTCTGCCCCGGTCTCCCCTAATTGAGAGTGATTTTACAGTAAAATTTTATTTAAAAGTTGTAATACTACGTAATTCATGGACCTGTGTTAAATTTCAGACGTGATACAAATTTCTTTTGCTGCTGGAAAAACAACAAACAACATTTTGTTTTTAATTGTAGTGCTACAACCCCACCATATGTAACCTGAACAGAATCATTTCTTAAACAGTGTTTAGAAGTAATGTGATTGTGAGCAAGTCAAGTCGTTATCTAAGTGTAATGGAGGTTATTCTTGTAACAACAACACTGACTGGACATCATTTCAACAGAAAGATGATCATTTATCAGGAGTGTACAAACAAGGAATACTTAATTGATTGTTTATCAATACAAACTGTCGAGTGAGACGTATCATGCAAAACATGCAAAATTGGATACAGTACACACCTCAATTTTGCGTATAGGGCGTGGCAACTGTGATCAAAGCAATAATGTGGTGTTAGACATGAACTTCTTAAATGGCATATTCATATGTAGAATTACAATTTTTCCGATCTCAAGAAATCAAAACCATATTGATTGGTCGAATGTAAACGAAGAAGAAGATAGTCTATGATCAGCATTATGAATCTCTATCTGCAAATATTACTATTTATTACAATTGGGAATTGATTAAAGGATAAGACAGAATTTTGAAAACTGTTATGATAGCAAACTACATCTACTATTCTTGCATATTCAATGTTCATAGTGTAGAAGAACTAGTCAATGTAAAGGATATAATAAGCTATCGATTGGAATTTCTTCAATCCCATAATCTAGCGCCTTTCTATGAAAAACTTATACAAATTGTTAACTACCGTCGTTTTCGTGAGAAAGAATTCTATGGTAGTGATGGTGACATTTATAAAGACGTTGAAGGTGTCATAAATGCAAAGTATAATATTTGTAATGTTAATTCAATGAACTGCCAAATATACTTAAGCACAACTATGCAAGAATTCTCTAATAGGGAGAATGTCTTTTTTTGTTGTGTTTCAAGTTCCGTCATCGTGACGATACTACACTCCTCCCTTTTTAGAATACTTGTTACAATTTTGTTTTATACGAGATATTATAAGAACTACACAAGCTTCTAAGATATTGACTTAAATTAAATGACATTTGAAAAATCATAATTCATAGTCATCAAAGGTATGAGGTCTTTTTATTACTTTGCCAAATCTAGAAACAGTATTATTTTTACTAGTACTTGCTATGGCATTGTTGATTCCATTAGATGATTCTAAATCATGCTGGTTTTCTGATGTACTTTGAGATTTAGGAGATAAAGTACTGCTTTGTCCATATGTTGGAGATTGTTGTGAATTTATTAGTGATTCTGAACGACTACTAATCTTTGATTCGTAACAGGCTGGAGTTTTAGTTTTGACTTTACCTACATCTCTTGTGGTTTCTGGAATTTTATCAAAGTTCCTAATCTGATCTAAATGCCTTTTCCATAATTGACCGGATTCTAACCCACAAATGTAATTTCTTGGATCTAAGACCATTTAATATTATTTCTGTCTCTGTAATCTTTAACCATTACTCCCTGCCCCTCTATAAAGACTTCATCACGTCCTTTATTTGTTTGTAGCCAATTCAGTATGTTTTGGCAGAAGCAAATCAAATAGAGTTAGAGGTTTTCTACGTATCATTAACATATTTGGTGTCTCATTAGTTGTACAGTGCACAGAATTCCTATAAAATATCAGATACCTACATACTATGAGATCTGGCGATATATTTCTGTCTTTATTGTCTATTAATGATGCTTTTAAATCTTTTTTAAAAGATCTTACAGCATTTTCTGCTGCTCCATTAGTTGCGAGGTGGTAAGGTGCTGTAATTATATGTCTGATACCATTCTTTTTAAGAAATGATTCAAACTCATATGAAACTAGTTGTCTACCATTGTCAGATACAACAGTTTCAGGAAGTCTCCATGTGCAAAATGTTTCTCTTAATTTAGGGATAGTTTCTGCACTGGTTATTTTCGACATTCTTTTTATTTCTGGATATTTATTGAATGCATCCAGTATAATCAAATAAAAATCTTGATTAATAGGTCCCATGTAATCTTTGCCATGGACGTTCGGGTTTACCCCATGGAATAGTTGGATTATTTGCTAAAGATTGGCATGCTTTGCAATTGTTTTCAATGTCAATATCCAAATTAGGCCAAAAGAAATAAGATTGATTTCATTTTAACAATGCCTAAATGACTCGAATGAACTTTTTGTAAGATTCTTTCCCTGAATTTGGAAGGAATCATTACTCTATGACCCAAAATAATACACCCTTTGTTCACACGATAATTCTAGTCTTCTAGTAAAATACGGTGTGAAATTTGTGTGTTTCTTTCTGGCCAACCTTTAGTGATAAAATTTAGAACTTTACTTAGAGTAATATCTCTTCTTGTTTCAGTACTTATTTCTTTGTAGGAAATAGGAAATTCATCGTCCATAATTAAATTTAAATAACTTGAATTTAAATTGTAATCATCTGAGATATACATAATATCTAAAGGATGTCTACTTAACATGTCAGCTATTTGATTGTTTTCACCCTTTACATATTCAATTTTGTATGAAAAACCGCTTAAAAATATTGACCATCTCTGCAGCCTGCTAGCTGCCATTTGAGGGATGCCTTTAGTTTCCCCAAAAATTGAGATTAAGGGTCTATGATCTGTCTGGATTACAAAATCATTTCCCATTAGATATTCATAAAATTTTTTTACTGATCAGTATATAGCCAAACTTTCCTTGTCCAGTACAGAATAATTTTTTTCTGCAGGCATCAAGGTTCTTGAAATGAAACCTACTGGTTTTAGTTCATTATTTGGAAATCTGTGTAGCAAAACACCAGAAATGCCATCTTGACATGCATCAGTCTGTAAAACTATAGGCAGATTAGGATTAAAATGCACTAAATTATCATCAGAAGCAATTATTTGTTTTATTTGCCTGAAAGCTTTTTTGCAAGCCTATGTCCAATTAAATTTTTCATTTTGTTTTAACAAATCATAGATTGGACGTGATATGATGACAATTTTGGCACGAATTTGCCATAATATGTTACCATACCAATCAAACTTTTCAACTGAGTTACACTCTGCCGTCTGGGTGCCTCTATTATTTCCCTTTGCTTATCTGCATTTTTCTTTAACCCTTGTTATGATATAGTATACCCTAAATAATTTATTTCATCTTTAAAAAAAAAACACATTTTTCTTTTTTTAATTTTAATCCTGCCTTTTGAAGTTTACTGAATACAGCCCTGATATTGTTTTCATGTTCTAATCTGGTTTGTCCCATTATTATTAGATCATCCAAAAAGTTTGTAACACCACTGCAACCCTGTAGTACTTTTTCAACTTCTTTTTCAAAAATTGAACTAGCTGGTGTTATACCATATGGTAAACGATTCACTTTAAAAAGCCCTTTATGTGTGCTCCAAGTTAGCAATAATGATTTATCATCAACACATACTTGATTATATGCATCTTTTAAATCTATTTTGGTAAACGACTCCCCCTATTAAATTCATGAAAATACTATCTACTGTAGGAAGTGGATATTTGACATTTTGTAAGTGTTTATTTATTGTAATTTGGTAATCACCACAAATTTTTAAACTACCATCTTGTTTAATTATGGGAACTATAGGAGTGCCCCAATCTGCAGTTCCTATTGCTGACAGTACTGCTTCCCCCACTAACCGCTCAATCTCATTCTCAACTTTTTCTCTAAAAGCCAGTAGGATTGGTCTGGGTTTGTAAAATACAGATTTAGCTCCATCTTTTAGCTGCAACGATACCTTTTTATGTTTATAGCAACCTAATTTGTTATCAAAGATTTCTTTAAATTCTTGACAGATTTTATCAACACTATTTTCCATTAATAAAATATCAGAACTTAATTTAAATTTAAATGCTTAGAAAATTTCTACCTAGCAAATTCTGAGATTGTTAACTTTTAAAAAAAAACAAATGAAATGTTTACATACTACCTTATTGTATTTACATTTAACTTAATGGTGTGTAATGGTTTTATTATGCGATTCGAAAAACTTTTATATGTCACACAAGTATTATTAAAAGTATAATTTGCAAAATATTTACTATAGACCTCATAATTTATTACTGAAAGTCCTGCACCAGAATCTAATTGAAAATTAATGTCATTTCGATTGAGTGGTACATTTAAATAGTATGGTTTGTTACCTGTAAATTCTACATTGTAAATGTCCACACAGTTATTTTCAATTTCTAAAGGGTTGTGATTTACTTTTTTATTTTTATTACACACTTTTGCAAGATGTCCCATTGTGTTACACAAATTGCACTTGTATTTGGCATATTTACACACCTGTTGCCCAGTGTGCAATCTTCCGCATGCATTGTAATTCCATTTACCTGCTTTAGTTGAAGACACTCCTTCGTTGACTGTATTATGTTTCTTTGTTTTATTATAATTTTTCATCTGGTGAACCTCTTTTACCTCAGATTGCAAAGAACTTTCTTTACTTAGGAGCGATTACAAGTAACCTCTCAAGAGCTGTATCTTTTTTTCTTCACACAATCTGTCCCGTACTTTACCCGATTTTACACAACATACAAATTTGTCTCTAATGATAGTTTTTAGCTGGTCTCCAAAGTCACAGTTACTTGCGAGGTTGTGAATTCTGGCATAGCAATTATTAATGCTCTCTCCTTCCTTTTGCCTGGCTTTGTAAAAATCTATACGTTCCCTAAATACACAAGTTTTTGGGGAAAACTGTAGCTTTAACATTATTATAAGTTTTGTTATGAGCGAATAAGTAATTTGATTGTAATCTCATTATATTTAGAATTTCATCAGTTCTACATACATAAAGACAAAATTTACATTGATTGGGGCTTGAACCTTGGTGGCGCAGTTGGTAGCGGTACTCTAGCAAAGTACAGGTCGTAGGTTCAAATCCTACTCGAGGTAAACTATTTATTTATGTATTTAATAAAATTAATAACAATTTTAATTGTAGCTTTAACAGTTACAGCACTCAGAATATGTTTTCTCACTTGACTTTACTGGAGTGCATAAATCTCTTAGGATTTTGTATGTGTCTGTGCCTATCAAACTTAACAGTGCTGGTATCCTTTTATCAACTGGATCGGCTTCCGTTCCACCTGTAATTTTATTGATACAAAAGTATTGCTCCAACTGTTCTTGATACAGTATCCAATTGTCCTTGTTTGGCCGGAAAGTTTCCATTGACCCAATTAACGCCATGCTTGCCTCTTTTTCTATCCTTTACACTTTACAATTTGTAATATCGTTAATTCAATGAACTGCTAAATATACTTAAGCACAACTATTTATTTTACATAAGCTACAACTTGGATACCCATGCAAGAATTCTCTAATAGGGGAATGTTTTTTTTTGTTGTGTTTCAAGTTCCGTCACCGTGACGATACTACAATATTAATTCACATAACACTGAGTGTTTAATGGAAATTTTGTATTATCGTCCTTCTTATCTAATGTATAGCATTAACTAAATATTATCTTAATAAAGAAATATTAATAACAATAGTTTGTTTTCTTTCTTTTGTCTCGATATAAGTATAAACACCCTGATTTATCCATCCAGGTGAACGATAATGTTAGCTAAGATTTCTCGTCAGCACCTAGTGTAAGGTGTATTTCAATTACCAACAATAAGAAGGTCTCAAACTCGAACGAAAACGCAATTAATTTAACACGTTACAAAGGAGCTGTTTTTGATTTGTTTAGCTGTTTTTTTGGGAAACCGGTACTAGTTTTTATACCTTTACCTTTACATTAATAAAGGGAAATGACCTACTTTTAAACAACTATTTAACCTTGACCCAATTTAGCCAATACAAGAACCATTTAACCTTGACCTACTTTTTAGCATAGGCAACAAATGTCATTCTTCCTGTTTTCACAAACTGATTCTATTTTTTTAGATTTCTCAGAATTGTAATACGATTGAAGTCAATAAATTTTGACCTTGAAAACCTTGACTCAATTTAATCAATACAAGAACCATTTAACCTTGATCTACTTTTTAGCATAGACAACAACCTGTCATTCTTCTTGTTTCCACGAGCTGATTCTATATTTATAACCGAGCAATACCGAGCATGTACAAAGCCATTCATTGATTAGGAATGCTTAATTTGCTAAAACTGGTTAGATTTCCAAAAATATAATCTTCAAGTAATGCTTATTTCGCTATTTCCAAGAAATTAACGTTTAAAGCTTTTTCCCCTCACGTTTCCATGAACTGGAAGTGGTCAATAAACTGTGGACTCTCCCATAGCCACCAACTGATTTTAGAAGAATTGTAATACCTTCAATAAAATGACCTTGAAGAGGACAATGAAAAGAGGGCTTGACCTTGAAAAGAGGGCGTGACCTTGTTTTAGATTTTCAGACAACCATAAAATTTAAATTTCCCGCCATAAGTGGCCATTCACGTCTAAGAGCGAAAAAAATTAGATCGTATTCGCAGGCAAATACAAATTTCATATTTAACTATTCGCAGTGTTTGATAACATTTGTACTGAGATGTGAACTTTGATTACGTCCTGTACATATGTTGTCGCTAACCGTATGAACTTACTAAACTTACCTTAAAAGTTTGCTTGATATCAAACCATATGTAACTGTGAACATGCGCACGGATTACCATTATAGACACAACATACCCCACAAAGACTTACCATAGATCCTTGAGCGTAACAATTGGGTAAACTTTCATGGTGCAATTCTACTGCTAGTCACAAAAACTTATTTGATTGTATAACAAAGTAAGTAATAAAGTTTAAAGGTAAATTGTAATATTATATTGACTATAACGGAACAAGATACGTTTTTAATGGAAATGCACTACTGATAATACAATTTTATATATCATCACTAAAGAGAATTTAATATCCATGGCGTATTCAATTTCCTCTTACACATCATTGTAAATCAAACAAACATATGTTCTCTTTGTTAATGTATAAAAATTACCTGAAGACTTTTTAATATGTTTATTTAACGTTAGATTTTATTTTACATTTTAGTTAGACGTTAAGTAAACGTGATATCTAATATTAGAATGGTGGAAGTTGTTCACATGGATCTACTCGCATAATTTTATCAGCCAATACTATTTTGTTAATCATTTCATGATCCATACCTCCTCCAACTTTAGCCATATGAAATACTTTCTGGAGCATAGTTTTACAAGACGTAGGAAAACTTTGTGGAAACGATACTTTGAATTTAATAATCAAATCTCCTTTTTTTTCTGGATTTTCCAAAATTGGCATGCCTTCATTGGGAACAATTTTTTCATATCCAGGACTAAACGTACAGAACTTAGTGTATGACAAGATGTTATTTATTAAAACTTACGACACCATATCAGTAATAGGAACTCTAATAGTGCGATGATCAATAGTATTGACAGTTACTCTGGCACCCAACATAGCATCCTCCAGTGAAAGATTTGCGTACATGATTAAATTATTTCCGTCTCGAGAGAAGCACTCATGCTCTCTTTCATTTATGACAAAGATGATATCAGCTAAAAATTTTATTGGGTATCAATTAAATAATTATATGAGAAAATACATGAAATATGAGCGGGATTTTGATCTCCTTCTTCAGGGAATACAATTTCAGTGCCGGCTTTAATACCAGGTTTAATAGGTACAGATAAAATACTTTCTTTTAACTCGGTTTGAACGCTATTTGGATTCTTAAATTGCAGACGTTGTACCTTCATTTTCTTGACTCCACCAACGAATATTTCATGTAAGGACAAACACAGCGGATGGTATATGGGTTTTTGCTTTTTCTTTATTCCCCTAAGGTTAGGCAAGTCATACATTATCGGAGGATCTTTTAAGTGGTCTAAAAGATCAGCGTAAGGTGACGCTGTTCCAAAAAACTCCCTAAAAGGTTTTGATAAAAGTTAAACTATTTGAAGTAACCATTCCGTACTTGTATGTACGCATAGGATCCCCGTGATAATGGTAAGGTTGTATGTATTCAGTAACTGTAGGAGCTCCGCGTTTTAATCCGTCTTCTCCATATTGGTCAAATACAGCCCTACGTAACGGACAGCTTAAAACTTCATACGCCTCTCCAATTAGCGAAAATACCTTTTGTGAACTGTCTTCTTTTAGTCGTTCAGGATTAAATTCTAATGCTAAATTACGATATCTACAAAATTTAAAAACGTACATAAAATTCGATATTTTCAAACACTACACTTTTACGCTTTACGTATATCCAATTCATTACAATTTCTTTGAAGTGATAAAATACCATAATAATCTACTCCCATTTTAGATTGAATTTAATCCTGTTTTGACATAAATTTAGTATACAATTAATTGTTTTTTTTTGTCGCCAGGTAAATCAATAGAGCAATTTTTCTTACTAAGCGACTAAATTAATTGTTCTAGTAAATAAAAATATTTTTTTTGTGTTTATATACTCCAGTCAAATTAGACGACATAAGGGCCCAACTTTAAAGCTGCGAGAGTAGAAACTTTTGTTTTGGTGTTGTAAATAACCCCTAAAAGTCCTGATTGCTAAACCCTCTTTTTAGGGGCCGAAAGTGGTTTTTCGCATATATCTCCTAAACTATTAGGTTTTTCGCAAAAATAGTTATTATCAAAAATGAATCTTATAAAATTTGCTACAAAAATGGTTCTATGACTTTTCTTGTAAAACAGTTTACAAATTTGTGACTTTTATATTACATGCATAAAATGCCTGTTTTCCACACCACCACGGGGGTAGAGGTCTAGGTGCGTTTTTAAGGTGGTATCCCCAGTAGGCCTAATCCACAGTGTTTTTTAATAAAATTGACTGTATTTGTTATTAATGTTCTATTTCATCAGGTTCTTCGAATTGTGGTTCTATGCCAATGTATAATGTTGTGGTTTAAAAGCACCAGGTGTAAATAATTTAATAAATAAATAGGTGTAAATGTTCTCAAAACAAATCGTTAAAATAACCAGAGATCCAAAACACTCAATAAAAGAGAATGCCGTTGTCTCAGAAGGTAGATTAAAGCAGGTCGGTTTAATCTTTTTTTTTTGATTTGCTTAATTACCACAAATTTCTGCTTAGTTATTTACATTTAACATCAATATAGTAACTGCAATGTAACAATAATAAAAATTATCTTGGACGCCAAGTTATTTTTTTTTATTATGCTCGGAATAACTAAACCGAGGATACAATAAAAAAATTCACCAAAATGTCAAAATAAAAGATATACAAACTATGTTTATTAAATATTTAAATTTTGAATTATATAAAATATATCTTAAAAACTGGTTGTAATAGCCTTAAATTACTAAATTATGGTATAAATACTTGTTTGAAATTTTGTACACAACTGTTTGATAACATCTGGTATCTAAACGAATACGGAAATGTAAACCAAAGGTGATGTAATCTTTGCACCAATATTGCGCAATATATCGTAATAACAATGCTGTACGTTGTAAACCATACCAAAGTTGAATTTTACTTCTTACAAATTTATCTTCATGAGATTTGAATAATCCAGTGTTTATTGCATTCTCTCGAAAGTTCAAATAAAAAATGGGATTTAAATTTAGATCTGAATTAAATACAAAATTGCAATCATAAGCATCGAAAATACCAAAAGTGGTAAAAATTCCAAAAGTAAAAGTAAAAAAGTAAGTGTAAAAGTAAAAGTCAAAGTAGTAAAAGTGCCTGCAAAGAGCAAATGTTTTAGATTTTAATATAATACGAGTTAAAAGTATCTTACCATTAAATGAATGGCACTTTTCAGAAAATTAGGTTGAAACCAAAGATGGCTTCCTGTTCAAAACAGAATACATCAAGAAATGCTAAAAAGGACGTTTAGGATGTCAGGTGATATAGCGGTGCGCGAGAAAATGTGCGCAAAAAATTAATTCAAAGATATGGAAGTATAAACCATTAAGAAAATATGCAACTTAAAATGCCTACCACAACTTATAAATCATTAATTATCAAAAACCCTTTTTTTCTAATATTTTACAACTAAATGAACGAAGAACGTAAAAGATTCGTTACAAATTAATGCATTTCAATGGTGACATTATGATCGATTTCTGCCTCTTGGTTCTCCATATGTGAAATATCCAGTGGATCTATTTTGTCTATATCAGTAATTTTACAGGAATTGGTATCAGTAGATGGCTTTAAACACGATTGACCACGGCAATGACAACATACGGTGGAACATGGAAGACCAGTTTTCTTGGAAGTGCAGTTAGTATTGCAGCCCTTCGTACAGTTACAAAAAACATTATTTAAAAGTTGTTCGGGAGCGGGTGATAATAATGTTTGTACTTGTTCTAACTCGTTATTGTTTGTTGTCCATCCCCATTGTTCCGCATTTAAATTGTTACCAAGCCAAATCTGCACTTGAATTGTTGAAAATTGAAACGTCTTCTTAAACTTGGTCGATCAGATGACCTACTAGCACCGTCGTTTACTTGTGATCGTTTTAAAGAAGAAACGGTGCTATCCTTACGAGCATACTCCTTACGACATTCAATGTGAACTTTAATACATTTGACATCAGATAAATGGATAATTTTTCCGTCATTTCGTTTAATACTCGCATCTTTCAAAGTTTTCAATCCAAGCTTCACAGTCTCACCTTCCGATAAAGTCTTCATACAAATGAAACACAATCCATTCATTTTTGCACAATCATAAAATAATTCCACTCCAAAATTCACACAAACTCCAATATGACTTGACACGTCCGTCTACTACGAAAACTGGTCAAATACTAACATAATTCAAGGCGTCAATGTTTTTACGACGGGTAGTACGAATGACCACTATTATACCTGCTCAACATCTCATAAAATGCTGTATTCAGACCGTACTCTGTACTAGAGCACATTTTATGTTTGCAATATAAAAGTCCTAAATTTCAAAACTGTTTTATTTCAAAACTATTGACTTTTATAATAGCTTATTTTATGTGAAGAAAAACCTAATATTTTAGGAGAAATATGCAAAACCCCTTTCAACCCGTAAAAAGTGTTGCATAGGGTTTATCGAGCAGGACTTTTAGGAGTTATTTACAACATCAAAACAAAGATTTCTATGTAAAGTCCGGTTTACTTCTCGCAGCTTTAAAGTCAATCCTATCTTGACTGGACTATATAGGCCGAGATGAGCACACAAACGGAAACGTCAGGTATCTCCATGCGCATCAACCACTAATAGTTATTAGCACTACCTATCCGTCACTAGAATTTTGACCCACTAAAGGAATTCCAACTTTAGTAACGGATGTTTAAGGGTCAATTATCACATTGCCACAGGGCCTTATAGTTTTGCTTTCTGATGTATCTTAAAGAAAGCAGTTGTCAGTACTAAGGTAAAGTTATCGAGTTAGTGATGTTTAAGAAAGTCATGTATTTTAATGATGTAAGAACGACCTTTTATCATTAAGTACCAAATTTTGTAAGAAAACCTGTCAAATATTATAATTTTGAGAACTGTCACATAAGGATAATTGGGATAATGCAATAATGATGAATAACATAATGATAATAATAATCACATTTCCTACTTCTATTCATTTTAGTCACAAGTGGATAAAAACTGACTTCACTTAAACGTCACTTAAAATATATTTATTTATTCATCTAATTTACATACAATTAGGCTTTAAATAAATCTTCACAAAACCTGCAAAATAGACATTTCTAAGTGATTAACTGTTAGAATGTTTGTAAAATTTTGCAAACAGAACCACAACCATACTCATAAATATCCACAATAATGTCTAATTTTGATGTTATTTAACCGTGTCTCCAAAGTTGTAACCACAACTTGCTACAATTGAAATTTTGACTTTGTACTACAATGTGCTCCTAGTGTGCTATAATGTGCCGTAGGAAATAAAAACTGTGTTGCCCAGTTTCCCGCAATTTGAATTTTCCAATACCGGATTACAACTTCGTGCCGTAACATCAACATTAACCAAATTGATCAAAATAAATTGTGCTGCACCGTGTTAGTGGTGTGCTGCGTTGTACTGAACAGCAAAACAGATTAAGTGTGTCTACTTTTTAAAAATCGAATTTTTCGTCATCTGGTTACCACTTCGTGCTGTAACATCAACATTAACCAAATTGATCAAACGAGGTTATACTGCATTATGATAGTGCTGTGCTGCGTTGTGCTGATAAGCAAAACAGTTTACACGCGCCTATTTTTACATAAATCGAATTCTTCGTTCCCGTTATAACTTTGTTCTGTAAAATCAACATTAACTATTTTGACGAAACGAAATTGTGCTTCAGTGTGCTGCTTTGTGCTAATAAAAACGTGTTAAGAGCGCAATTTTTGCCATAAATATACCACATATATTCGGATTATACGAGGATAGTTCAATGGAAACACTTTTGATCGGGGTATCGGTGACTTGGCAATATAATTTATTTCAGTTTTTTGTTTTATTTGTTTTTCTAAGTATCGTTACTGAGGCACAAAAGAGCATACATGATCGAAAATCCGCCCAATGTAATGTGTTTATTTTTTAATGTAATGGTGACCATTAGGGTGGAGCGAAATTAACTTTTCCGTTCTTTCGTTTCTAATAGTGATCAAAAGTTGTTATTACGGATCAAACTAACACATGCAAAATAATTTTGAGATGATAATATTCAAAGCCTCCGCAAGGCCATCTAAGTTTAAAAATATGAGATTATTCTTATTTTAGTTGTGTTATGAAATGAAAATTTCTTTTGCATTTATTGAATAAAAATAGCTTACAGCTTCTAAACGGGTTTTTGTTGAACAGGCTTCGTACATGTACTGAATGTTGCAACATTACATGTTACTTTTACAGGACGTTCAAAATGTTTGATGAAACTTTACAAATATAAATTTACGATATTTCAGTTGTTTTAAATGGGACCAAATTAATGCATTTTCGAAATTTTGTGGCATAACAGTCTAGTTACCCGTATTTTTTCTGCTAAACCGACAATGGGTTATGGTAGTGGCCGGTATTTTATTTTGAGTAATGTGTGAAAAAGGCATAGGGCGTAAAGGAAACTACACTTTCATAGTATCTTTACTTCTGCTATAAGTGCATTTGAGACTATGTATGAGTACCCATAATAAAACTTAATCTCGAGCAAGACAGCTTTACCTGCTAGAGTAAACGCCAAATACGAAGACACCTGCGCAGAAACCGAATATTGCATTAAAAGAAATGGAATAATGATATGAGTGAGAAATAGATATTATGTTCCGTCCACAAAATGTAGTGTTGTTTATTGTTTTCTAACCTCATTTTTCGTGCACGTTTTTATCAATTGTAAACAGTTTTTTTCAAAACTCCTTCCGTTTCTTACAAGTTGTATTTGTAATCCACAGTAATATGTATTAATATAATATATTGATTTAGTTCGTTGTTTATAATGGGTGATGCGAGTACATCGTCTGATAGTACATCAAACATTCCAGCAAAGAAGCGGCGTGTCTTATCGCAAGATGCCCGCGAAATTATTTGGAATGTTTATCAGTTTCATAAAAATATGAATGAAGGTATGTCATTATTGTACGATTAACATCTGTCAGTTTTTCACGATTACATTTCTTTACAGTTAACGTTCTTGATATCGTTGTGAAAGCAACTGGAGTATCTAAAAGTACCGTCGTTAGAATTATTAGAGAAGGGGGTGCAATTCAACGTGGTGAAATAGAATCGTTCAAGACTTCTAATAAAAGAATGAAAACCGCACCAAGATCATCTGTCGATAATTGTGGGAACAAGTAATTCGACGCATTTTCATGTCACGGAGAAACGACAACCAACCATCAATGCTATCTATAATATTATTAAAGATGACGAATGCATTGGTTTCTCTGGGAAGGAAACGTCTTTAAGAAGATTATTAAATAAAATAGGTTTTAAATGGACGAAAACCGTTGACAATCGGAAATGTTTAATGGAACGATACGATATACGCTCTTTACGTTGTGCTTATATACGAGCAATAACAAAGTATCGAAGAGCAGGGCGATCCATTGTGTATACAGATGAAACATATATCATGCATCGCATACAAGGCCACATTCTGGGTAGATGATTCCAACGAAGGTTTAAAATGTCCAATCGGTAAAGGTCAACGTCTTATAATAGTACATGCTGGTGGTGAAATGGGATTTATCAATAATGCCGTCTTGATCGGGCTCAAAAACAGGTGATTATCACGACGATATGAACTTTATTAATTATAAACAATGGATTGAGCACCAGTTATTACCGAATTTGCTTGAAAAGTCAGTTATTGTTATGGATAATGCAAGTTATCACAACACGTTAGCAGTTAAACATCCAAGTTTTAGCAGTAAAAAATGGAAATGATAACTTGATTACAGGAACGAGGGATCGTACATGATGAATCGCAAACAAAAGTGGAGCTGTATGATTTAATAAAATGTAATAAACCGAGCTACACGGAATATTCAATTGATGCTAAATTTGCGAAACATGGTCACTCTGTATGTCAACTACCTCCATACCACCCGGAGCTAAATCCAATAGAAAAATAGGGCCATTGTAAAAGCTTGGGTGGCATCGAGAAACACAACTTTTAAATTAGCCGATGTTGAAAAATAACTTAAGTGTTCGATGGGTTTGGAGAGCCACTGGCAAGAAGTATGCCGTCATGTTAAAGAAATTGAAGAGAATACATTAATAAAGAGCATATTATGGATGTCGTTTGTGAGGAATTTATTATACGTAGGAGTGGAGACTTGTCTGATGAATCTAATTTTATATCAGATTATGATAACGAAGAAATAAGTGTAGAGTAATTGTGTAATATTTTATTGTATTTATATTGTTAATTTCACATTGCACGTGTTGTTCATGTTCTTAGATATGTTTATATGGCACTTTAACTTCTTAAGCAATTTTTAAATACTTAGTCTATGATCTACCAACATAACGTCTTCGTACCATAACCATTTTTATAGTTCGCAGAGTTTTTATGCATTGTACCAATTATTATACATGTTCTACACATTAGTATTGTACTTTATGTAATCAATATCTGTTATGTGTTTAATTGCTTAATTATATTGATTTATATGTGAAATTTCTTATTTATCTTTAACACACTAATATGTATCGTGTTGACCTTTTTAGCATGATACTGCCATAGCTCAATGCTTTTATGAATACATTAGTGCAAACCCCATAAAACCTGTTTTGTTGTATAAAAACATCTGTTTATATTCGTATACTATATTTTCCTCATAACAAATTATATAACTTCTTCAACTTTATTTGAACTTGCATACTATCTAATATGTGAATTCGATCAAACTCTACCCCTCTATTACACCTATTTATAACCATCGCAGTAACATAAACTGTTTAGACACGAATTATTTACCCTTAGAACTGTGGTTAATAATTAAAATGCGAATTACAACATTTCCGACTAAATTTATGATCAAGTAACATAACCTTATATTTCACTTTTCACAATTAAATAATGTTTTTTTTGTTTAAATTGTCCTAATTATAAAATATAAACATCATGATTAAGAGGTTATTAACTAAAAATGTACAAAACGTAACTTTTACTTTTCTTAAAAAACTAATATTTTCCGGTTGAATAGTAACGGTCACGTGATTTTTTCGCGCAGCTTGGTGTCTTCGTATTTGGCGTTTGGTCTACTCGTATGAACATGAGGAAGGAAATAATACATTGAAATCTAGTTTAATATTTTCTGTTACCCAAATTATAATAATAACAATACTATTTACATGTAAATCCGTAGTTGAACTAAAGATAGAAAACAACAATATTTTATACAGCATATACAACTGCCTAACCTAATTACATATCTAAATTCAAAATGTTGGCCGCACCTATGCACATACTAGATTTAGTTCTTAACATAAAATATCATGTGGGAATGACTTCAATGTTCGGTGACGCTAATTGTACTTTGGCTTTTAAATCATCGTAAGCATCCCACACTTCCGTTTGGCGGTTACTGTAACAAATATAGTGTCCAGTAGATCCTTCATTCGGAATAAATGCTATTATTGCCTTTAGTATATAATAGTGATTATCGTCTACAGACATAATTTGACGCAAATCTTTAATTAGTGGAGTTGATCGGCTATTTCCACAGTTTATGCTTTTGAGCGTAACGTTTCGGACGCGGACTCTAACGGAAGCAGAATCCGCTTCGAAACGTCGCGCTCAAAAGCATAAACTGTGAAACGATCAACTCACTAATAAAACCAGTTACAAAACACTTATAATACAAAATTTAATTTGTACCTGAAGTCAAACAATTGACGGATCGAGTTCTTGCACTAAAAAGTCATCAAACTGTGAAATAGGCCAATCAACTACACTAATAAATCCACGTTCAAAACACTTATAATACGAAAATTTAAGTTTGTATCTTAAAATAAAGAGGTTTGATTTATTAAATAATGTTTATCCGAACAAAAGCTCAAGTCAATGAACACGTGGAAATTAAATTTGTAAACGACACTAACTGCAACAATTTACATTATGCTGTTGACGGTTTATTTATTAATAGCTTGTTAAATTACCGTTTCAATAATGATGTTTATATTAATGGGACACAGGGTAATTTTTACTTATAACGAATGGTAAGTGGGTGTCGACCATACCTTACTTAGAGGTTAATGGTTCGATTCCCATTCCTCACCTAGTTTCAGGGTTCAATGTAGCGGTATGGTCACTGCGTATAAGCATACCATGTGCTGCTGGTTAGGCGAATACCGGGTAGTATTTTCCCCTCAGAACCATAGCTCCGTTCCTTCCGATCTTATCCTGACCACACCATCCTTAATCCCACCATGCATATATCGTAATGTATGTATGTATGCTGGGAATCCGTGATTGTGGATGAAGAAGCTCGGAAAGCTCGAGCAGCCCCTCCCTCGGGAGGAATGAAAACGTGACCTTTCCTTTCCTACTGTTGATTATATTGGCAGAGGTCGCATTTTTAAATTCATTCACACTGCCTCTATACAGCTGTAAACATTTCGGACCTATCCCTTACTAATAGGCAAATATTATAGCACATTTTGAGCTCCAAGATTCACAAAGAATAATTATTTGAAGATTAGGAAAACACTAGACAATTTAAACCTATTAATTAATTGATTTTAAAGTACTGTACTTTAAAATGTGTTAAAGATCCCATTAAAATTTTATTCTTTTTTATGATTTTGGACCTGAACAGGCTAAATTTGGCCTATCGTGCTAAAGCGCTCAGGAACACTTAGGAGAATGGATAGAGGATAATGAATTGCCAATAGATGCCTATGAACAGCTACTCTAAATTTTCTCATATCATAAGTGAGAGGAAAGCAGGAACTAGGAGATCATTCCAGAGTTTAGAAGCCGTGTAGAAAAATGTGTATCGCCCCGTTTGGTACGACAAGTGGAGATTTGTACTGCATACTGATGATGTGAATGAGCGAACCGAGTGTTTCTCGCAAAGATAGCCCGAGATGGTATCAAAAATATAATTACAGCACAATAGCCGTTGTAATAACGATAATACAAAGAAAGAACTGAAACCATCCTTCTATGCTCAAGGGACTGTACGTGAGAAGTTAAAGACGGCTCATTTATAAGCCTAATCGTTCTCTTTTGAATACGATCAACGATATGAGCGTATTGGGAGCACTAACCCAGAGGTGAGAATTATATTCAGATGAGGCCGAATTTGGGCCTTATACAGCAGAAGGAGTTGTCGAGAGGTAAAGTACTGCTTAGATCTGTACAAAAGCCTATTTTACCAGCAGCTGTTTTGGTAGCTGACAGAAGATGGGCAACCCATGAGAGATTTGAATATACAGTCATACCCAACAGAGTAATAGAGTCTGAACACTTAAGAACTGAGCCATTCATACTTACAACAGGAAATGATCGATCTTTTTGGCGGACACAAGGCAACACTGAGTTTTGTTAGCATTAAATTTAACTAGATTATTGCTTCCCATTCGAGACTACGTTGAAGTAGTTGAAGAAATAAGGTCATTATGTACAGCAGAAAAGTGTAGGCGCTATAACGGATCCCTGTGGTACGCCCGCGTTAATGCTAACTTCTTTTGAAAAAGCCATCAACTACGACACGTATTCGTCTTTTATCAAGGAAACTAGAAACCAGTTGATGAATTTAAAACCGAGTAAAACTCTAAAATTGTGCGTCGAAGAATAATTGATATAGAATATTTCCTCGAATCATGAAATCTTTAAAACATAAGGTAATAGAATAGATTGGATTATCGATTGAAATTTCTATAATCTCATTGTGTTAAGGATTTTAGGACTGTTCATTTTTGAATGACTAGTTTATCGTAGAATAAGAGTAAATCTAATAGCATTATTTTGTTATTTCGGTAAGATCATTGTTGTGAAACGAGAAACTTCCAAAGAATCAACTATAGATTGATTGTTAGAAGCATTGACATATTATTCATAGTAACATAATACCAGTATATTTTATATATTTAAGATGAAATTTGAATTTCCACTAATGAATATTACTGACAATAAAGGATAAATGATTAATTTAACAAATATTTCAAAATTAATGAAACATTTCGTGCCATAGATGACAAATATGAGAGAAATGACATCAAATATTGTTCATCTTATCGATGAAACAAAGGAAAATTGGCGATTATCATATCAATTAGAAGTTGAATGAAAACGAAAACTCAAAATTAGTGTCGAAAATTGATAAGAAATTTCCTAATCAAGTGAAATTTAAAACAAGAATGAGTGTTATCGTGAAAATTTCAAATTTTAATTGCGTCATTTCGTATTTACGAAAAAATCTACTGTATTTTTGGTATCGAACCCAAACAATCAACTTAGTTGATTTAATTGGCGACAGTAAACAGAATTTCCAAAAATAATAATATGCTAAATCAATCTTTCGTAATTGACAAGCAAATAGGAAAAGAACCCTCTTGCTACCAAAGAAGAACAAAATTGGCTATGAGGCTGACGATGTTAGTATGGATGGAACTCAATCATTTCCTAGTTTTCGATGGAGCTTGGAGCAAGAGATCGTACAGAACAAATTACAATGCGTTATCTGGCGTGGTAATATTTAATATACAATACGTTTTTAATTACTACTGTATTTTAATCACAACATTATCTTAGGCTTGCATTATTGGCGCATACCAAAAAAAAATATTGCACTTTGGGTAAAACAAGTACTACCGAGTGTGCAAAAGGGATGACAAAATACCACAAATGCTTTAAAAATTGGAACTGTACTTCAACTGGAATGGAACCTGCTATTATGGTAGAAGGGTTTAAAAAGTCACAATTTAACCCACAATTTGATCTACGGCAAAGTGATAGGCGATGGTGACAGCAGTGTCTACAAAAGTTAGTCGAAACAGCACCTTATGGACCAACTTTTAATATTGAAAAGTTGAATGTAGGAACCACCTCCTTCGCAATTACATAAATAAATTATCCGATCGCGGTAAAGATGTAAGGTTTCCTATAGCACTTCGAAAAGTTAACGAACAGAGAAGTATTGGGAAGGTTTTACGCAGTAACCAAAGCTGTTCGGTATAGGAAGGCCATGAAACCCAGGTAAATCATCCATGGCATACAAAATGTAGCTTGTTAAAGCAAGACATTACTAATGGGCCAAAACATGTATTTGGCGACCATTCAGGTTGTGAGCAATACTATTGCAAAGTAATCAAAGAAGGAGAGGTAAAATATTTATCACATTTGTATAACGTATTACTACGTATCTTCTTATAGGAAAATTTAGTACCTCAATTAATACCATCCCCTCTTTTTGATGCCATAATGACAGTAAAGAAACGTTTAGTCAATAACGTTTCGAGTTTACTATATGATCTGGATACTAACTCGGCTGAAACATTTAATTCAATAGTTGCCCAATTTGTAGGTGGAAAAAGGATTAATTTTTCTTTAAAAAATTCGTATGAAACACGTTGCAAAGCTGCAGCAATTTCATATAATTGTAGAGGAAATTTTATTGCAGCAACTCACTAAGCTATTTACGGGACTAATCCAGGTGACCACACTGAATGAAAAAAAATCATATTATAAATGTTACGAAACGTAAGTACACAAAATTGGTGTGTTAAAATTGGTTATTTACCAGTCATTTCTGTTTAGACAAAGAAATAGAAACATTGTTTTTGCTACCGTTGATGAGGATTACGGACCCGAAGCAGAAACTATACCGGACATGAATATTAGAATTTGTCCGTAGAATTTTATTTTGAAATTGACTGTCGTTTGGAAAATATCACTTAATAGATCAAAGATAAAATTAATTTTTGTTACCCAAAATTTTTTTTTTCAAACAAAATACTACGGCAAAATTTGATCGTGGTAAGGAATATATTCCTGAGCTTCAAATTTTTCAAATTCAATTTTAGAGCTGTAATCCTGGTCAAAAGATTGCACTTTTCCAATTGTATGGTGTGCTGCCTACCCTATGTATAGAGACGCCTTAAACTAGTGTTCTACGAGATTATTGTTTATTTCGGCGTTAATTGTTTCCAAAATGTTACACTGTCAATAGTTTTTTCAAGTAAAGACGGTTTGTATTTAATATGTGAAGTCTTTTGTATATAGTGCTTTTGTTATGCCTCCTACCGTTATTTCTATGATACACCTGAATATTGCAATATTATTGTTACTATGTACAGTTCATCCCATTTTGGTTGAGACAGCCAGATATCTCGGTTGTTGTTGAAGTCAGAACCTTGCGGTTTCCGCGGTCCTGTGCCACTTTTGTGAAACTCAAGATGGCATGAACGGATTTTCATAACTTCTTTCGTTTATAAATTACAGGGTGTTTTTGAAAATTTACACTTTTGGATCCCTCCATATCTAAGAAGTTTCTTAGCGATAAGGTCAAATTGAAAACTTGTCCCATAGAGAATTTTAAGTAGAATCTAGGGGCGCACTCAATTTTTTTTCGGGGTATCGTTATGGAGATAAGACTCAAAACTATGATTTTTCAATGGAACACCCTGTATTTTATTATCTCATTAAATTACTTATTTTTTTCCTTCGAAATGATATATAATATATAAACATGAAGCTTTAAAAAATGCTCCAACATTACTAAAACATTGAATTTTAATAGAGTGCCATGGATTTCAAAGTTTTACTACAGGGATTATTATTTGTGATTTTTTTATAGTAGGTCATAAATGCTACAAACACTGATGTTGACTTTTGGAGTTTTATCAAGTGACTGTGGAGAAATCAACACATCTGCTGTCATGATGATAAATTTTGATGCGTTTTATTGTGTTTCTGTTTGGCGATTTTGTTAATTTGTGAAATTTTATAATGGCTGAAAGATTTTTCAGAACAACGAAAAGATGGTATCATATAATGTTTCAATCAATGCCATGAAAATGTTAACAGAGCATTAGAATTATATTTAAACAGGTAAACTAGTGATTTACAATAAGACATTATATGACATATTGTTTTTAAACGTTAGATATTCAGAGTGGCGTCAACCTAGTCGAGCAACGATATTTCGACTAAAGAGTAATCTACTAAATTATGGTGCGTATTCTAAACCCCGACCCAAGACGTATAACAAAGAAAATAATGAATTGGATGAAATAAATGTTTTAGCCAGCGTCCGTGTCTCTCCTCACACTTCTTGTACGAAGTTAGAAAATGACACTGGCGTTCCCCGATCACAGGTACAAAGGATTAAAAAATACAAATTGAAACCCTACAAAGTGAATATTGTCCAGCATTTACACCCTGGTGATGCAGCGAGGCGTGTGAATTTCTGTAATTGGTTTTGAACCAAACTCGAAGGGACAATAATTTTGCGAGTAAAGTCATATGGTCAGACAAAGCCCATATAAGCAGTGCCGGTTTATTTAACAGGCAAAATACAAGGCACTGGTATGATGAAAACCAACACCCAATTTTTGAGCAACAACAACAGGGTCGATTTGGTTTTAATGTAGCCTGTTTTTATTGGGGACATCAATAAAATACCGCATTTTGAAGGGCTCTCATCGTGAATAGGTACTTGGAAATTTTAGAAGAAGTAATACCAGAATTCCTGGAGAACGTTCCTCCCTATCTTAATGCCATTTACTTCCAACAAGACGGTGCCATAGCCTACTATTAAAAATCAATGGTTTAGTGATTTTGGAGCATTTTTGAAGAATTTATGTTTATATATTATATATTATTTTGACAGAAAAAATAAGGAATTTAATGAGGTCATAAAATACAGGGTGTTCCATTGAAAAATCATAAGTTTGAGTCGTATCTCCATAACCATACCTCGAAAAAAAATTGAATGCGCCACCGAATTCTACATAAAATTCTCTATGGGATAAGTTTTCAATTTGACATTATCGCTGAGAAACTTCGTAGATATGGAGGGGTCCAAAAGTGTAAATTTTCAAAACGCCCTGTAACTTATGAACGAAAGAAGTTAGGAAAAATCCGTTCAGGACATCTTGAGTTTCACAAAAAGTGGCACAGGTCCGCGAAAACCGCAAGGTTCTATCTTCAACAACAACCGAGATACTTGGCTGTCTCAACCAAAATGGGATGCACTGTACATATTCATAATATGCAGAATTATCATAGAACGCCGTTAAAGTGAACAACAAAGCGAATCAAATGCGCACGTATTTCTTACAAAGCACTGTTTGTTATTGCTTCTTGTAGGTGGGCATATGTTGCCATTTTAAGATCCCAACTTTCTTTACGGTTCTTAAATTGAAGTTTGGACATGAAGATAAATATTTGCCTTTACGTCTTTGTTCTCGTCGCTCACCTTAGTTTTCCCTCTCCAATTTTCGGTAAGATAAAGCTCCTCGTTATTTAAATCTTCTAGATTAAATTCTTTTAAGCAGTTATTGGAGTATTTACTTCTTTGTGATGACTTACTGCTCCCACCTTTTGTCCACTAGCCTCTTCACGACTATATCCAATTGGGTACCATAATTTTTCCCTTTTCGTTTTGTTTGTAATCTTGGTTGATGTTAGCTGCCAAAGACAGTTTAGCACGTCCTCCAAAGGACTCCAAATGAGTTAAAACAAATTTATCGAGACGCATTGGTTTAAACTGGTTTTTCAATATAGATCCCTTTAATTTCGCAAAATCGCTTTCGACAGCTGACGAGGAAGCAATTGTACGTCCACATCCAAAAAGTGACATCACTGCCGTCCATATAGGTGTATATTTCATAAGACGAATTACATCATGTTTGACACGTGCACAATAGTAAGGATTTATCTGGTCTCCATCGATCGATATGGTGTTTCGTTCAGCAATACTGTAAGAGAAGTATGAGTATATTAGGTAGTGCACCAATTGTATAAATACGAATTATACAGTGTATCCGTAAACTAGCCAATAAGTTCAATAAAAATTAAAACGGGACTTTTTGAAAAATCAATTGGACCCGTCGATTTTGTCTTCGTTTAGAGCTGCTTTAGGTGAATGTGAAATATACAGAGTATGTGAAGGAACAGATATGCAACCGTATGCAACCAACATCAATATTTACCTTCCCCTGTGTAAAAAATGCTCTCTCTAATTCTGCAATAAAAATAAAAATAAAATAAAAATCGACAGCGATTTTTTTCAAAAACCCCCGTTTTAATTTTTATTGAATTCAACTGCTACTTTACGGAAGTACTGTATGTTGAATCCAACGGCGCATAATAAGCCCAAAAATAAAAACTACTGACTAAGTAATTCATATGTGCATCTGCTAAGATGTACAATGGTGTGGTTTAGTTGTTATTGAATGAAATATTATTGATTGCAGTTTGAACCTTGCTTTTGAAATATGACAGTTTAATTTTTTTCAATAATATTATTTTCCAGTCGTCTAGGCTTACGCCTTACATACATACCAGGTATCGATTCGTCAACGCTTTCATCCAAAACGATTTCATCATCGAGATGGTCAACTAGATCGTGCTATTGTTGGGCCTGTAGGTCATCATCATAATTTTGAAGGGTTTCATTTCCATATTTAATAAGTTCTTCCAGATATTTTCGGCTTTTTTCGGAAGGAGTGGGTTCACTTGTTACTTCATTCGATCCGCCTGTTTCATTAGAACGCAATGTTATTGTATTTAAAAAATTCTTATGATGTGGAGCACCGGTACGTAGGATCTCCCATAAAAATATCATATAGCATTTGTATCTTGTTTGCTTGATAACATATGGAATACAGGAAAGCTACCAGATGGAGTAAGAGTAACACATTCATATAGGTAAATATGAGGCGATAATTCTCGGTTTGGTAAATCTAATTTTTTTACTAATAACCCAATTGCATCGATGCACAATGCTTCTGAAAACTTTTTATATGCAAACAAATGTTTCTTTGTTCAGCAATGCACCCAAAACGGGTCTAAAGAGATACTATGGATACTACCTATCCATTGCGGTTGATATTTTACGTAAATTAGATTTTCTACGGGTTTCAATTCCAAAGGATTATATTTATTTCGTTCAAACTCTTGTTTTGCTTTTACTACAACAATGAACTCTGAAGGGTATGTGCTCGTGTGATTAAGTCTAGCAGCGACATCAAATCTTTCTTCGCCAAGTAAGTACCTTTTTGTTTTGTGATGTATGTGGGAATTAAAACCTTACATCACTTTCTTCGGATGGTTCGTAATAGAGAAAGGCCTGTATGTTCGCGTCACAATCAGAACATTTTCCCCTAATAGCGCAATATGCTTTAGATGAAGTACTATGAGCAATTCTGCTACAACTGAAAGACCAGGTACAGGGTAGTTGTTTATGACTCCAAATCGCTTCGAATATAATTGATGTCCAACGACCTCTTTTAGGAACCGTATATTCTCTTTCGGAACCACTTTTTTGGGTGTACATGATTGTTTCAGGATTAATTTGTTTCCACTTCTCTTTTGTAATATTTATATTGAACGTAAAATTTTCACATATTTCATTATTGTGTGCTTTACAAACAGAGTCAGATGTTTTAAACTGGTTAAATGTTTTTTTTTCTAGGCATTGCTCCATAATATTATGCCTATTTTGCAGCACAAACGTATAAACATGCGTTGGTGACATTCTCCCACCTAATTCTTGAGATACTATTCCCCACATTCCATCTTTTGGGCTTATCAATTTCCCCTTTTCATATAATTCTTTATCTTTTATCGCTTCTACCAAGTCAACACTAACTATTGGCATATTGACTGCTGCCTGAAATTGTAACAGTACGATAAATATTGTAATAAGCTATTTATTCGATGGGACAACAATATAAACAGTAAGGTAAAGAACGGTTTTCAATTGTGCATCTGATGAGACAATGGAATAATTCTAATCCTTACGTTAATTATCAATCACATGAATTTCAACTTTCAGGTCAAGTAAAAGTTGTAAATTTCAAAATTAAGTCAACACGTTTAATTCATTTTAATTTTACACCAGCTAAAAAAAAACTGCTCCAATTAAGTGCGAAATCTGCTACACAACTATCATTAATCAGAAGGAATTCGATTACCATCAAAATAATTATAATTTAGAAATATATTGTTTTAATAAAGTTGAGGTTACACGCTTTTGCCAATACGTGTAAAATCAAAGGTGAAACTATTGTCAATGTAAAGAGTGTTACGTATACAGGGTGTTCCAGTTTTTGCAGCAGGACTTTAATAGTCGATAGAGCTTTCAAAATTAAGACAAAAGTTCATATAAACATAGGTTGCCAAACGCTTAGTTTTGGAGATAGAAGATTTCAAAGTTTAAATTTTTTCAGTTTTTTAATTTATCTTCAAAACTATTTAAAATAATAAATCCAAATTTAGTACACAGATTACACTTCTTAAACTCAATATTAAAAGTAGTTTCACGTTTATCAATATCTACAGGGTAGTACATTTTCTGGGGTGGTACACCCTTTATCCCTCCCCCCCTCGAACTTTTTCATTCGATGCTTCTAACTCTTAAAAACAAAAAATTTAGATTGCCCATTTCATTTAGGAACTTTTTTGTCTTCTGCTTTTTTTTCGAAAAATGCATAGTTTTTGAGATAAATTGGCTGTAATCCATGAACAGCATCCAAATGGTAAGTAAAGAACGTCTGATGCTCCCGCAAAAATAGTGTGCCATGAAAAGAACCATAAAATTATGTCAATTCTCTCGTTTTCTTTTGCCTCTTAATAAAAAGTAGTACTCCAATGATTTTTCCTAACTTTTCAGTTGAATTAAATACAAGAAAATAAAAGTAAAACAACAAAATAAATATTAAAAATACGTATTTATTGGAAAAATTGGAAAGAATTTCTATTTACGATTTTAACAAGAACGAAACGAACGAAATAAATAAATTAAACAAATAAACTTAACCTATAACAACAAAACAAAAACGCTATCGTAATAATAAATAAATTTAAAGAAACTGTTCAAAATGTTAACCATTTTGTTGAATACATAATTCACACGACGAATAATTGCACGTGGAATATTAACTAAAATTGTCTTATTTCATTACACGCATCCCTAATCCTATTAATGAATTCATCTCTTGTTGTCACAGGAGTTGCATACACCCTTTCTTTTAAATACCCCACACAAAAAATCTAAGGGATTTAGGTCTGGAGACCTTGGCGGCCAGGAACTGGGCCTGCACGACCGATCCATCTTCCTGGATAATGGTTGTCCAGCCAGTTTCTAACGATTCTGCTATAATGAGCTGAGCAACCATCAAGCTGGAACCAAGCCGTTCTTCGTAAATTTGAGGGAATTAGTTTCCACATATTCCCATGTTCATTCTCTAAGAATTCCAAGAAAGCCGCAGCATTCATCCGATGTGGTAAAAAGTAGGGCCCAAGAAGGTGTTGTTGTAAATACCTATCCAGACGTCCACACTAAATTCTTGTTGGAAACGTCTCGGGCGAACTACATGTGGATTTTCATGTGCCCAAACGTGCTGGTTGTAAAATTTACCACACCACGGCGAGTGAAGCAGGATTCATCGGTCCATAAAACATTATTTTAAAAACCTGGATTGTTATTACTTTCAGCAAGAATCCATCGACAATACGCAACTCTACGTTCTGCATCCCCTGGTTGTAGTCCTTGAACAGGTTGTAGATGATAAGGATATCGGTGATTACGTCTTAATGTTCGGTGAATAAAAGTATTTGAGACTCACCTAAAGCTACGGATACTTTTCTAACGTTAGTTGTGGGATCTCTATCGAATTTACGCAAAATTCGTCGTGCAATATTTCTTTACTGCCTATGATTATTATTTTGACGACCATGCACATTATTTAACCCCTGACTTATAATTTGTTGGTGAACTCTTACAAATACTGAAGGATACGGAGCTCTTCTAAAAGGAAATCTTCGCCTATATTCACGGGCTGCTGATGCTGAACTTCCATTTACAAAGCCGTAAATAATATGGATATCCGCTATTTCTTGATTAGAAAACAAAATGGCATTTTAAAAGATCACTTTTGCAATAAAAATTAACACAATAAAATATGAAAATAAATTACATTCTTTCTTATGTATTTAAAATAAAACGTGAGATTTGACATAATTTGATTCTTTTTTTATTGTTCTTTTCATGGCACACTATTTTTGTGGGAGCATCAGACGTTCTTTACTTACCATTGGGAAGCTGTTCATGGATTACAGCTAATTTATCTCAAAAACTATGCATTTTCGAAAAAAAGCAGAAGACAAAAAGTTCCTAAATCAAATGGGCAATCTAAATTTTGGTTTTAAGAGTTAGAGGCGTTGCATGAAAAGTTCGGGGGATAAAGTGTGTACCACCCAGAAAATGTACTACTCTTAATATTGAGTTTAAGGAGTGTAATATGTGTACTAAATTTGGATTTATTATTTTAAATAGTTTTGAAGATAAATTAAAAGAACTGAAAAAAATTAAAACTTTGAAACCCTGTATCTCCAAAACTAAGAGTTTGGCAACCTATATGTTTATATGAACTTTTTGTCTTAATTTTGAAAGTTCTATCGACTATTAAAGTCCTGCTACAAAAACTGCAACACCCTGTATAGACAGGTCAGACGAATGATATTTTACAATTTTAATTAATGACATACTCTTGAGATGTGATTTTTATTAGTACGATATAGACGAAAAACACGTAGATTCTTATTCATTGTAACTGTATTGTTTAGCAGGACTGCTTCCTTGATCTCTAGTAAATTCTGAATTTTGGATCAATTCCAAATAATTGTTTTATTAACTATCGCACACCACAAATTGACTTAGAGTTAGATTGACATAGTACCAGCTTGAAACACATTTCCTATCAAATTGTAGGATGATGATTTCTGTCAAAGACTTTATACAAAATCCCCCCGTAAGGTTATTATCATGACTACCCCTATTACAGATTCACTTACCTTTCGCGTATTATGGAATGTAGTATTTTACACTAATAACTTTCCACTAAACTGCAAGAAGTATCGTTGCGTCAAGCAAAATGGTTTCACTAAATAAAATCAACACTTTGAACTATTTAAGAAGGATCAGTTTATTACCAAAAATATGGCTCAAATGTTAAGTTAAAATTTGCAGTGTACATTTTTTACTGGCTTTTCCAACAACAAATCCATAAAAATTTGTAGAATGGGCAACTTAAGCGTTAAACCCTTACATTACCTCTGCAGGCACGCAACATGTTTCTTTCCTACAATTCACCCAATTTTTTTATTGTCAACATTTTGATGCATAAATGCAATTTAATTTGATCAAATGGTAGTAATAATATAAATTGGCGAATTCCTATCAAAAATCCTAATGAAATGAGACCGCATCGATTCATCGTATCATGACGTCATGGCGCACTTGTATCGCCATACTTTACAATTCCGTTTTAATGGTTTACTCTTAAAAGGAAGAAGCTGAGTTAAAAATTGAATCAAATTCACAACGGCATACCTAATGGATTTATTATCGCCTTACAACACGCTGGGAATAAAGTGCAACACAACTTGTTGATGTTTAAGTTACTGAGCGAAGTTGCACAACATATCGAAAAATCCGATTTACAGGCGTGCGCCTAATATTTTGTGACCATTAGCTTGTGCTAATTGTTGTCATAACTCACAGCTAACACAATGCAGCACAACTTCGTTTTTTGAAAATGTTAATATTACGGCAAGCAGTTGTAACCCGAGATCGGAAAATTTGATTTATGGAATAATATGCGCACTTAATAAGCTTTGCTTATCTGCACAACGCAGCACAACACTAGTGCAATGCAGCACAGCTTCGTTTAGTTAGTTTGGTTAATGTTGATGATACAGTACGAAGTTGTAACCCGAGGACGAGTAATTCGATTTATGGAAAACTTACCATGTTTTGCTTACCAGCACAACGCAACACACCACTAGCACAATGCAGCACAACTTCGTTTCATTGAATCAGTTAATGCGGATGTTACAGAACGAAGTTGTAACCCGGGGACGAAAAATTGTATTTATGGAAATATGGTAGCACGTAATCTATTTTGCTTATCAGCACAACATAGCACACCACTAGCACAATACAGTACAATTTCGTTGTATCGATTTTGTTAATGTTGATGTTACAGCTCGAAGTTATAACCCGAGGATGAAAAATTCGGTTTTTGAAAAAGTGGACACACTTGATCTGTTTTACTTATCAGTACAACGCAGCACACCACTAGCACAGTGCAGCACAATTTAGTTTGATCAATTTGGTTAATGTTGATGTTACAGCACGAAGTTGTAACCCGGTATTGGAAAATTCAATTTTTATTTCCTACGGCATATGATAGCACACTAGGAGCACGTTGTGGCACAAAGTCAAAACTTTCAATTGGAGCGAGTTGTGGTTACAACTTCGAAGACACCACTTAACCAAACCATTCTAAATTCCCAATTTTAATTTATCTAAAAATATTTAACAATTTAACTTTACTACATAACTTGTTAAAGATAATTAATTTTAAATGTCTTCTTGATGAAAGTTTTTTGTTAATTAAAGTAAATAAATGAACTTCAAAACATATAATACGTTGACCGAGGGCATTATTCCTGTAACACTCGAGGTGCCTTCTATATTTAATGTCCTTTTAGTGTGTTATTCAATTAAAAAAGATATTGAATCTTATTTTTGACATTTTTGTCATGTGTATATTTTTAGTAATAAACATATTTTTAGCATAAAGTATAATCGAGTTTGTTCAGTCACCTTGGTTTCGTAACTATGCATTCTGTTTTTTGTAAACAAACATCAATTTTTCGACGCCATTTAGTCGTTTTGTGCTGTGGTAAAAATGTTGCCCGAAGATCTTACCCAATAAGTCTATTAAAAGCTGCAAAGGCTGTCGAAGCACTTGTACCACAAAAGACAAAAAAGGTGTACGAAAAAGAATATCACAATTTTGAAGATTGGTTAAAAAAATATTCAATAAGCGGCACAAATAAAACAGTGATGCTAGCTTACTTTCAAGATTTGAGTGTGTCGTGTTCTCCAAATTATCTTTGGACAAAATTTTCAATGCTGCGCAACTAATTAATTGTAAATAAAAAAATTAAAAGCAATGAGAAATTTGTTCATTTGGAGCTTTTCCTTAAGCAAACAGGAAGAGATTATCAACCAAAAAAATCAAAGGTTTTAACCAGAGAACATTTTTTGTCATTCTTAAAAGAAGCATCTGCTGATAAATATTTGCTGGAAAAAGTAGCTTTGGTTATTGGCGTATTTGGAGCTTGCCGAAGGGATGAACTGGTGATACTCCTCAAAGCAAAAATGGTCAACAATGATGTTTTTTAGCAATTAGAGAAAATGAAATGTGTGCATAAAAGCTTATTAGGCATTATATATCACTAAGACCCAGTACAGCACCTACAGATAGATTTTTGTGTCTTACCAAGATAAACGATGTACAGCACAACCCGTTGGTAACACTTTTAAGTTTAAGTAACGGTAAAATTTGAAATTTACATACATAAATATCAATAAAGAGTTGATGGTCGGTAAATCAGACAGTTAACGTATCTACTAAAAAATACCCATAACCATACAGGCAATCTTGAGATAAGTTTACTGCCTCGTAAAATAATAGAGGGCAGTCATAACTAACAAATAATACAATGACTCTACTACCAGCAGTGGCGACAAGCTCCGCCCATCCGCCGTTATGAGGCAAAATTTTTGGCGAGTTTGTATTATTATTGTTATGTTATACCTAAAAAATTGTGTTTTGGACAGTTTGAAAAAATAATTATGTTATTATCATTATACTAAGTATACAATGATGTTTTTTTTAAAGTAAGATTAATATACGGTTGCAATAGTATATTGAGTATCAAGAACAGTAAGGGACGTTTACCGGTCGACGACCATGTTTGGTTTCAAAACGTTCACTTTAAGGACACCCAAATTCGCATCAGCTTTCCAAATTACTTCACCCCAGTATCAATGAGTAGACAGACATTCGCTTTGTGGCTATTTCTTCCCATATGTTCCTTAAGAGCATATCTAGGAACATAAATGGAGAAATCCATGTATACAATATTAACACTTCTGTTGCGTTTTTCCACTGATTCGTTGCACTATTCAGAGTTACGTTTTCTTGAGTTATTCAAACCAGATTCATCTGGTTACTCTTTGTTGAGACCTGAAGTACTTGTTTGCACCACTTACTTTTTTGGAATGTGGCTTTGACGAGTGGTCAGCTGTACGAACGACTCAGCTGCTTGGCTCTATAAAGCGGTGTAGTGGATAGTGTGCTTATCCAACACACGGTTGATTGATAGCGAATTGTACAGGTATGGAAAAATATTATCGCGGGTCTGACTTATAATAAGTAAAACAAAGACAGTACAATCAGTTCACGTGCTAAGTGAGATAGGATACACAACAAACTAAAAGCGCTGATGCCATACATGCGTCTTTTGAGTAGGCTAGTATCAATGACACATTTAACTGCTACTGTCAATGAGAATTGAAATCAGTGTTTTTGCAAGTCCGACACAATACTCATGTATTTCACTGAAGAAAAATACAGATTATTAAGTGATATTATTCCATCAGAAAGTACGATTATCCGTACTGTTTGTAAATTTGAAAGATGCGGATGTTTAAATAATTGTAGAAAATGCAGTAGCATTGATGGTAATGATGGAAATATTGAACCAAGAACAATTCGCAATATCTTGAAAAGGAATAAATACCGTTGCTATAAGTTGCTAACTAAACAAGAAATTTTTCCAGAAAATCGTATGGAATTTTGTGAAGATATGATGAATCGGTCTAATGAAAACGAAAGATTTATTGAAAATATTTTATTTACCGATGAGTGTTCTTTTAACTTCCATGACCATCACAATCCGTCTGTCGCTGTTGGTTACTCTCGGGGAAACAAACACATTAGTATTCCTTACCTGGCACAATACCCCCAAAAAGTTAATGTGTGGCCAGGAATTTTAGGCAATTCCATATTTGGTCCATTTTTTATCAACGGAAAATTGAATGCGGACAAATATTTAGAACTGTTAAGAAACCAGATAATTACAGCTGTTCAACGCCTCAATATAAATTTTGAGGACATTTGGTATCAAGAAGATGGCTGTCCTGCTGTCCTGCTCATACTGCAATAAGAGTTCAACAGTTTTTGGAAACTACGTATTATTAGTGGAAAAGGTACTATTAAATATCCTCCTCGCTCACCTGATATCGCGCCGAACGACTTTTTTATTTGGGGATGCGTATCCCAGAAAACTTATGGACACAGGCACGAGCATGTTAACAATTTGGACGAACTTCCTGTCAAAATTACAGACTCTTTAAACAGCACCACCCAAGAAATGTTAGAAAACACCCGAACTGAATTTTATCACAGATTGGGTTACTACCTTGCGCAAGGTGAACGTCTTTTCGAAAACCTTATAAAGTAGAGTTTTGAAAAAAGTGTATTCTGTTCATTTTTAAAAATTGTTGGCATTTCAATAAGACTTATAATGCTAAAGTTAAATCTCAAACTTAAGTTATACTATCAATGTAAATATTAATGTTCTTGTTTGTTGCTCTCGTAAGTTTCTTCTTGGTTCTTCTTACGAGTAGTAATCGAACCATGTCATAAATTCGCAATTACAATAAACTTCGATGTTTGAGGTATTATCATTTAATGTTTAAGCGTAAAGTATTTACTTAATAGTTTCAAAAAACACGCGGCTTTTCAACATCATCTTAATTCCTTGGTTTCGTTAGAAATGTTGAAGCTAGATTGAAAGAGACTTAAGCAGTTCATATATTGTATCTACATGCAAATATGTACAACTGGCAACATCGGTAAATTTATGTCTCACACTCACATAATGCTTATTGGGTTTCTTTCTAGCTTGTTATAAGTCAGACCCGCAATAATGTTTTTCCATACCTGTATAATCCTTCCTAGATAATCTTTCGAACATTCAAATTGAAATATTTTGTTTGTATCTGTAAAAATTGTGTAAATAAAGTACAAATACAAGAAATGTCCCTGACCCCTGTTTGTACGGTATAACTACTGTACGACCACTTCTCCATGAATTAAGCAGTAAAAGCAGGGCTCAGCACACTCCTTTACTTCTTTTTACACTGTAGTATTCAAAGACCAGGACATCCTTATGTATCCCGTAATTTAAGCGTGTTGCAAATGTGGACGACCGACCGTCTATAACACACTCAGGTGCGAGCATAGTCTAAAACACATCTATCCTCATCATGGGTTGCGTTACACGACTAGAGACTAGAGACTCGTGTTCTTCAGTTGGATACCATTAATTCCAAAATTCAGTAATGCAACCAGGACTTAGAAAATTATGCAATACTATGCTCTCGCAGGTGATTGTGGCTTTCCCTCATGCGAATCACTCACAGGATGTAACTTTAGTAGTATCTTGTCTACTGCTGCTTGATCATAGTAAGTGGCGTATCTAAAAACTGCAACGCCCTTTCGAAGTGACCCTGGTCGAAATATTGTTCGCCCTCGAAGTCACCTTCAGGACCTGGTTGACGGAGTAGCTCCGTTAAATCCTGCGCGTAATCCATCTAAGGGTCTTTTTTCCAGCAACTGTGCCATCTTGAGGTACTGTCACTACGTAACTTAAGACATTTACTCTACCACTTACTAGTATTGCCAGATCATAGGGCATACGTGGTCTTGTCGCGTCCCAACAAGATGGTTACTTATCTGTTATAAAATATGAGCACTAGTTGTTTAAAAAGTTATGCAAACGCTTTCGTACCTCCCTTTGTTGCTGATGGAGCAAAAAACACGCAATTCTTATAAGTCCAGGAAAGGAATTAATGTAACTGCTAAAGAACTTAAAACATATGCACAAGAGAGCGCAATGGAAAAAAGGAACCTACTGCCATGAATAAGTACGAACAAATAATTTAAGTATAAAATAAACACTTAAATAAACCATTATTTGAAGACATGATACAACTCTACAACACTTGTCGTTATGTGCACTACATGACCTTGAAAAATTTCCTCCAAAAAGAGCATGAAAACCGTTGTTCTTAATGGGGAGAGCACCTTTATTTAGGGAAGGACTAGTTCAAATTATCCGTAAAACAGCTTCTACAAGCAAGTACAACGCTGAAAACATGAACTCCACATCAAATTCAGCGTATTCCCAGCTGGTGATCGATTGTCTCAGGTAAAAACCACTATTTTACATTTCTTAAGGTTTTTCATTCACTTGCTGTAACCAATTTACTATTATCGTCTGAGGCAATTGATTTTAACTTTAAAGTTACTATTGTTGCTTCTTCTACACAGTTTCCCTTTATGCCACCTACTACAACGCCTTAGGGTAACTCCGTTTCGTCCACGCCTGAGCTACTTCACATTTCCTCCTATTCTTCTAAGGATGTGGGTAACCAAACTAGTCTCAATCCACGATTTGATAGCCATAGTCCTGGGTTCTGTAGCTGTAGACGCTTTTGACGCTGAGGTGACAGGACTTGACCAATGCTGAAGTCATCACTGTCAGTGACGAGGACGACAACCACAATGCTATTGTATGATCACTGATGATTACGATACTGGCGTTGTTATGGACCCTGCCTATAGTTAATATTCTAACAATTGCAATGGCGCACTGAGGAAACAACAAATCTTGCGAGGCAGACCTATCAACGATGACGCGGACCTAGTTGACTTAGGAACTTAACCACAGTATACTGCAACAAGACAATGACGCTAGTAGGGTTCATTAAAACGATGGCCACAATGAGGAGGAACAGTAATGGTAATGATGAGGACGACATTCCGTACTTTCAAGACTTTTTAGATGGCTACAACGACGAAAACATAGAAGTCCAGAAATGGTGCGACCACTGGTTTCGGGTAACTCACCCCTATGACTGTTGGATACATTGTTCTACCGTCTGTCCTCAACGTGATGAGAGCTATGGTGCTAGGGCAGAAAACTGCCCAGGGTAACTGGTTGGTACTCGCTCTTCCAGGCTCTTCGCGTTGTAAGTTGGGAGCACCTCCCATTCAAGGTATGTGTTACCTATATAACTGTTCTTTATTACACTTTTTTCTTTACAGTCAACCACCGTAATACCTTACGTTATAAATTACGATGTCGTTATTACGGAGAATTCGACCGGGCCCTCACAGTTTCTAAAATTATACCTTGACTGGAATACTATCATAAGTCTACTTATCTAAGTCGGTACAGTCATTTCGTCATACATTTAGAAACAATACTATAAAAAACCGAAGAGATTGGAGGAATTTATGAAGTTTCGGGTTCGGACGGCTGTTCTTCGACTGGTGGTGTCCTTTCACTGTTTGAAGTGATCCTCATAGGTATGAAGCTATAAATTTCTAAAAAACAAAATTATATAGGTCATTCTCGTGTGTGCTTGTGGTGATTCAATATCTATGAAAAATAAATCTTATACCAAATTGAAATCTAAGAAAATGGTTGGCGCTAAAAATTCCAGCAACAATGTTATCACTAAAGCTAAAAATTTCTTTGAACAGCGAAAATGCAGTGAACTAGCTACACGTCGTAAATTTCAGTACAGAGCTAGTCATCAGTAAAAAAATTGGTAAATCTTTATTTGTCCCAGTGACAGTTGGTGATTCTGCACATAAAGGCAATCTTTTTGTAGATCTATTTGTATCAAACTCGTCTACTAATGTTTATAAATGTGTATTAATGGTTCTGTCAACTCTTGTTAATACGCTATGAAACCAATTCATTTTCGATACAAGCTTCTAGAATCGATCCTTAGCTATAGAAATGTTCCCCCGAATTAGTACCAGCTTTATCTAAGCTCTATTCGATCTCCATCCCTTTTGGGGAATTTCCTTTATCATGGGGATTAGCAAATATTCAACACATTCCTGAACAAGACGACAAGACGGATCCCTCTAGTTTCAGACCAATTGCCATTACTTCGATTTGGTCGAAAGTTATGGAAAAAGCATTCAATCAGAAATCATTCTCTTTCCTTAAATCTTCTTCATATATGAGCCAAAGTTAGAAGACTACTTTAGAAATGTTTGGCGAAACAGTTGTATTCGCTTTAGATATCTTAAAAGCATTTGACTAACTTTGGTTTAAGTGCCTACTTGCCAAACTCACCTCGTTTGGCTTAACTGATACGCTCATCAACTGAGTTTCCAGTTTTCTTTGGTGAAAGACGAACATCTGTCTTAGTTAATGGTTTCTTTTCAAAGGAAGTTGGCATTAATGCGAGCGTGCCGTAGATATCAGTTATAGCTCCTACACTTGTTCTGTTATAAATAAATCATCTTGTTTGTTCAACGACTAATCCAATCCATTGCTTTGCTGACGACAGCACTCTTCATTGTAGTTTATCTTAGTCTACTCACAATAGCCATCCACTTTACATCTCAAATCAAGACATTAAATCTGAAATAGTCATTTTAATCAACAAGAACATTCAACGTATTCTTGAATGGGGAAGTAATAATCTAGTTAATTTAATTCCAATAAACCTCAGTGTTGCCGTGTGTTCGCCAAAAAAGGTTGATAATTTCCTGTTGTAAGCATGAATGGCTCAGATCTCAAGTTTTTAGGCTATATCATTATGTTGGGAATGAATGTATCTTCTAATCTATCATAAATAGATCATCTATGTCATATTCTAAAGTAGCTGCTCGTAAAATAGGCATAATATACATATCTAAGCAGTACTTTACCTCCCGATAACTTTTTTGCTATATAAAATCCAAATTATTCCTCATCTAAAGCATAAGTTCCACCTCTGGGTTAGTGCTTTCCAATACGATCTCGATATCGTTGATTGTTTTCAAACAAGAGCAATTATGCTTATAATTTCTGACATATAGTGCCTTGAACATAGAAAAATCATTTCAATTCTTTGTTTGTACTATCGGTATTACAAGCTATTGTGCTGCTGAATTACATTCTTTGATACCATCTCGGACCACCTTTCGTAGAAATACTGGGTTTGCTCATTTAAATCCTCAGTATGCAGTAAAAAATCTCAACTAGTCGTACCAAAGGGGTGTCAGCCACATTCTTCTAGATGGCTTTTAGACTCTGGAATGATCCTCCTAGTTCCTATTTTCTTCTCCCTTATAAAATGAAAAATTTAAGGAATCCGTTCATAGGCATCTTTTGGAAATTTAATATCCCCTATCTATCCTCTTAAGTGTTCCTGAGTGGTTCAGCACGTTAGAATAAACTTAGCCGGTCCAGATCCGCAACTATTAAAAACAAAAAAATTAATTATGCGGAAAAACAATTTTAAATTTCACCTCATAATAAAGGACACTTCCAATAAACATCTATACGCAAGTAGGTATGTTTGGAGACTTTACCAGCACACATACACCACCACCACATTTCCTGTTCCACAATTACGAGGCCATCCGTGCGACCTATCATCACCACAAACCCAAGGCCCCAAACCCCGCTTTCCTGTTCCACAATTACGAGGCCATCCGTGCGACCTATCATTACCACAAAGCAAAGGTCACAAACCCCGCTTTCCTGTTCCACAACTACAAGGCTATCCGTGTGACTTATTCGTGTTCCACAATTACATCCGTGTGACCTGGTTGCTACTCTAGCCCACATTTTGCTCACTCACAAAATAAAGGAAAACGATATGTTAATATATATAATTAATGTAGAAACATGTACAAATGTATTACTCAGATATATGATTTTCTTTAGGAATAAAACATTTTGATTTAATACACGTGCAAAAGGTCTTCTCGACTTCCGTGTCATTACATCTGCGTGGTGCAAGTAATTGGGCATACGTGCAGTGTGGTGCCCATCGGAGATGCTCCTGTAACGGATTGACATCTGGCTGCCATCGGTTTATTCTAACCCCACATAAAACATTCAACCGTATCGTCTGAAGATGTGGAAATGAATGCTGCTGCAGCAAGCGATGAGGGTGAGTAAACCCCAGACCATGCTCTATACGTTAGTAAGCGTTTATCGACACTGAACACTAGGTTTTTACTTTTTACTTTTTATTTTTATTTTTTTTTATGCAGATTTTATTATTTTTACGGTCAGCAGACATTCCAAAAAATACCTCCCACGCGATATATATATATATATATATATATATATATATATATATATATATATATAATACCACACCGCTTCTTGTGTTAGCACTCACAATCTAACTCTGTACCTGCACGTAGCAGCTTTATAATAGTCTGAAACCATCTTGTCTGCAATGCAGGGTAAATACATAACCCCCCTACCCAACATTATAATTAGAATATTTTGTCTTCAATGTTATTTCAGGTGTAAATAATCGATTCCGTTGCGAATGCATGAAACATTTCTCCAGGAGAAATTCCTCCTTCGCCATAAAAAAACTGCGTGCTGGATGACAGTATCTACTCCACCATCTGGCATGCAGGAGGTTTCGTTGCACAACCAAACCACAGGGAGCAATGTGGTGCAAGGAATCACTTCCGACGATAACAAAGCAGTACATAGACACGATACTGATTCCTTTGCGCAACCAGGACCATCTGGAATAAACTACGCGAAGGATAATGCGAAACCCGGACCATCAGGGCTGAGCAACTCAAGGAAGCGGAAGTCTGACCAATGCGATGAACCGGAACAACCGAAAAAAAGTGGTGAGAGTTTGCACTGCACAGATTGTTCAATGGATATACCTCGGTATGCGTTCCAAGGCCACCTCAGAAGCAATAGGCATAAAGCTAATATCTGTTTACTAGTCGATACTGGGGTCGAAGTGATTCGAAATGCGTTTAAACAACGCATTGTGTCGTATCGACTGTCACCATGCAATATGCATACTGATGTGTTCACCTTTATGGCAGACGTTAAAGGAAACGTATTGAAGGTAGTACAAATTCAGTTGCAGAAACACTACTCATTAAAATGTAATGTGGAACTGTTTGGTTTATACTTTTGAGCAGTAAGGAACGCACAGAACTGAAATCCTTTCAGACTAAGTATGACATTCTAAGTATTGGGACGGTGCTGTAAGAGTATTTCCAAAAAATAAGTAACATATTGGATGCGAAGCAATCGGAATTTCAACATAAAGATTCTGGTAAGTGTGACTAATGGTGTAAGCGATTAGTAACAACTGTTTTAGGGTGGTCCCTGGTACAATTCGTATATTTAGAGGTGAACATGCTAAAATTTGCACCCATTACGGGTTCTTCATATATGGCTGTCCCCGCCGAAATCGCACATAAACACGCCATAGTCAATGTAAAAAATAATGACAATTGCTGCTTTGCATGGGCTGTTGTATCGGCACTAGTGACACCAAAGGGTCTACCCCAGCGGACGACATCTTACCCTGATTTCCAGACATTATTCAATTGGAATGGTGTACAGTTCCCTGTTAAGCTGACGAATATTTCAACGTTTGAGAGCAATAACAACATTTCCATCAATGTTTATGGTTTAGACGATACGTATAGTGATGGTCAGCGTGTCACAGAGGTAGTGGGCCTCTGTATTACACCAAAGCCAAACAGGCAGTCCATGTTAATTTATTATTATTAGTCAGTAACCAAACAGATAATCAGCATTATGTATGGATAAAAATTTTTCTCGTTTACTTAGCAACCAAATAACTCGGCGGAACGGAGCAATGTATTTTTGTGATGCATGCTTGTATTACTTTAGATCCGAGGACCAATTAACCCGACACGTGACACACGACTGTAACTTCGTATATACAAAATTACCGGACGTGAAACAAAAAAAAGACATAACCGGGGAATTCTACGCGGAAAATATACTCGCGTTTCGGAACTATCAGAAACAAATGGTTCTACCATTCGTAATATATGCAGATTTTGAAGCGCTCTTAGTACCGGTAGATACGGCTGAACCAGATCCCGAAAAACCGTTCACGATAAAAACGTGTAAACACGAACCATACTCGTTTAGTTATTATATTAAGTGTAGTGTAAACGATGCGTGGTCTAAGTTAGAGCTGTATAGGGGGAGTAATGCAGGGGAGATATTTATAAGACGACTAGAAAGTGATGTAAAACGGATATATAATGAACATTTCAAAGCTATTGTTCCAATGACACCATTAACGGATGAACAGCAGGTTACGTATGAACGCAGTGTATGTTGTAACATATGCGGCAAGCACTTTACGGGCGATCCGACAAATCCGAAAGTACGAGATCACTGTCACGTTACTGGTAAGTATCGTGGTGCAGCACATTCAACGTGTAACTTACACTATCAGGTACCTACATTTCTCCCCGTTTTTCTACATAATCTCAGTGGTTATGATGTTCACCTGTTCATTAAACAGTTAGCGAGTGAAACGGAAGAAATTACCGTACTTCCGGTTAACAGTGAAAAATATATAACGTTTGGTAAGCACATTTTGTTGATGAATATGTAAACAGTCATGGTATCAGGAAAAGAAATACATTAATTTACGTTTCGTCGATAGTTGTAGATTCATGGCTGCATCCTTAGATACTCTATCTCAGAATTTAGCAGATGATCAATGTATGGAGGTACGGAAATATTTTAGTAATGATAGCGATTTCAACTTAGTGAGAAAGAAAGGTAGTTTCCCTTATGCGTACGTAGACAGCTTTAGTAAATTGAACGACGTCACGGTGCCATTATATGACAAATTCTATGATAAAATGCTCTATGCAAATATTTCCGATGACGAATACTGTCGCGTTCTACTGGTATGGGATCACTTTAAGTGTAATACACTAGGTGATTATGCTGATATTTATTTAAAATCAGAAGTGTTGTTATTGGCTGACGTGTTTGAAAACTTTAGGAGATTATGTATGGGTGTGTATGGGTTAGAACCTGCACAGTATGTCACTTTGCCTGGATTGGCGTGGGATGCCATGTTAAAATGTACGAAAGTAGAGCTAGAATTACTGACGGATATGGATATGTATCACTTTTTAAACAAGGTATTCGGGGTGGAGTAGTACTTGTATCAAGCGGAGAAGCATCGCTAATAACGAGTTTGTTCCAAACTATGATCCTAAACAACCGAAAGTGTTTTTACAATATTTAGATGCCACGAATTTATACGGATGGAGTATGAAGCAATACCTGCCCCATGATGGGTTTATGTGGTTACCTCAAGAGGAAATAGATCACTTTGACGTATTAAAGATTGATGATGACGCCGATGTTGGATTTGTACTGGAGGTTGATATACATTATCCCACCATCTGCATGACGAACACAACGATTATCCGTTTTGTCCTGAAATGATCTGCGCACCACATTCCCAGGAGGAGAAGTTAATCCCTAACCTGTGTGATAAGACCAACTACGTTATACATTACCGCTATTTAAAACAATGTATAGAGCATGGCTTAATTGTTACTCGTATTCATAGGGTTTTACGCTTTCGTCAGAGTCCGTGGCTAATACCATACGTAGACCTTAATACCGCTCTCCGCAGCACAGCACAGAACAAGTTCGAAAAGGATCTCTATAAAAGTATGAATAATGGCGTGTTTGGTAAAACAATGGAAAATGTCGATAAACGAAGAGTTATTAAACTGTTAACGCATTGGGAAAATAACGGTCGTCGGGTAGGTCTAGCACGGTACGTTGCAAAACCGCAATTTAAAAATTTTATTCAATTCACTGATAAATTGTTTGCGGCGGAATTGTTGAAACAGGTAGTTACGTACGACAAACCCGTCTATGTCGGATTCAGTATTTTAGATCTTTCCAAAATTACAATGTATCGGTTTTTTTATGATATCTTACGAGCTCATTATGGCAAGAATGTCACGTTACTCTACACTGACACGGATTCTTTGATTGTTGAGATAGTAACTGATGATATGTATGCACACATGCGAAATAATTGAGAAGAATATGATACTTCCAACTATCAAAATGAGTTGCATGGTATTCCTACGACTGCTTCCGTAGTTGGGCGAATGAAAGATGAGTACGCAGGAAAGCGATTCAATATTTTATGGTGCTGGATCGAAATCATACTGTCTGAAGCTTGCTGATAATGAAGTTGTTAAGAAAGCGAAAGGTGTTAAGAAAGTGTTGACGGAAGTAGACTACAAAGCGGTTGCGGAGGGTCTGATAAAACAGTAATGTGTGAAATACTTGTGTTTCGCTCAACCTTACATGATATATATATATATCCGAAATGTTAAACAAAATTGCCTTTAGGTCCCAGGATGACAAACGATATCGACTACGTGATACGTGTTCCACATTGGCGTGGGGACATTGGCGAATACCGGAATTGGAGAATGCTGACCCGTTGAGCAAAGTATTGCAGGTTGCTAAGCAAATGAATTTATATTAACCGGAAGAAGAATAGTTTGGGTACTGACACTTGCTAGTTTCTTTCCTATATTCTCCATAATGAAACTAATAATAATAATAATTTGTATTATTCCTTTAGTTGTTTAACATATATTAATATTATCTACTAATTCGTTATTAAGAGAATATATGCTATACAAATACTATGTTCTATAAATAAAAAAATACGAGAATGATTATTTACTAGTTTTTTAATTAAAAAATGTGTACAAGACTTATTGCATTATATATGTATTATATAAATGATATAACCTACTCAAAGCACAGTGGCATAATGATTTACAATGAAAGTAACAAATGGGTTGCATAGCAGGAAGAGGTGGACTTTCCTCAAGTTCAATAACAGGCTGGGTCACAAATTTTCTGATGTAATCTGCTTTCTTCTACCCTTGACATAGACAGAATCTGTTGGCTGAATCAATCTCTCGAGCATTCTTCGAAAGTGGTGTGGTGGTGTATACCCTTCTTCCCATTTAATACAGTGCTGGTTTTGCATTAACCAAGTAGCTTGACGACTCTCTGCATCCAACGTATGCCAGGGATACGGTGATTTAAAGATAAAATGGGCAATTTCTTTCCCATTATAAATGGCGAGTTCTTTTGGTATAAAAGCTTTTGAAATTTTAAACCCTTGTACATCGACTATGACGGACATTGTATTACAACTGTCGTACTGCTTTGGTTAACGCGTTGTATGTAACTAAACGATCGTGGAGTATAACACAGTATGCTGTCGTATTGGCAGCTGTTTGCCGCTGTTTCAAACTCCACACGAAGAACTACTGCTTTAGAGTGTACTTTTTGATTTGAGCAATCTACGACAATCAACGGTACAGCTGTGGTAAATTGCATGGGGTGAGTAATGGTTGCCCTCTCTTTGGTAATACGACATTTGGAATTTAGCAAACATTTCATACAACGTAGCAAAGCAATTGTTATCATAATTAACGTTGAGATTGTCATACGGATAACGATCCGTGTTCAGGAACACGCGAATATTATTTAGTGCACATTTATCGAATCTGCTCGTATCTTGCATAACATTATTCTCTCGCCCAGTTTGAAATCCTATAATAATGTATCTAGGTGTTTCTATACTACTAGATGTTCTGATTGCCCATGTATGCTTATCTGTTGCTGGAACGGCGGGATATATGTGGGTTTCCCAACTTCTAAATTCTACTGGCGTATTTACATATTTATCAATGTATTTCGTTAACGCCAACTCCTCTGCTAATGCTGGAATGATGTGTGGAACTTTCCAATATATCTTATCTATGTTAACTTTTAATGCTTCTTCTATCAATGTTACTACGAATTGATACCAGTTCTTGTCTAATGTTCAAAATTACTTTATTGTAATCTTCGGCAAAGCCTAGTAGCATTCGCAACGGTATACAAACGTTAAAGTATCCTTGAGCATTTGTTAGTGTACTGTTTGCAGTAGGAAACCAACCTGCATTTTCATGACGGGCGAGATCATTGGACGTCAATGATACCAATCCTTTCATTGTCGACGTTAATCCTACTTTCGTTACGGAATCTACCACTATTCCATTCATTTCATATCTAATTTCACTGAATAAAAATGCGATACCGTTATTAACGAACCTTGCGGTATTAGAGACAGTACCATCCTGACGTAATAATCGTCCCTCTACGTAGACATAGCTTTCGGATGGTAGAGTGCACATGTCTTCCTGAATGGGTATCCTGATTTCATCATTGTTTCCAAATCTGGTAGTGTATGGCTGATGGGTGTGCAGTTCGGAATTAACGATAGCAGTTATCAACGACAACTTTTCATTAACGTTTAATATACTCATTGTAGTACTGTAAAGTCGAGACTTTCCAATAATGCTTTGTTCTGCGGTGTCAATGCTTTGGGTGCTGAACGCTTACTGACTCTCACCTTTCCACACTTTGATCTTTTATAGTTTGATTTGCACTGGTTACATGCACATGCGTTATAGCGCGTCACCATATTTTCTTTAAATGTAGTCCTATCGTTATGACTTCCATTAATATATTTGATTCGAGATCCGTCGATTTCTACTGATCTGGTGGTATTGTAATTTTATCGTTTCAAATACGATGTTGGTTATTCTTTAATAACATTCTGTATAGTATTGAAAGATTCAAAACTAGTCAATCCCATTACGTATTCCGACTCATTCTCAAGAAAATCGCGGATTAAAGGTTGCTTCAAGATACACTTTTACCGGTAAATGTAAATGTGTCGACATTACGATCACGTAACGACTACTGAAAATCAGTACAGTAGTCATATAAAAAGTGTAAGACTAAATGACCGCAGTTGTATGTATCAAAATCTTGAACCTTGGTAAAGTTATACTCAATTGTGTTTCTGCTACCGTCACTTTTAAAATAGTGGAGTAATTCAAAGGGTGGTTTAATATGTCCTATGCTATCAAATATGTAATATGCCTGTTACGCTTAATGTAAGCTATCCAGTGTGTACCCTTGTTATTTTGATCATCCAGATTCACAATACCACATTCATTCGCATGGATTCGTGTAGGTAAGTTATCTCGCATATATATCCCTCTAAAATAGGGAATCTGTAATTGCTCCACAAATTTTGATAGCTCAACATTACTTAAGGGTGACGTGGTAGCTTCACTGGGAGTTTTTGAATACGGTTGTAAATATATTCCTAATCCTCGTTTATATGGCTTTATGTATAAACCTTTTCCTAATGCAGCTTCTTCCATTGTTTGGTTGTGTCGTTTGGTTTCGTCTAACGTTTGTGTTGCAGCTTTTGCGTCAGTTACCGCTTTTGCGACTGCCGCAGCACCGCCACCTAGAGACCCTAAAGCTCCTAATGCTGCAAAGAGGGGAATAAGAGGTATGAATCCCCCACGTTTTGGTATTGGTAATATTCTGCTCTTGGGTGACATAATTTTTTTGTGTTTTAGAGCGCTCAAGGCTTGCTGTATTGTCGATTTTAAAGATGATCGAAGTTTACCACCAACACGACGTCGGGCTAGAAGGACTGCTTTGTTAAACGAAATTGCTCTGCGAGAATGCTTCCTTCGTCGTGATTTGTTTCCCATTCCCAATTTATTTTCTCCTTTCCGTGATTTGCCACCCATTCCCATTGTCCGTTTTCCTTTCATTATACCAGGTATGGTTAATGCAGTCGCCCTTTCTCCAAAGGTAGCGTCGGTAGAACGAAATCTATTCCAAGCTTTTTGTTGTAAAGTCGTATCGGCTATGTGTCGTTGCCCTAGATCGTTTGACTGGGAGTATGCAATATCGTGTTCTTTACACGCTTCGTCCAATGCGTTAATACCTTTGTCGCCACGAGCTAATCGTTTTTGTAAACGGGTACCTGGCCCACAATATCGATATCCGGGTATATGCAACTCCACGGGTAATTTATTTATTAAAGTATTAATTAATCCTGAACCTTTTCTTTTCCTCTGACGCTGGGATGTATACTTCATACCACACTGACTGACACTTCACTACTAAACTACTTTCAGCACGTGGTGTGTATATATAGAAGCGCCATGCAAGTCGTGGTTTAGTACCATAATGAGTGACATCCGTTTCATTCCGCAAGATACAGAATTACCTATCAAAAATTATGACATCACTCCTAACAAGGAGCACTACTCTAAACACCGCGGTTTACTAAAAGGGGGATGTAAACGAGGTATAATCGTCGGACCATCCGGCTGTGGAAAAACCAATGTTATGATTAGCTTATTAGAACATCCAAATGGCTTACGTTTTGAAAATGTCTATATATATTGCAAATCTTTATACCAACCTAAATACCAGTACCTGCGGGAGTTACTGACCCCATAAAAGAAATTAGGTATTTCGAATACAGTGATAATAGTGATGTTATACCTCCTAGTGAGTCCCGTAAAAATTCAATAATGATTTTTGATGATGTAGCATGTCATAAACAAAATGAAATTAGAGATCATTTTGTTTTGGCAGACATCGAAATAATGATTGTTTCTATCTGTGTCAAACGTATTCTTCAATTCCAAAACAGCTTATACGTGATAATGCGAATTTACTTGTTCTTTTCAACAAGATCACACTAATCTCAAGCATGTGTATGATGATCACGTTAATGTTGATATGTCATTTGATAAATTTAAAGACTTGTGTTGCTGTTGCTGGCGTGATAAATTCGGATTTCTTGTGATTGATAAAGAAAGCGACGTTAACAACGGTCGTTACCGTAAGAGATTTGACTGTTTCATTGCAGTTTAAATAATCTACTAGGACTGTCAACGTACAGTCGTAATGGAGGAGCGCTTAGTACAAGACATTTTGCGTGCTCGCAAGGGTGTGCAACAGAAATATCCTAGTTTGAAAGAAGATACTGCACTTACAGAACGTGCAATGGAGGGACACTTTAAACCTATTACACAACCATTAAAACAATTAATTACTAAAAATGATGGTTCTCTCATCAAAGCTGAACCCCTTACGCCAGAAGTCGGAAAAAAGGAGTCCATTGCACATGAAAATGAATTATTTTTACATTATACACCGAAATCCTCTAGAATACGTAAGGAGCCGCGTACTATTGTTCCTGACACCATTCCCACACCTCTACAAGAATCTGTAATTGCTGATGTCACACATGACGACGAGGTGGAAATTCCTACTTTACAACAATTGAAATCGGAACTACTAGCTGCTGGATCTCAACCCGCCTTTGAAGAGTATCTTAATCAATACCAAGGATTAGCGAAATACTACGTCGAAGGTATCTTTAGAGATACCGAAGATGAATATGACTTAACGTACGGTGTGCATTTTATTCCTGAAGAAGAGAAATTTTTTATAGGCGATGCTGAACTAGATTTTGTTGGAGAAAATTTGCGAATCGCTCTTCCCGATGGATCATCCCTAGATTATGAGGGAACACCGGGATTATATGAACTACTTTTTAAAAAGTTCCTACGGGATACAAAAGAGGGATCTACAGCACTACAATGACATTTTGCGTCGTACGCATGCTGCCCGACGTAATTATAACCCTGATGATCAAATCCGAGGAACTAATAGTAAGAAGTACCTTGAAATCATTAAACCATTACTTCAGCCTAGAAAACGTTCTGCCACATCGTCTATTGCACCTCCAGCCACCAGATCTCGAACAACTTCTATATCCAAAAGAGGTGGTGAACTGCAGCTATTGCGATACAATAATAAACCTATTGAGTTTGTACCGTGGAATAATCCGAATAAGTTAGTCGATTGGTTACGGGAATTATTAGGATCAATGTCGGCAGGAAATACTAGCAATCACAACGAAATAATATATACAATTGATGAACTACGTAACGCAAAAGTAATAAAGTAACAGATTATAAACCTACCACTATAGTCATTTCCTTTCATTGTTACTACGACTATCACTACAGATAGTACTATATGTCCACCAGTGATGCCAATAGATAAATTTGGCGGTCATCTTCATCATCAAATGACAGTGGATAAATTTGGGAAACATATTGTTCATCATAGCGATCTGTCTTATGAAACTTTCATTTCATTTTCTGGAATCGCCGCAAAGAAGACAATTAGTGTATCTACCGGCGTAGGTGATCAATATACCTATCCCTGTAACGACGGTACTATAGTACATTGCAGGTGGAGTCATTCAACTCTTGAGCTTAACATAGATGGTACAACATTTGAGCTGGCAAAGGATGTAATTGGTCAACCTCTTAAGAGGAACGATGTAATTCGTGTTACCATGCCGACGTTTGTAAAGTTTTCAACTGCAACGATATTCAACGTAGAGTTCGTAGTAAAATCCAAAGCACAAAAATGAGTAAAGCCGATGTTGTTGAAGAACTGCACAAACCTGCAAGAAGAAATTTTCCGCGGCGTTGTGTTGTACTAAAAGGTTTAAATGATCTATTTAAAGCTGATTTTGTGGAAATGATACCATATGCTCGGATGAATAAAGGATTTCGATACATTTTAGTAATAATAAATGCATTCTCTAAATATGTCTGGGCTTTTCCCATTAAACGCAAGAATGGTAAACTGGTCGCGGATGTAATGGATAAACTTTTGTCTGGTTTGAAAAGGACACCTACACATATACAAACTGATATGGGAACTGAGTTCTATAATGCTGAATTCAAAAAGTAATGAAAAATTTAATATCAATCATTACAGTAGTTATTCCACCTTGAAAAGTAGTATAGTCGAACGTGTAAATCGCACCTTAAAGCAATAATGTGGAAAACCTTCAGCATGCAAGGATCCTATAAGTGGCTATCAATATTACCGCACATTGTCGCCGAGTATAATTCAAGAAAGCATAGAACAACTGGATACAAACCGGTAGATGTATCGGAAAAAATAGTGCATCTATTTCAAAACATTTAAAATGTCAAAAATTCTTGACCGTAAAATACCTAAATTTAAAGTGGGGAACATGTACGCATTAGCAAACATAGAAGCATATTCTCTAAGGGTACACACCTAATTGGAGTTATGAAGTCTTTCGAATATCAACAGTTAAACGTTCAAGCCCACTCACCTACACATTACGTGATAGTCGAGATGAAGAGATTCAAGGTCGGGTCTATGAGCCCTAACTACAAAGTGTTAAACATCCAGACATTCACCTAGTTGAACGTGTCATCCGACGTCAAGGGAATAAAGCTCTCGTTAAGTGGTTGGGTTTTGATACTTCTCACAACTCCTGGATTTCTACCAAAGACATTGTGTAATACGCTAATTAATCCTTAATTATATATACTGTAATATTAATAGCAATAAACAGATCTTTTTTTACTTTTTATTAATACTATCCTATACATATATATCACTACATACTACTAAAGCGTCTGACAAACACACACTCACGATGCTGTTTTTCGAGAATTGGTGAAATTATATTACCACAGTCATCTATTCTTTTTTTAAATCGTGCAGAATCTCTAGCTATTTGTTCCCATTCTACTACGTTTTTGGACTCATTAATGCCACCTTCTTCACTGGGTGAGTCGTCATCTGATGGCTCAAAATTCGGTAAATATCTTTCTATTTCGTGTATAAATTGCTCCAATGATATTTCTTTAAGGTCTTCTATTAATCGCTTTATACAACAAATACACTCTATATCATCTACATGTGATGTTAAGTATTTTTCACAAAGGCGTATTCCTCCCCCATACTTATTAACTAGATTATTTAAATAGTCATCACTAAATCTACCCATTCCATACACTTTTCATGATCAGCATCGAATTCTAATGATTGTAACAGGCATATTAGTCTTTGGACTGCACTAACACAATCTACAGCTTTAGGCCACGACTCCGCACTATAACACATCCACATACTGACTAACATCTACTACTATCCACTATTGACTACAAGCGCGTTACCCCCACCTTTTAGTTATAGGTTTGGCAAGATCCATATCCATATATAGTTTCTCCTTGGCAAATTCTTCCATTTCCAGAAGGCAGGCTATGTTGACCTCAAATACATCATGCAATGGAACTATAACTTGGTGAATGTTACATTCAGGAATTGCCGCTGCCGACGTTATTAGGTTTTTATAAAACTCTGGAAAGTTCACAGTATCTGCCAACTCCAATCGGTAATATATTATCTTCAAAAGCTTCCATAACTGTTCTATAGACTCCCATCCTAAATAGACATCAGCTTCTTCACTATCACAGAGGCGTATAATTTTTTTCTTGTTAATATTTTCGTACGAGACAGTCTTCGATCCCAGTTTGGTAGGTAGCCATGTTCCGTGAGGACTGTAGAAATAATTAGTAATTACCCCTTGATTATCCATAAGTATACGCCATTCCTGCTTGTCAAACACCACTCCACCACTCTTCGATACACCGAGTTTTACGATTGGCTCAAATCCAAATTTTGGTGATAGACCGACACTAACAAACTTTGTTTTACTTTTATTTAAGAAATAATGCACATTATTAAGCAAAATATCACAATATTCACTTGAACTTATAGCACCGATAATCTTCGCCTTTTCTATGGCTTGACGTAATATGTTATCTCTTTATATATGACACTCTCCCCACTATGTGTCCTCCTTCAAGGCTACTTACGTGACCTTCACGATTATACCACACATTGCTTTAGTGGTCTTGTCGGTTACACCTTTTCAAGGTTTTCTTTTCGTTCAAGGCTGTTACTCATTTTGTGTTTTTTCCAACCTTGTATTCACCACTACTTCAAGGATTCATAGGCATACTTATTTCCAAGGTTGTTTCCCGTTCCACTTTGCCACAACAAGTTCACTACACAAGGTTACATACCCCACTCAGTATTATTCGTATACTTAAAGGGAGGGGTTTTACATATACCATAGTTACCGATCTTCACTATGTCAGTTACTCCAGTGCAAGACGATTGGAAGACTCCTGCAGTGTACCAACCACAAACCTTATTTCAAATTAGTACGACGGACATGTCAATTAATTCCGAACTGGGTAAATTTTGAAAAGAAAGGAATACTACCGCCTTCCATAACATCAGTAGTGCGTAGGCAATATGAAGATGTAAAGTGGAATTCGGCATGGTTTGACACCTTGGGCAAGCGAATCTCTGACCACGTCTCGGCAGTAGTTTGAAAGATTACTCTCACATAGTTGCGTTGTACATTCGCTACCATCTGCTTATATTTATGTTATGCATCTTACTCCACGTTGAAACCAGAAGATTACCGTGTGGTGGACCACCACACCCATATGGAGCGATGGACAATGTTGTACCACCTTTCACATGATGAATACTGGTGCTCATCATGTAGAGCGCCATTAACCACTTTATACGATGTTTATGATGATGATTCTTGTTATTTGTGTGAGGAAGTATGTTATGTTGATTATTGATATTTTTTTATGTATATATTGTATAGAATAAATTATTTCCGGTCAGTATCATACTGTTTTCGCTGATGTTAACATGTGCGACCCAAACTTTTACTATCCTCAGTATTACAATTGTTTCGATAAACGCTTACTAACGTATAGAGCATGGTCTGGGGTTCACTCACCCTCATCGCTTGCTGCAGCAGCATTCATTTCCACATCTTCAGACGATACGGTTGAATGTTTCATGTGGGGTTAGAATAAACCGATGGCAGCCAGATGTCAATCCGTTACAGGAACATCTCCGATGGGCACCACACTGCACGTATGCCCAATTACTTGGCACCACGCAGATGTAATGACACGGAAGTCGAGAGGACCTTTGCACGTGTACTAAATCAAAATGTTTTATTCCTAAAGAAAATCATATATCTGAGTAATACATTTGTACATGTTTCTACATTAATTAAATATATTAACATATCGTTTTCTTTATTTTGTGAGTGAGCAAAATGTGGACTAGAGTAGCAACCAGGTCACACGGATGTAATTGTGGAACACGAATAAGTCACACGGATAGCCTTGTAGTTGTGGAACAGGAAAGCGGGGTTTGTGACCTTTGTTTTGTGGTAATGATAGGTCGCACGGAAGGCCTCGTAATTGTGGAACAGGAAAGCGGGGTTTGGGGCCTTGGGTTTGTGGTGATGATAGGTCGCACGGATGGCCTCGTAGTTGTGGAACAGGAAATGTGGTGGTGGTGTATGTGTGCTGGTAAAGTCTCCAAACATACCTACTTACGCAATAAGATCAAGAAGTTAGGTGTGTCTGCACTATGTAGATACTTGTACATACTTGTAATACCTAGGGAAATCAGGAAATTTAAAAGCATCGTTATAGCTACGCATGATACGTTGTTTGATTTAATTTAAATAGATACTATAGAATATTAAATATTAAATTCGGAATCCGATCAGATTTTTATTAAATTTATCACACGCCTGAGTTCGACGAGATAAGAAATGTTTCAGGTACTATATCGACGAGAAAATTTGCATTCAGCCGCCGCGTTTCCCCCTTTCGAGGTTGCCTCCGTCGTGTTTGTGAGAGATCGAAAGAAAAATTCGCCGGCGGACCGACGTGAGAGTCGAGAGTTCACGACCGACGCCGAGTTGAATATTTCTAAAAATGTAGTTTGGCAACATTTAAAATTCTGAATGACAATTTTTAAAGTCGAACATTGAGGTTAATAATGGTACCTACTGAAATGTTTAAGTTGGTATTTACATTAATATTATTTTGGTAACCTTGTGCGTCAAAAAGTTGAATACTTCTAAATATGTAATTTGGCAATATATAAAATTGTAAATAACAATTGTTAAAGTCAAACATTAAGGTTAATAATGTTACCTACTAAAATGTTTAAGTTGGTACTTACATTTATATTAATTTGGTAACATTGTACGTCAAAAGATTGAATGCTTCCAAATATTTAATTTGGTAACGTTTAAAGTTCTGAATGACAATTGTTAAAATTAAACATTGAGGTTAATAATATGACCTACTGAAATGTATAAGTTGATATTTACATAAATATTATTTTGGTAACATTGCATGTAAAAAAGTTGAATACTTCCCAAATGTAATTTGGCAACATTTAAAATTCTCGTTTGGAGTGCAAACAAAACCCCACTTAACCTTAAAATATTGTTGGTTTAAAAGCATCATCACACTATAGAATTTCTTATAGATATTACACCTCAAGGAGCAATATGTTATATTTCAAATGCATATGGAGAGCACCCCAGCGATAAATTTAATACAGATTTTTTAGATAATTTGCTTCCTGGAGACTTGGTTTTAGCAGATCGAAGTTTTTAAATTAACAATTCAGTTGAATTATGTTATGCTAAACTCCTTACACCTGCATTTAAAAGAGGTAAAAAACAACTTTCTGTGAAAGAAGTAGAAGATACTCGTACGCTGGCACATGTAAGAATACATGTGGAATGAGTGATTGGTATTTTGAGGCAAAAGGATGTGATTTTAAGGGACACATTACCACTTCAAATGGTCAAAAAAGGTGTGATCATGATTTTTCTTTTATAGACAAACTTGTCCTAGGTACTTAAGTTCATTGTGGTTTAATTAATTTAGGTCCACCGATAATATCATTGGAGTAAATATCTATAGGTAACATGTTTAAGAGTATTATTTTACCATATAGTTTTTTATGTTATATAGAAAAATAGAATGTTTTGTGTTTAAACAATTTCCAACTGTAATTATAGCATGCTCTTAGCAGTAGATTAAATTGCACCAACATTGATTTAAAGCACAGATGTTAGTGTGCTTAAAGGTATGATTTTCACATGTTTATTACAGCTTGAATATTTTCATTTATTTGTTAAATGCGTTATAATTTATTTTATTTTATTTTGCCACCATAATGTTCTTTATACGCCTCCAAATGCGGGCGTAATGTGGTCTTTATAGCACGGAAATGTCATTGATGCTAAGCAGCATGATTGACAGCAAACACATGACATGATATATAATAGCAATATCACAGTATCTTAGTAACAACAAATTAGCCTACTGTCGACTTTATTTCACTGCATTTGCATTTAAAACTTGCGAAAATACTGAATCTTTTAATATTTTGTTCCAGTTTCATGGTGCAAAATAAAATAAAACGTTGTATGTACCACGGCATAATTTTAGATTATGGCTCTTAGGAATATAAACATTTAACATTCCCTCGAGCCATAATCTTCTGATTATGCTCTTAATACATAAATATTTATTAAATGATTTAGTCTGTATTATATACTTAATTATAATAAATTTGTAATTTATATTCAAAACCAAGGTTCTCTATTTTTTGCTAATATATTTCTTAGTTTGAAAGCATTATGTTTAAAACTTCTTAATCAAGAAATATATTAGTGAACATGTTGATAATAACAAACTACATTTTCAATATTCGGTAAACTTGCACACTCTGATTCAATCATTTTCTAGCTCATCTAACTCTTACACGCAAAAAATAATTGTGAATAAGTCAATGATACACAGAGCATTTACCATTTCTATGAAAAAATTTAACTTTAATAAAGAAATTTTAAATTATGAAACAAATTGCAAATAATAATACAATGATAAAATAGAAAATAAAATTTCAAAAAGATAACATTCTGGAAAAACTTCTAAACAAAAAAATAACATCAACACAAAAGGATAGTAAAATAAAAAGTTTAGGTAAATTGATAATTAATATTTTCATGTCAGCATAGATAATCTTCTACTTTATCACTACAATCATTTAATTTTGTTGAATAAGGATCAATCTTTACAACACTTATTTTATTTAAATAACGATTGGAATGTTCACTATCTAATAATCGCTGTACTTATCCATCATGAGTATCAAAAAACACTATACTGTTTTATATAAACGGTTGTTTATTTGCTATTTTAGGTTATGTTTGCCGTTTGTTTGTACTCCAAGCGAAATTCATGACGTCACATGCAGATGCTTAATTTGTTAAATTCAAACATTGAGTTTAATAGAAACCTATTGAAAAGTTTAAGTTGGTACTTACATTAATATTATTTTGGTAACATTACACGTCAAAAAGTTGAATGCTTCCAAAAATAGTTTGGCAACATTTATAGTTTTGAAAGCCAGACATTGAGGTTAATAATATTACTTATTAAAATATTTTACTGTCGTAAATATCAGTTTGGTTACGTTAAACGTCAAAATGACAATTCTTTTTACCGTTACTTAAAAATTTTACACTTTCCGCACGTGGATTCCTTTTTTTTAATTTTCGTATTTTTCAATATTACATATTAATTACATTCATATCAAGTGTATAATGAAAATAAAAACGACAATCTATTCATTCAATATTTTATATATCTATATCATTTTTAACAAAGTATACATTATTTTCGATAAAATAAAATAAGTATTTTATTATGTGTGATAATGGTGAAAGTTTACATTTTAACGAAATTACGTTACGATGTATTCTAAAACGTGTTGTGGCCCTAGCATTTACATCTCTATTCTCCACAGAACCGTTGATTGAGGTTTTAGTCAATGACAGAACGATGAATTATTCCTCTAACTGCAAAAGGCGTAATAATTTTACCATCTCCCTCCCACGACTGAAAATTTTTTTAAGAAAAATTTTACCTTTAAATAAATATCGTAAACGGTTATCAGGGTGCGTTGTGACCTGAATATAAAATACCAGGAAGGAACGTTGAGCTATATACCGTATTTAAAAATTGCGAGACGGAGTTCGCCATATTGAACACCCAAGTATGACTCTTTCTTGGCGGTTTGATCGAAGAAAGTTGTTTTTGTAAAAGTGTTTTGAATATTTCGAACGAAGTGTTTATAATAACGTGGTGCACATTAAGTAGTGTTATATTCAATCTTGCTTAATACAACATTCAATCAATTACTAGCCTGAAGTTACATTGGCTTTTTTTTCAAGGACATTCGCTTTTGGTATTGTACCAACCTAACAAAAATAAAATAACTAAATAATTCGGCTTGAAATTACATTCGCTTTTTTAAATACCTATATGAATGCCTCTGTTTAATATGAAATAGTGATGTAATAATTAGTAGTCAATTCGAAACAACCACCTCAATGTCGGCAATTGCCCGTATACAAATACAGAATGCATGAATTCAAAATTAATTTACAAATTTTAAGCGAGTTTTGGAAGAGGAGGATTATTGGAATAAGGTAGCACAAAGTCCCACCTTTAATGCCCTATAGTCCGTTTTCGAAAAGTACCGCACAATTCGAAAAATCCACCCCGATGTCGGCAATTGCGCTTATGCAAATATAGTAGGCATCAATTCAAAGTTAATTAAAAAATTTGAGAGAGTTTTGGTAGAGGAGGATTATTGGAATAAGGTAGCACAAGGTCCCACCTTTAATGCCCTATAGTCCGTTTTCGAAAAGTACCGTACAATTCGAAAAATCCACCCCGATGTCGGCAATTGCGCTTATGCAAATATAGTAGGCATCAATTCAAAGTTAATTAAAAAATTTGAGCGAGTTTTGGTAGAGGAGGATTATTGGAATAAGGTAGCACAAGGTCCCACCTTTAATGCCCTATAGTCCGTTTTTCGAAAAGTACCGTACAATTCGAAAAATCCACCCCGATGTCGTCAATTGCTCTTATGCAAATAACGTAGGCATCAATTCAAATTTAATTAAAAAATTTGAGCGAGTTTTGGTAGAGGAGGATTATTGGAATAAGGTATCACAAGGTCCCACCTTTAATGCCCTATAGTCCGTTTTTCAAAAAGTACCGTACAATTCGAAAAATTCACCCCGATGTCGGCAATTGCGCTTATGCAAATATAGTAGGCATCAATTCAAAGTTAATTAAAAAATTTGAGAGAGTTTTGGAAGAGGAGGATTATTGGAATAAGGTAGCACAAGGTCCCACCTTTAATGCCCTATAGTCCGTTTTTCGGAAAGTACCGTACAATTCGAAAAATCCACCCCGATGTCGGCAATTGCGCTTAAGCAAATATAGTAGGCATCAATTCAAAGTTAATTAAAAAATTTGAGCGAGTTTTGGTAGAGGAGGATTATTGGAATAAGGTAGCACAAGGTCCCACCTTTAATGCCCTATAGTCCGTTTTTCGAAAAGTACCGTACAATTCGAAAAATCCACCCCGATGTCGGCAATTGCGCTTATGCAAATATAGTAGGCATCAATTCAAAGTTAATTAAAAAATTTGAGCGAGTTTTGGTAGAGGAGGATTATTGGAATAAGGTAGCACAAGGTCCCACCTTTAATGCCCTATAGTCCGTTTTTCGAAAAGTACCGTACAATTCGAAAAATCCACCCCGATGTCGGCAATTGCGCTTATGCAAATATAGTAAGCATCAATTCAAAGTTAATTAAAAAATTTGAGCGAGTTTTGGTAGAGGAGGATTATTGGAATAAGGTAGCACAAGGTCCCACCTTTAATGCCCTATAGTCCGTTTTTCGAAAAGTACCGTACAATTCGAAAATTCACCTCGATGTCGGCAATTGCGCTTATGCAAATATAGTAGGCATCAATTCAAAGTTAATTAAAAATTTGAGCGAGTTTTGGTAGAGGAGGATTATTGGAATAAGGTAGCACAAGGTCCCACCTTTAATGCCCTATAGTCCGTTTTTCGAAAAGTACCGTACAATTCGAAAAATCCACCCCGATGTCGGCAATTGCGCTTATGCAAATATAGTAAGCATCAATTCAAAGTTAATTAAAAAATTTGAGCGAGTTTTGGTAGAGGAGGATTATTGGAATAAGGTAGCACAAGGTCCCACCTTTAATGCCCTATAGTCCGTTTTTCGAAAAGTACCGTACAATTCGAAAAATTCACCCCGATGTCGGCAATTGCGCTTATGCAAATATAGTAGGCATCAATTCAAAGTTAATTAAAAAATTTGAGCGAGTTTTGGTAGAGGAGGATTATTGGAATAAGGTAGCACAAAGTCCCACCTTTAATGCCCTATAGTCCGTTTTCGAAAAGTACCGCACAATTCGAAAAATCCACCCCGATGTCGGCAATTGCGCTTATGCAAATATAGTAGGCATCAATTCAAAGTTAATTAAAAAATTTGAGAGAGTTTTGGAAGAGGAGGATTATTGGAATAAGGTAGCACAAGGTCCCACCTTTAATGCCCTATAGTCCGTTTTTCGAAAAGTACCGTACAATTCGAAAAATCCACCCCGATGTCGTCAATTGCGCTTATGCAAATAACGTAGGCATCAATTCAAAGTTAATTAAAAAATTTGAGCGAGTTTTGGTAGAGGAGGATTATTGGAATAAGGTAGCAAGGTCCCACCTTTAATGCCCTATAGTCCGTTTTTCGGAAAGTACCGTACAATTCGAAAAATCCACCCCGATGTCGGCAATTGCGCTTAAGCAAATATAGTAGGCATCAATTCAAAGTTAATTAAAAAATTTGAGCGAGTTTTGGTAGAGGAGGATTATTGGAATAAGGTAGCACAAGGTCCCACCTTTAATGCCCTATAGTCCGTTTTCGAAAAGTACCGTACAATTCGAAAATCCACCCGATGTCGGCAATTGCGCTTATGCAAATATAGTAAGCATCAATTCAAAGTTATCATTTACAGGATTTCACGTTCGAAAAATAAATTTGTTGACTACGCGGTTTGTAAGTATCCGGGTGCAGAAAATTCAAATTTATATGTGTGTCAAAAGCAAGGAATATAATTCACATCATCGCCCTTTCCAACCATTCATCTTTTGTGCACAGTGGTAAACCTCAGTTTTATTATTTAAAAGGTCAGGAACGAAAGGAAGTAAAGACTTCCTTGGTTCATCAAAATCCCAGATCACTCCAATTAGACTTTGCTAGGAAATTAGATCCTTTTCCGCTTCATTAGAATTTTCAAGGTTATAGAAGCTTAAGCGTTATGCAAAAGGCAACATCGGAGGCTTTGTCTGACAACGATTTATCTTCTAACGATTTTCAGGATTTATTATTGAAATATGAAGAAGGGAGATTAAAGACAACCAATACATACAGTTTGTTGGTCTTCCACTTCACGTTTGTTTGTACTCAAAGTTTCAAGTAGAACTGTTAAAAACAAAGGTTTGTCGACACTATTCTTCGACGCTACGGGATCACTGGTTAGGGACTTAAATTGCAATTTTCAAGGAAAGCGCATATTTTACTACGCAGGTGTCATACAAGTGAATGACACCGTACTTATTTAGAATTAATTTCAGTACCCACGGTACCGACTCAATCACCACTTTTGATTAAATTTAAGCACTTCGTGGAAAAAAACTCCCACGGTTGGCCATGTTTCTCCCGAGTTGTTGTAGATTGAGTTGGGCTTCCATAAATAGCTTTTGAACGGATGGAATAATATGAATGTGTTGCATTACGTAAACATTACTTTCAATTATTTACGTAATAACGGTAATTCGTCTCATCTTAAAGGCTTAGTACCTATTCACATTTGCTGTGCTCATTTTATGCACATCATATCCAGACGTATCAAAAGTATTAATGTTGGGAAAAAGGTAGGCAGTGTTCTTCTAGATGGTATTGCTTCTTTGATTATGTCGAAAACTATGGACGAGGTAAATAAATTGTTTCAGCAATTCCTGACGATTTTATTGAGTCCATATGAAACGACATATGTGCAGGATGCCTTTTCTGCGATGAGTAGTGGGCAATATAGAATTGTAACAGACATGGAAATTGAAGAAAGAGCAAGTCTTTCCGACGATTGTGAAAATTTTCCCACTCTCCTCGAGATACGCTAATGTTTCAACATTTCAGTGTAATATATGGCGAGATCAGTAAAGTCAAAAGCATGCATTCATCTACATTGAATCCATTTCATTGTCCTCAATTTGCGGAACTTCTCTTAAATAAATATATGCCATATATTGCTTTGTGGCCGGACTTTTATTGAATCCTCAGGAACAACGCGTATCTAATGCTGTTGTGGAAAATTGGTTCAAACAAATTAAGCACGATGTTGTTGGAAATAAGACGAAGGATAAAATCGGTAGGTTTATTACAAAATTGCAGCAGCGAATGGAATCTTTATGCATCTAAACCAAATTCATTCCACGCTTAAAGCGCAGAAAAATATATCTTCCATGACATCTCTTACATCTAATTTGTTCGTTTTGCAAAAAAACATCTGCAAACATTTCCTCTCAATCAAACAATTTCCAAAAATCGAGGTTGAGAAATGTCATCCAGAAAAGTAAATCAATTAAACCAAAGGATAGGTCTAAAGACATTCGTTCCCGTAGACTTAATTCCGATCCTATTAATGCACTAGTTGAAGAAGTGTGGAAAAACGTCCTGTATCAAAATCTAAAACGCATTTTGAGTCCAGGTATTTTAAAAAGGTAAGATTTAGTAAAGTCATCAGTGAAGAGAAGTTAATACTAAACAAGGTCAGTCCTTGTGCTCGTACCACTTGTATGGAAAACTTTTTGCGTTGTGAACCTGCATATTATTGTAGAAGATCCTACTCCCCAATATGTTGTTGGTAGGTACCCAAATCCAGGATTTCATGAAATTCTTCTTTATGGTGACGACTACAACTCCTTATTTGATAAGAAATGGCTTCATGGCACTGCTATAGATGCGACAGTCTTTTCTTTTATGAAAGAAAATATTAATCCATCAATTATATACGTCCCGACGTCACTTACTTTTTTGTTGAGACATCTGTCTCGCCCTGTTCCCCAAGAATTCCCATTAAATCACATTTCGATGTTGGACACTACAAAATCATTATGCCGTACAATGTCAACTCAAACCATTGGATAGTGTTAATGATTGATTTTTTAAATTCTCAATTTATCGTATATGATTCGGGACGTTGCACAACTTATTCATCTGCAAAAAAATATAAGCAGACCATTTCTTGTTATTTAAAGGATAGAAACAGGAAACATGGCAGGGAAGGTTTTCATCGCATAGATAACTACAGTTTGAAAGTAACCAATTTTCCAAGTCAAACGGATTCCTATAACTGTGGAGTTTACACTGTGCACTATATTTTTCGCTTACTTAACCGTTCATTCGATACTGACGATTTTCTTCCCACGTCTTTTCGCATTAATCTGCAAGAACTTGTTTTGAGGAACTCAGAGAACATGTACAATAGATGTTTAACATGTGGTTTGGAGGACAATCAAAGATGTCATCGTTGGGTTCAATGTTCCACTTGTTTTAGATGGTTACATGATCAATGCGTTCCAGAGATATCGCAGAATGATCTCGATAGACTGGCGGATCCGTCCTTTGTTTTTACTTGCTTCTTGTGTAAACAGTAGTCTATCGTTGTAAATTCGTCCTAGAAGTGTTTATGCCAAAGAGTTGTAACAATTCATATTGTGCAATCGTTCCTAGTCCTCATGGAATAGACACAATAATTTATATGGGGTATGCAATTGAAGTGGTTATGGTAGCCGAAAGGTTATGTTGCACTTCAAATTTTGCAATCGTTCTTAGTCTTCATGGAATGGACACTCTGTGATTGGGAATAGGGCTACCTAGTACGGGAGTTAGTGGACCGATTACCCTCCTCCCTTATACAACTGCGGTTGTAAAGAGAAGGATATATGTCCAACAAATTCTCAATTAACAGGCGAACTCCCCAATTCAAATATAGGAGTAACGCATCGAACATAGTACCTCCTGTGTGAAATTTGAATTTTCAAAGCAAATATCACACTAAGGTGATGAGAAACCTATGTAGAAAACGATAAATATACTACATTTAATCAATTTACGTAAATGTGAATTGTGGTTGATTTCATTTTTGCGATCGCTTTCTTGTAATCTTAGGTATCGCACGACATTTTACTATTTAATCAGAAACTTTCTGAATTTTAAAATGATAATATACGCCTTATTTAAAATAAAATGAAAATATATTAAAACATTAGTGTTATGTCTACTCATAAAATTAATGAATTAAATGTATGTCTTGTAGGTAAAATACTGAATTATAATTATGTCTACACATCAATTTAATTCATTTTTGTTGTTACTCGAAATAATAATAATATATTTGTTTTATGTCGCGCCATAATAATAATACAAAACGATATTTTACTGAACTAAACCGAATTATATAACTACTACATGTTGTAGTGTAAGAAACATTTATAACCAGAATAGTTTTTAATTAGTTTACTTACTGAATTACTATTATGCCACTAAATAATTTTAATATGTCATAGTAAATTATTATTATGCCTGAAGATAAATTTAATTTTGAATTATTAGTTTATTACAAAATAATATTAAATAGGTGAATTGCAATTACGTCATGACATGATAGTAACACGATGAAGTGAAGTTTAGTAATAACATCCTTTTATTTTAAATTATTAATATGTACATAATGTTAATTTCAGAAATAATATTATAATTTTAATTACCGAATTTTTATTAAATGACGTTTTAATCTGTCACATATAGACGTGTCAACGAACTAAAATTTACTATAAATCTCAACGTAAGTTTGGTTGCAAGCCGTACATGCGCGGCTTAGTTTTTATTTTATTATGTCATGACATAAATTTATTTAATTTTGTAATAAGTATGTACACTCCACATAATTCTTTTATGGGATTAAACAGTAAAATGACGTGTCACACCTAATAATGACGAAGTACACGTTAAACATTATTCCCTAATTATACAGTATTTGTACTGTACCGCATTCCATACTTCAGAGTCGGTATCGGCTCTAATGCAAAGGACATACAATATCATCTCAAAATGTTTGAAAATTTATTTGCACCTGTCAATCATAAATAAATCCTGCTTTTGAATTTCTGTGCGGTTAACGTTATTGTAAAGGAAATATATAAGAAGCTTTGCAGATAAAATTGCAATTAAGGTAAAGCCATAAATAACTTTGCAGATTATGATCTTTCATTAGTTTATACGGAAGACCCAAATAACCTGGTTAAACAATAAACAACTCAGCATATTATAGGTAATATTATATTCAATTAATATGGCAGTGTTTAAAACTGAAAACATTAGCTTTCCGTGAACTACCTGAGCCCTGCAGCACAACTTTTCCCTATCAAAATTTTGCAAAATTTCCGATGGCTAATTAGGGACATATTGAAGTTGAACAGTAAACAAATTATAGTGTGAACCATACCACCAATTTTTTTATCAAACAAATGTAATAAAAACGTAACGAAAATAAACTTGGAAATTAAATCAATTTGTAAGCAAAAAAATTAAGCTGATAGATATTCACCACCTTCTAAATGATTCGGTTTTCTTTGAAATGTAAGGTGTAATATTACCTATTAGTAATACAAAATAATTTAACATTTTAGGGACAAAATCCATCCAAATAAGGAAGGGTGAAAAACAATTTACGACGGAATTAAACAAGCTACTTAAATAACATAGAAAAAAAATGGGTACATGGCTATGGCGAACTCCCCATTTAAAAATTGGAGTAACGCCTCTAAACATGGTACCTCCTGTACGATAAACGTTTTCTAAAATACAGAATCGTACTAAGGTGATATGGAAAGCTATGTACGGTATCCCATTACTACAATTCAATATGCCATTAATTATAAATATACTCAACTATATTTGTATAAGCGTTATAGCCGACATCGAGGTGAATTTTTCGAATTGTACGGTACTTTTCGAAAAACGGACTATAGGGCATTAAAGGTGGGACCTTGTGTTACCTTATTCCAATAATCCTCCTCTACCAAAACTCGCTCAAATTTTTAATTAACTTTGAATTGATGCTTCCTATATTTGCATAAGCGCAATTGCCGACATCGGGGTGGATTTTTCGAATTGTACGGTACTTTTCGAAAAACGGACTATAGGGCATTAAAGGTGGGACCTTGTGCTACCTTATTCCAATAATCCTCCTCTACCAAAACTCGCTCAAATTTTTTAATTAACTTTGAATTGATGCTTACTATATTTGCATAAGCGCAATTGCCGACATCGGGGTGGATTTTTCGAATTGTACGGTACTTTTCGAAAAACGGACTATAGGGCATTAAAGGTGGGACCTTGTGTTACCTTATTCCAATAATCCTCCTCTACCAAAACTCGCTCAAATTTTTTAATTAACTTTGAATTGATGCTTCCTATATTTGCATAAGCGCAATTGCCGACATCGGGGTGGATTTTTCGAATTGTACGGTACTTTTCGAAAAACGGACTATAGGGCATTAAAGGTGGGACCTTGTGCTACCTTATTCCAATAATCCTCCTCTACCAAAACTCGCTCAAATTTTTTAATTAACTTTGAATTGATGCCTACGTTATTTGCATAAGCGCAATTGCCGAAATCGAGGTGAATTTCTCGAATTGTACGGTACTTTTCGAAAAACGGACTATAGGGCATTAAAGGTGGGACCTTGTGCTACCTTATTCCAATAATCTTCCTCTACCAAAACTCGCTCAAATTTTTTAATTAACTTTGAATTGATGCCTACGTTATTTGCATAAGCGCAATTGCCGACATCGGGGTGGATTTTTCGAATTGTACGGTACTTTTCGAAAAACGGACTATAGGGCATTAAAGGTGGGACCTTGTGCTACCTTATTCCAATAATCCTCCTCTACCAAAACTTGCTCAAATTTTTTAATTAACTTTGAATTGATGCCTACGTTATTTGCATAAGCGCAATTGCCGACATCGAGGTGAATTTTTCGAATTGTACGGTACTTTTCGAAAACGGACTATAGGGCATTAAAGGTGGACCTTGTGCTACCTTATTCCAATAATCCTCCTCTACCAAAACTCGCTCAAATTTTTTAATTAACTTTGAATTGATGCTTACTATATTTGCATAAGCGCAATTGCCGACATCGGGGTGGATTTTTCGAATTGTACGGTACTTTTCGAAAAACGGACTATAGGGCATTAAAGGTGGGACCTTGTGTTACCTTATTCCAATAATCCTCCTCTACCAAAACTCGCTCAAATTTTTTAATTAACTTTGAATTGATGCTTCCTATATTTGCATAAGCGCAATTGCCGACATCGGGGTGGATTTTTCGAATTGTACGGTACTTTTCGAAAAACGGACTATAGGGCATTAAAGGTGGGACCTTGTGCTACCTTATTCCAATAATCCTCCTCTACCAAAACTCGCTCAAATTTTTTAATTAACTTTGAATTGATGCCTACGTTATTTGCATAAGCGCAATTGCCGAAATCGAGGTGAATTTTCGAATTGTACGGTACTTTTCGAAAAACGGACTATAGGGCATTAAAGGTGGGACCTTGTGCTACCTTATTCCAATAATCCTCCTCTACCAAAACTCGCTCAAATTTTTTAATTAACTTTGAATTGATGCTACTATATTTGCATAAGCGCAATTGCCGACATCGGGGTGGATTTTTCGAATTGTACGGTACTTTTCGAAAAACGGACTATAGGGCATTAAAGTTGGGACCTTGTGCTACCTTATTTCAATAATCCTCCTCTACCAAAACTCGCTCAAATTTTTTAATTAACTTTGAATTGATGCCTACGTTATTTGCATAAGCGCAATTGCCGACATCGAGGTGAATTTTTCGAATTGTACGGTACTTTTCGAAAAACGGACTATAGGGCATTAAAGGTGGGACCTTGTGCTACCTTATTCCAATAATCCTCCTCTACCAAAACTCGCTCAAATTTTTAATTAACTTTGAATTGATGCCTACGTTATTTGCATAAGCGCAATTGCCGACATCGAGGTGAATTTTTCGAATTGTACGGTACTTTTCTAAAACGGACTATAGGGCATTAAAGGTGGGACCTTGTGCTACCTTATTCCAATAATCCTCCTCTACCAAAACTCGCTCAAATTTTTTAATTAACTTTGAATTGATGCTTACTATATTTGCATAAGCGCAATTGCCGACATCGGGGTGGATTTTTCGAATTGTACGGTACTTTTCGAAAAACGGACTATAGGGCATTAAAGGTGGGACTTTGTGCTACCTTATTCCAATAATCCTCCTCTTCCAAAACTCGCTTAAAATTTGTAAATTAATTTTGAATTCATGCATTCTGTATTTGTATACGGCAATTGCCGACATTGAGGTGGTTGTTTCGAATTGACTACTAATTATTACATCACTATTTCATATTAAACAGAGGCATTCATATAGGTATTTAAAAAAAAAGCGAATGTAATTTCAAGCCGAATTATTTAGTTATGTTATTTTTTGTTAGGTTGGTACAATACCAAAAGCGAATGTCCTTGAAAAAAAAGCCAATGTAACTTCAGGCTAGTAAACTGTTATACCTAATTTATATTTTTAACTTTATTGTATCATGAAGTGTAAATATTTTTTTGAATAAATGCATGACTAGTTATATCGTAGCTCAAAAATATATTCTAAATATTAAATCATTTAAAATATGTATATATTCATTATGTATTATTAACCGGAAACTTGTTTTCTGCCCTTAGCAACACCCCCCCGGACGCACATATAATTGACAAAAACTCCTTCCTGATATTTTTATATTCTAAGGTTGTGACCATAGAGGAGCGAAGCTCCATCGCTAGTTTTAATAAAATAATAATAATAATTAGTAGCGACGTTTCATGTCACTATACCTACTTGGGTAACTAATATTTTTTGTTAAAACAAATTATTTAATGCAATGAAACTTATTTTCGACACAATCTTTTATAGTTGCCTAAATTATAAGCCTAAGTTATACATTTATAAGTTATACTATGGGGTTAGATCTGCAAAAATAGTTGATGTTCACTTATAACATGTGGTTAAATTATTTCATACAATTCTTAACTGCATTATGAGTACAACAACAGCTTTGTCCCCTAAATACTTATCGGTCGTTAATGTACAATACAAACATTAATTTTAAAATTAATTAAACGAATTTTTGTTATCGGTAGTAGTTGAAGAGCTCATTTTTGTAATCAACAAATCTTATTTATATGGTAAATTTTATACAAGTTATTCAAATGTCGATGGCAAGAGGTGGAATACTTAAGCTCACATTGATGTATTGTTATCTTATTTTTGCACGTTTGGTATGATTTAATAAAAATGTTTCAATAAAATGTACCACAATTGTTAAAATCAATACATGAATTTAAATAAACAACTACGAAAGAATAAATGGTAGAAAGTATTTAAGTTACAGCCTTGTCAATTACCGTAAAGTCGATTTGGAAAATGAACGTATTTTGGGAAATTTTGCATAATTAGTGGGAAGTGATCAAAACATTATGTAGAAATTTTCACTTGAACTTTTTCTAAATACTGAACAGATAGTTTACCTAAATGTCCACCTACAGACAAATTTAAATACAGTACAATTTCTTCTACTTTAATCATTTGATAAATACAAATGCCTTCAGATTTATACAATTAACATGTTTGATTACAATTAAAAATTAAAAAAAAAATTATTTTTGCAGTAAACAATCCGAATACTGTTTATGTTCAAAAGTATGAGAATGAAACTTGTTACGCCTTTTAAAATAAAGTAAAACGGTTTATTTCATTATCCCAGCGAACTGTGCAGTCTCTTTGTTTGCTTTTATGTTTTGCTAGCGACGTGTTTTTATTTGCTTTTTAATACATTTGTTAAAAACTACAGAAATGTTAATTTAAAATGTATTGCACGAAAAATGTAAGGATATTAATTAAAATGCAAATTTTTCTAACTTCAAAATCAATATATATATATATATATATATATATATATATATATATATATATATATATATATATAGATTTCATGATAATTAAGAAAATGTGTAAAAAGCATTTATGTATCTGTGACCGAAAATAAAATATTCTTGTTTTTTACTTGCTAATGAATTATAAAAACATACGATTGAAAGTTGTTCGATTGACGAAAAGTATTATATAAATCAAACTGATAATATTTTTTTTTATATAATGTAATTTGACAAAAGTATAACAGCAAATCCTGTTCAAATTACTAAGCAAAATTATAACAAATTAAGCACATGAATGCAACCGATGATTCTTTATCATTTGTAAAAAACATTAATCATAGTCACAGTAATTTAACTCACCTCAGATTTGTCAATTAGACTTATTTAGTTTCGTATAAAACACTTTTATTAGAGAAACTTATCCATAATTATACGTTTTTGTAAAGTTGCCTATACCTTTGCCCCTGAAGTTTTTAGGTTTTCCCAAGAAGTGCTTCAAACAGTCTTAATTTTTAGGGTTTATTTATTACCCTACAGATAATTGTGTTAAAGTTTAATAGCTTTCAAGATAAAATGTAATTTAGCCTCTTTAGCGTCTGGCGCTAAAGTGGCACACACACACACACACACACACACACACACACACACACACACACACACACACACACACAAACATCTACGTAAGGAAGCACGCAGGTTTGTACACACACATGCACCACACACACACACACACACACACACACACACACACACACACACACACACACACACACACACACACACACACACTCACACCACACAACACTACACACACACACACACACACACACACACACACACACACACACACACACACACACACACACACACACACACACACACAAACACTCACACCACCATCACACTCACTCACAGTCATACTCACACTCAACTCACACTCACTCACCCTCACACAAACTCACACTCACACTCACACTCACACTAACACTCATTCACACTCACACGCACAGTCACACTCACACTCACACTCACTCTCACACTCACACTCACGCTCACACTCACTCACTCACACTCACACTCACTCTCACACTCACACTCTCACTCACGCACACACTCAATCACACTTACACTCACACTCACACACACACATACATACAAGTAGTACTAGGACACTTGTCGCCGCCATCTTGAATTTTGACGTCACAAGGATGCCCACGTGGGAGACCATATTTTCTACCCTTATTTTTTATGGTTTCTTTTCGGAGGCCTTTTTCAACCCTAATTTTTTACACACTCACGTGTGAGACCATATTTTCCACCCTTATTTTTTATGGTTTCTTTTCGGAGGCCTTTTTCAACTCTAATTTTTTACACACTCACGTGTGAGACCATATTTTCAACCCTTTTTTATTCCTAATTATTTTTTACACACCCACGTGTAGGACGTGTTTTTTCACCCCTATTTTATGACAGCTCACGTATAGGACGCATATTTTCTACCTTATGGTATCTATTCCAGGATCAACCCTAATTAGAGCCTTTCTGTACTTGCTCACGTGAGGGGCAGATGTAGGCCTTGGGCTAGGTCTTAAGGCTGGGGGCTGGAGCTGGTCTTGGGATAAGTCTTAGGGTGACGTTATACTCCATAATTAACTCAAAATGGGGGTTAATATAAAGGTATACTTAAAAACACTAAACTTTCCCCACAATGTATATATTGAAATACTTAATGAAACATAACAAAAGGGTGACTAGTTTCGGCACACAGTGTCATCTTCAGACCTTAAACTAATATTACAATTTAACACCATATATGAAAATCAATTTAAAACAACTTACAGTTATCCAAAAACTTGCGATTATTAAACAGATACCATTGCGAGTCTTATTCAAAACGTAATTATATCAAAGTTAAAAAACCTAGTTATGTGTTGAAATACATAAAGAGGAGAAAAAGAAGAGAGAAACAAATTCTCCTTTAACAGGTTATTCCATCAAAGGACAGTTTCAATGTTAATAGGACCAAACAAGTTGACAAAACAGGAATAAACACAATTGAGTCCTAGAAGAGGAAGTCATGAGACTTTAATAAAATTTAAATCTATAAACGCCTAAAAATAAATTCAATAAAGTAGTTGAAAACATTAACCTAAGATAGTTACCTATTACAGTATAAACGATATTACTATAAATAGAGGAAGTAAAATTGTAGAGTTTAACAAATTTCTAAATATGTTTTGACCTACACATTAGAGATTGGAAATTTCCTTTTACTTTAATTTTCATCAAAGGAAATTCTCCGAATACCATTCTATTCCCAAAAATTCCAACTTTAAATTTAAATTTGGAATTTTTGAGAATAGAATGGTATTCGGAGAATTCGGAGAAAGCATTCATAAGTGTATGATACTAACCAAGGGCTGTGGCGAAAGCGTGAAGCTTTATGGACACGAATAATTAATCCATGTTATCTGCATTGTTTTAAATATCGGTAATGTATAAGTGTAGTTGGTCTTATCACACAAATTAGGAATTAATTTTTCTTCGTTGGAATACGCACGCAAACCATTTCGGGACAAAAAGGATAATTATTGTGTTTATCATACAAGCAATGGAGATAGTGTAAATCACATACCCAATATCACCATAATTAATTTGCAATACATCAAATTTCATTTTGAGTTAATCACATAAACACATACACACACACAAATTCGTCTAAAATTTTAACTTTCTTTAATAACTCAATGACGCGTTATGTAACCGCTTTTGTACTTTCACATTGTTCAGGCACTCTTTACGACAAATCCGTCATTGTTTACAGAAACCCCAATTTTCATTTGTTCTCAAGTCATCAGCGCCCCCTTTTGTTTTTATAACTGCGGCCATTTTTAGTTTTTGATTTGTTAGACAGCCCTCAGAAATATCTTTTCAATGAGGTACAACATGTTTCAAACATCTTCATTTTTACTATTAACAAAAAATGAATTTCATTAGGGTGTGTCTTTGTGTGCGTCCGTGTCTATGTCTTTCGGCTACATAACTTAAATATCCGGCGTGAAACAGTACACGACCTTCCTACCTACAAAGTGGAAATAAAAAAGTAATGAATTTATTAAGGATAATTATGCAACACTCTATGTAGTACGTTCATAATAAGAATAGACAACATAGTAAAAACAACAACAATAATCTACGTCAGATAAACGTTCATGTCAGATAGAGGTTAATAGGCATATAGATGCTAACTTGAAAAAAATTCCAAAGCCGCCTTCTTTTTATAAAAATACAGATAATATACAATAAGGCATTTTAAATCTTATTCTATAATCTCTAATGCTTATTGGGCCTTGTATTAAGTAACTTTACAAAGAAGTTATGTAAAATTAAGTTATCTTTAAAAAAGATAGCTACATATTATCATCTTGTAACGTTCATCGTATTTCAGACTATGAAAAAATTGGATGAATATTTAAATTACACTTTCGGAATTTCTTTGCGGACAAATTACGCGTCGTATCAACAAATTCCCGCAGAATATAACTAATTTATAGGTTTAAAATCTGTATGCTGGTATGTTTATATTTTTGAAATGTGCAGTTGTTCCGAAATATTTGATAAAAACCAAAAACTGCTCCTAGAGAAATAAAAGCAATCTTAAATACAAAATTTTAAGTACTTAGGTATTGTGGTTCTGGATGGAATATTATCATACACACATATACCATCACGCACCGCACACGCACCGCACACGCACACGCACGCACGCACACGCACACGCACCGCACGCACACGCACGCACACACACACACCACACGCACACCAGCACAACGCACGCACACGCACACGCACACCACGCACACACGCACGCACACACCACACACACACACGCACGCACGCACACACAACCACCACCACACGCACACCCACCCACCCACCCACCCACCCACCCACACACACACACACACACACACACACACACACACACACACACACACACACACACACACACACACACACACACACACACACACACACACACACACACACACACACACACCCACACATCTTACAGGACTCCAATCTGCAACATAAAGGCTTTAAATCTTCCATGACAGGTCAGTGATTAAACCCATCATATCTTTTATCAGTGGAAGGTAAAGGTGATGGTCTCATTTTCTTTGGACGAGGATCTTCCTGTTCATCTTCTGTGTCATCGTTCTCTTCATTCGGACTTTTCGTTCCACATAACAAAAATTCTAAGTGAAATGATAATAAATCTTTAATATCTTTTGATTTATATTTGTTACTGTGGCAATCAGCGGTATTCCATCCAACTGTTCACAATAGCTAAATCAAAGAGATGTAGAATTACCTTCAATGTCCATTTACGAGTTTTAAACAAAGTTCTGTAACACTCCATCATTTGATCACAGATATCAACCCCACCCATTTTTTCGTTGTAAATTTTAATTACATTTGGATATGGAACATCTACACGACTAGCTTTGTCCCATCTTTTGACCGAGTGTGTGGGTTCGTGGCCGAAAGCTGTAGAGGCCATTAAAACGGATTTATTATCTTTCCATTTAGTAATACATATCTTCTGATTATTACTAACGACCTGCTCAGAATCACCTCTATTCATCTGATTGTCTTTCTTAAATGTGAATCCTTTAAAACGATTTGTCATAATAGTTCCAGTGCCATGTATTTGTAACTCTGACAATTTAAGGAGCAAAGGTACCGTTGAAAAATATCTATCAAAAAATACAAAGCTATTAACAGGTAAAGTTTGCACCAATCTTAAAATGACTGAAGGTCCAAGTCCCAGTTCTTTATTTTTTAAGTTTGTAGTCGTTCCTTGGTATATTTCGAAATCAAGAACAGTACCATCACTTCTTGTTAAGACAAAATTTTTTAAACCCACAGGTCTTGGTTTATTCTTAACATATTGCCGAAAAGCACATCGACCAAGGAACGGAATCATCTGTTCATCTATGGAGAATGCAGCTTGAGATTCTCTATTTATTTCCAGACAACGGTTTCTTACCAAATCGATCATTGGTTGAACTCTCCAGAGCCGATTGTTTTTTTTATTTTCTTCTGTGACTGTACAGACATCCACAATATGAAGATTGACTCTCAAGAGATATAACCTATCTCTTGGTATGGTATCCCAATTACGGAAATTTAAAGCAGTGCTCAATATAAATGAATTCGAGAATTTTATATATCCATTACTGCATGTATCCCAAAAATTTTTAATTTCTTCAGGAGTTATTTTAGGTTTTAGTTCCTTCCATGCTTTGTAGGTAAATTGTGCCGTCCGTTCTGCACACAGTTGGAAAAACGCGTTTCCTAAATATTTTTCAAAGTAACTCCATGGTGTCAAAACTTCAGTGGGATCTGGTGTGGTTTGAGGTATGTTCTCGTTTTTAAATTTGTTTGTTTTACTCCAGGTTAATATTGATGGCTTTTGGGAATGTTGTGCAGTGCTGGGACCTGGCAAACCATCTTTGTCACCACTTTCTTCAGATTCATCTTCTTCCATGTCCTCATCTTGCACAGTCAACTCCTTTTCCGAAGGTATCCAATCATCATCATCTTCATCTCCGTGTTCTATTTCCAAATCGGAACCAATTTCATCCAGTAGTTCGTAGATTTGGTCTGGATTCTTAGCGAGTTTCGTTAGTCAACTTTTCCAGCTGATCCTGAAAAAAAACAGCTTGTTACCAGTTTTGCTCAAACATTTTTTCAAATTGTTATACCATTCGCTCCGCATACACAAACGTGAAACACATCAGAATCCACATTTACACTGCTCACTCCTAACCCTCACAAACGTGATGTCCTTCAAAACATATTTGTGGATTTGTAACCTCAAATTAAAATGTTTTGATTTTGTAAATAGGAAGGTCATACAATTTGTGACAACTATACATCAAAATAAATATTTTAAATTAATTTGAAATGTGTACTTACGTCTAGTAGCCATATTGAAACACTTGACAGAAAATTGTTACCACGTGTCGAACAATCTCATTCGTTTCTAAACAAATTTTGTGATTACTGCGTAACGAGATATCACGTACACTCACAATCGTGTCGTAGAGGTGCGAATACAGTAAAATGATATTTTAAACCTAATATCGCCTATAAAAGCACTCACAATTGTGAGTATAAGGACGTAATTAAGGCCCTTGAAATGAATTAAATAAAAAATTTGGTGCACATTACTGCATGATGTTTTTCGTATATACTCGGAAACTGACGTCCCAAACTGATAAAAATCAAATGGTTTGTTTATCTATTAATATTTAACACACCTCTTAAAATACGTAGTTCTGTATGATTCGCTTACCATCTGTTATAAAAAAATTTTCAAAATATTGTCTATGAAAAGATTAAGCGTATATATAAACGTTAACGCCATAAGTGCATTACTATTTTATAATGCTAATATTGATAAAATTACAATTTTAGTGCTTTGTGCACCGAAAAACTTAATTACAATTCTAAACAGAAATTCACATTATACTCATGCATACTCTATTTTGCATATTTCATGTAAAAGAAAATATTGATAAATTAAATATAGCCGTTTTCAGAATGACGGGCGCCACCTTATAACGCGTCCCATAGGTGTGATATAAAAAGATATTCGCTCTATTTACTTTCCCTGTATCTTTACTAACGCAACAAAGCAAAAAAGTCATGTGGTGTCCCCGTCGCTTTTTCGTATATGGACTTATATACAATGAACTTTACATAATTTTTTCAAAAATGTTACAAACTTGTAGAGTCTTATGCTACAGGAATTCGGATTAGCATCATTTTCAGAATAATTTAAGTTACCTTTAAAAACGTCATCTGACTGTACGATAAAATATATAATAAAGTGTGACTCATATATTATTTAGATCCTAATTTACAGTATAAATATGATTGGAATTGATCTATTAACTATAGTCACATACTACCTTATCTTTAAATAAACCTACATTTCTATGCTCTAATATATTTATATAATTCTAACCTAGTTTTAATTCATATTTAATATGTTTGATTGTACTATCTGAAGAAATCATACTTTAAACTGTGTAAATGTATTAATGAAGTCTTCTGGAAAGAAAGAATAATATACATTTTTATATCATAATATATTTGGGATTGTACTATTCGAACGTTTGTTTAGGTAAACTAGTAAAAAATATAAGTGGAATTTTGTAAACTAAAAGACGGACAAACCTTTTTGGAGTCATAACAAAGTAAGGTAGGGCATTAGGAATGAGAATCCCAGGGTTAATGAGCACTCATTACTGCAATTATGTATTTACATTTTATACAGGGTGTCCCGTAAATCTCTTCTTCTTCACCCGTTTTCCATCCCGTTAATAAGTACCGTAAATTAGACGAATGATAGATCGTTAAAAAATATTTGAAATACCTAAATACAATTTTTCTCTAACCTTGTTAGTTTGTAACAGGTTGATAAAGGGTGCATAAGAAATACACATTTTATTGTATATCTTCTCGGGGGATTGAAATACAAATTTAAATTTTTTTATAGGTTATAGTCTCTTCAAAACACGTCAACACTATTAATTTTGTTAAATTCTATTCATGCTGTAATTCGTAAACTTTTATTGTACCGTATTTTTGAACACCGTTATTTCGAGCTAAAGACTTTGTCTTCAGTTCTTCACTAAATTTTCACATAAAGGTATTTGTTGAAAGCTTCAACACTTCATTTTCAAGATTTAACTGAATAAGACACTTTAACACTTAAATTAAACAATAAATTTGTAGTAGTTGAAATATTTAACATTTATCTGCCTTAAATTAATTCATACTGTGAAATGTTAAATATTCATAACTTTTTAATAAGGGAAATTTAATTTTGTTCAAAACATAGTTACCTGTATTGCCTTAAAGCTGTCAATATTGTCAAGGTACAGTAAGTCAGTCACTTGAAAATCCAATAACATACATGTTAAGTCATTGTTAATCTAACAAGTTTTTAATTATTATTAAATAAAACTATTAATTACTACTTTAATATAACTTCAATCGAAAATCCTATAAACTGAGAGATAAAAGTTAAAAATTAAATAATTAATTAAATAAACTAAATTTGGACATATATATATATATATATATATATATATATATAAAAAATGCAATGTACTTAAATTTGGATTTTACTAAACATTAAAAATGGAGAATCTGGCTTAAAAGATTCGAAGTATATTTAATTAAACAGAAAATTATAAAAGAAGGAAAATTAATTGCTCAGATGTTACATTTGAGAGAAGAATTATAAAATTTTCGGCACTTTCAATTTATGGAAAGAACAAGAGAATTTAGTAGTTATAAATAAATTCAATAACTATTTTCTCCTGAAAATTACATTTAAATCTGAATTTTAATTTGACAAAATTGCTCAACGCTAGAACAATTTTTACTGAATTAAAATAAAGGATCTATTTGTAAATTTTGAATTAGAGATGAAATGATTAATATTTGATGGAATAAACAATGGTGAATTAGAAGAAACTACTAGAAAATGACGATATTAAGTTAGAATGCGAAATTTGAAGACTGATGCAATATGAAGCAAGAACATGGAGAAAAGAATGCATCTTTAATCAATGATTAAATAATACAAGAAAGACCAACAGAAAAAGAAGAATCAAAGGTAACATCAGGAAGACATCGTTCAAAGACTAAAATAAAAAAATTAATTTAGAAATTGTTAGAAACTCACAATATAAAGTTATGCATTTGAAGAATGTTTAAATCGAAATTAAAATCATTTTGGAAATATGTAGAAAAAAACATATAAATCTTAGTGATAATAGAAAAAATAAATTTAATGATCAATTTATAAACATGAAATGAAAATTCTTTGTAGTAAATAAGCACTTTAATAGTTGGTATGCAGAATTAGAATTAAATAACTGTAAATATTGTTAAATTAATGGGACAATGTTAATACTCACTGAAATGATTTTAAAAACATTATTCTGAAAATTATAAAAGACTAGGTATTTAAAATCTTTACAGAGATCTACTTAAAATAGAAGAAATATGTATTTACCATGTAATTACAGATAATTATATAACACAGAATATTAATTGTAAAATCAAATTCAGAATCTTATTAGGACAGGTTTGTTCAAACTAAATTTAATTAAAGGTTATGTCTTAACGCAAGAAATTGATATAAAATAAACAACGATTTGTTTAAATTTTGTTTTAAAGAAACATTCAATTAAATTAACTGACAAGCTAATATATTTCACCAATAAGGAAAGTACCACTTGCATTAAGGATACTAAAAATACCTTAAATGAATATCAATTTAATATAATTCAGAAGAAAGTCCTAGTAATTAAACTTTTAGTTTTTAAAAAAATGGTTCACTGAATCTGTTTAGATTTGCCCATAAAGTTATAAAGAGGAACACTTTTATTTGATCACTAGCATTAAATGTAGCAAAATATTTTCAGTTTTAGATGCCTCTCAAGGCTTTTACAATTTTACAAATTTATGTATTTTAATATGGAAGGTATAAATTTCTTCTCCCATATGGGTTAAAATTGTGCTTAGGTATTTAGTGAAAAATTTAAACAATATTCAATTTGAAATATTAATGTTATATTGAATATTATTTTATTAAAAATCACAGAAATATGAAGCTTTTTAAAAGTATTAAATGCGCTAGAGAACATTGTGTCAAATTCAATAAAGATGTTTAATTAATCAGAGTAAAATTAAATTATGTACGTAATTAGGAAATAACAATAGATGTAATCATTGGAATTAAAGAGTTTACGCCTACCAATAAGAAATGTTCAGAGTTATTAATTTAAATTATTTAGGTAAATACATTCTAAAAGCATCAACTAATGAAGCTCAAACTTGTTAAAAATTAATATTTTTATTTATGATACTGAAAACATTTACTAATAATTTAAAATTAAATAAGCAAAGTCCAATATTACAATTTTATGTTAAATAGAAACAATAGTGTATGCTAGTCAATCAGTTTGAATGTTAATGCAAAACAATTTGCTTGTTTTATGTTAAAGATTAACACAAACTCAAACCAATTATTAAATTGAAAAGAATTGTTTATTTTATAACCAAATTTCATTAAAATTATATAGAACAGATCACAAAATTGAATTTAAAAACCTTAAATAAATGTCCTGCTATTACAAAGAATATTAATACAATTGAAAAGATTCAAATTAAAATTAATTTACTATAATTCAATGTTTATCAAGATCGTTTAAAAAATCGATTAAATACAAATTAAAGCTATATGCTAGTAAAGGGACATTTACTGATTTGGCCACGGATTTACTCGAATTTTTCCATTTTTTTCCCTTACGTGTAGGACGTTTTTTCCCTATTTTCACATCCATGTGAACCTTTTCACCTTACGTTTATATTTTTAACCCTTTGAGACCATTAACAATTTCTTTAAACGTATTTTTATTTTTAATTATTTTTACCTATATTTTTTTTAAACCCATTTTACCCTAATTATTTTTCTTTCGTTACGATGATTTACCCTTTTTACATTCGTTTTTTTTTATTTTTGAAAATTTTAATTTGTTTTTCCTTATGGTATAATTACCTTTTAAAGGTTTTATAAACGTTTGAAATTGTTTAAAAGTTTATTATATTTAAAATTATCTATTGGAAATAGTATTTTGGGGTATTTTTAAAAATTATTGAAGTTTAAGGGATAGAATTTAAGGTAAATTTTAAATTTTGAATAGAAAATTATTATAAAATTTTAATCCTTTAAAAAAATGTAGAAAAGTTCAATTAAACAAAGCATTTTTGTTAATTACTTTAAAATTTAGATTAAAAAATGTTACCGAAAATTTCATCCCTTAAACCAAAACTTAAGAACATTCTTTAAACGAAAAATCTTAAAATAAAACACTTCTTTACTTAAAATTTTACTGCTAAATTCGTTTTCCATGTAAATAAAATTTTTAAACAAGTTTGAAACCATTAAAAGAAAAGGTTAAAACCACCCATACGTCACGTTTGGCACACAAATCCCATACAAAAAACAAACAACAAAAAACAACAAACAAAGAAAAGCAAAGCAAAATTTTAATTGCAAACATGAATAAGACGTAACAGAAAAAGGTTTATTAACAAACCAAAGTTAAATTTTAAAATATAATTTTATAATTATTATTATAAACAATACATCATTATTATTATAACTTTTATTTTTTCTGAACCAGTTATTATATATTTTAATTTTTTACCTATCATTTTTCTTTTAATATTTGTGGATAATGTAACCTCTTTTCATATTACTTAACGGTTATGTAATAGTTTATTAACAATCGTAAAATTTTAATTCCCTATTTCTTAAAACAAAATCATTTAATAATGTCACTATGAAGTTAACTTTAAAGAAAACGAGAAGAGAAAGCATTGTTTTAAATTTTAAGTTTTTAAATTCTTTTTAAAGAGGTTTTTAAAAAATCAAAAAAAGGGTTTAAAAAAAAACCCCAAAGATGTTTATAAAAAACCCGGAAATTCCATTTTAGCTTGACGACAATTAAAAACCAAAGGCTACCTTCTTTTGGAGAAAATACCTCACCATAAAATTTAGATTTATAAAACATGCCCACTAAAGTTTTAGGCAATTTGACACCCGAAGTGTCCATTTAAAGTTCACCCTTGGACGACCAAACTTTGGTTCTGGCTTGGGAAATTGACCTAAAAACTTTAATTTATAAACTGCCCCGGGGCTTGTTAAGTTTTTTAAACTTCAAATCCCCGAAGTGTGACACCCAACATTACAGTGTTCCCCAAACCCAAAGCAGCTGCTTCTTTTCTCGTTTTGGGCTTTTAAATTAACTTCACGGGAGTTATAAAGACCCTTTTATAGCCCAAATCAACATTAGGTTTTACTACTTTTAATAAACTAACCTAACCGAAGATAAGAAAAGCGAGACGGGTTAGCTTGTACCACCCAAGAGTGTTACGAAAAAAGAAGAGTGAGGTAGAAGGGCTCCAAAACGATGGATGGGACGACCACGGTTCGAAGAAGAAAAAACCGTAAAGCAGTTAAAATAAAATTGAGGTTTTTTAATTTAAAAAAAATTATTTTCAAAACAACCCCAAAAACCCAGGGGACCGCTTACAAAATTTTTTAAATTTTCGTTTAGCGTTTTCCCCTGGGGGTTTTTTTGGGGGGGGTTTGGGTTTGGGTTTTTTTTTTTATACCACATTCAATTTATTGCTTTCGGGTTTCTTTTTTCTGGGCGTGGTCGTCTTCCACTTGGTTTGGTTTGCTTCCCACTGCTCTTCTCGTCTTTGGGGGTAGCACGGGCCCCGGTAAAGGCTTTCCACTTTCTGCGGTTTTTGTTTATTTAAAGCAGTTATCATTGTTGTGTTGTGGCCCTAGGGATAAATATAATTGGAACGTTGCTTCCTGGGAAAACACGAAGAGAATTTAGTGTTTTGCAGTAAAGTAATTAGGGTGAAACAACACTTGGGTTTTGTTTAACTAAACATTTAAGCTGATGTTTAAAAAACTAAGCTTCCAAAAGGCGATAAAATTAAAGGAAACTACCGGGCGCTTAAAGTTTTTGACGCATTCCCGAGCGTTGAAACCATTTAATTTAGCTTTGTTTTTAAATTCTAAACTTTAGGTTAGTTCTTTAAGGTTTAAATATAACGTTAATAAGAATGGATTAGTTCAAATGAAAGTAAAAATTTCTAAAAATTGTCCTTTTACGGGTTTTTTAACCACGTTTTGTAAAACGTCAGAAACTTTTAAGAAAATTCTTTGAAAAAAGGCGTTAGATTTATAAACCTTAGTTAATTAATGTTTTTTAATTATTGTTATAAAATAATACGGTTTGCAAAACAAATTTCGTTTCTTTCGTCCTTTTAGTATTGTCATAAAATGGAGAATATTTATTTGGGTTAAAAAAAATCGCATGATTTTGATAAACGTTTGAGGGTTTTAATTGTATTGAATTTTAAAAAGGTTAAACAAATAAACGGTATTTAAATTTTAATTTTGAAAAATTGTAAAACGGGTTTTCCTTAAATTTTTTAGTTATTTAACCATTTTTTGGTTTTTTGACTTTTTAAAAACAAAAGTTTTAAAACCCTTTAATTAGTTTCAACGTGTTTTTTGTTTGGAATTTTAAACATTCCAAACACTTAATTGGTTTTATCAATTTTGACCGTATACAATTTTTCAAACTTTTTTTGGGGGTTTTTGTTAATCAAATGTAAATATGGTTTT
>JARFJB010002318.1:365000-579411 GCA_036346205.1 Vesta saturnalis | reverse complement strand
AAGAATTTATTTAAAACAACAAATAAGCACTTTCATCGAAACAAAATTTAAAATGTACAATACTACACAAATAGAACGCGAATTTATGTAATATGCGGTGGCGAAAATTTTATGTACCTAAAGGTAAATAAAGGTGGGATTTTGTGCCATAAAATAGATTTACATTACCTAGTAATGTTAGTGAATTAATAATACTGAAACTAAAAGGCACGTGAGTTAAAGTATTTACAATTTGGCGTCCAACGGTAGCGCACGGCTAATGTTGTTCGATCCAGTGCGCAAGGATTTGCGATTGTTTCTGTTGCGTTATGCACATGATTCAAGTATAGTTCATTCGTTTAACGTATCCCGATTGATCGACGAATCAAACGCGCACTTGTGTATGACTATCCTTTTTACATATTGAATACAATGTATACATTATTAGCTAACGTATTATTCAAGAGTGTCGTTTTGTAGGTCTCTTATTATTAACTCAAGCAACTAATTGGGATAACATTAACAACAAATTCCGTTTTCTTGTACGAACAGTTTTGATACCAACTTAACGTAAATGTCAAATGTACATTTTATAATGTTGTTGTTGTAAAAGCATATTATTTTCAATAAAACTTATAATATAATAACGTAGCAGATGAATTTTGGTAAGTTATTCTAAAATATTGCAAAAATGTTGTAAATATTTGAGGTTAAGACCAATGAACCCTTCCAAAGAAAGGAAGTAATTGTTCCAATAGTTTTCTACATAAAAGTGGCAATTCCAAATCTTTGGTGAGCAGGTGCATATAAACGATGTAAAGATCAAAGTAGTAGATGCTAAGGTCGCCTTGAGTAAATATCACGTGAACACTGCACACTTGTCCGTACTATAACGGCAATATATTCTATAAGGCAAATTTGTGAGTTAATGGTTATTTGTTTGATTTATTCATAAAGATTGAATTTTTAGGAATTCTACTTGCTTTGAGAAAACATTCGAATACCAAAATACGCAAGCATAATTTCAATCATCGGTGTTTACACTTTGTGTAGAAGATTATTATGCTGCAATTCAAAATTATTGGTGTATTTAATGTAATTGAATTATAGTACGTTTTATAAACTTATTCAAAGCATCGTTTTAAACACATTATAACCCAGTGTTTCTTATGTAATGTAATAAAACGTATGACAATTTGTCCATTCACATTTAAGCATGACTGTGTTGAAAATAATTTATTGTTATAAAATATAATGTTAATGTACAATAACATATATGTTATTAATTAGTTTATTATTAAGTTTTTGGATAAAATATTTGTTTGCGTTAAGAATTCAATTAAAAGCAAGAAATTATAAATTTCACTACACTTCATCTTCTGTATCTGTGTCATCGTTTGGATTTATAATAATTGGATTGACTTGGACATCATAAATTTTTTCTTTAGAATTTCAGCTTCTGCATGTTTAATCGTTTTTAACCAAACTGAAGGTGAAACTGTTTCTAACGCTTCTTTCCACATTTGTTTGACATTATCATCCCCATGATTTTGTTAAGAGCGTATCTAATGTAACATGTTCATGATTAATATACATGTTGTAAATTATAGTACGAATTTCACTTTTGTAGTTGATCCTGTCAGGGTATTTTGAACACCCTGTATACGTATTGTTAGTTTTTTTTTTATTTATTTAGTTAGATTCCGAATCTTTTCTTTTCTTTCAATTTTAGTTTAAGTGCTTACTGTAGATAATGAATATCTTGCTTGAATAGGTCACGCTGTATGTAAAGGAATCTTAGAAATGTGCAATTGTGCATTATCTTCATCATTGTAGAATTGTATTATATACTGGCTTTTATTAATGAAATTTAACTACAAAAAATACGTGACTCCTGTATTTTTTTTGTGTAGTTAGAATTTCATTAATAAAAGCCAGTGTAGTTTGGGATTTTGATACAATTTTCATTAATGCCCGAATTATGTTTGGGATTTTATTAAGATAAATTCGTTTGGTTTTGTTACATAGTTTCATTACAAAGAAGTGTTGTTATCGCGTTGGTGCCGTACTGTCGCATCCGTGCAGAGGACCAATTTGAGAGTCGGAATGATGGTTTTCATCCATATAAGTACTATGGGTCGGCGATTGGTTGTACTTTTGCAATAACATATCTGTGTCGTGTCGAAGGAAATGCAGATGTAGCGCTCCTTCGCCTTCAGTCGAGCTACCATCGTATATTTAGGGGTGGAAATTTTAAGTTCAAATGGTTGATTGGTTTGTTTAATTGAATTTGTATGGAGGGGAACGTTTTTGATATGACGGAAAAGTGAGTTTGAAAGGAAAAGGGACTCTTCCTAAGCTTTTGACGCGTGGAGTCGTGTGGAAAGTCGTTCGAATTAGCGGAATTTGGGGTTTCATAATTGTCGAGCTCTAGTGAAATTTCTTTAAGTAGTGTTGAAGACTTGCAAAATTAGTCGAATAAAACTAAGTTTGGGATATGTTGTAAAGTAACATTTCAACCGGCTGTTTATTAATTCAGTTTATTGGAGAATAACGGCAGTTTCGTGATTAACGAGATATAATTAGAGAACCCTTTCCTAAAAGTTAAGTGAACGTAGTGAACGAACACCCAACCACACGAACTGATTAAGATTGTTTTCACAACTTTACACTTACATCATAACTCGATTAGATTTTGTTAAATGTGTTTTTGGCTGGCAAATTTCATTGTTAGCTTTCGTCGTAGAGAGTTTCTGGTTTGTCATCTTGAGGCAGTTTAACAATATTTAATTTTAATGACCTAGTTATTCTTTACTACAATTTTATAGTTGCATATTTCTCAAACTGCTATATTAATAGCAGGCTTATGTTTATGTTTGAATTTTTCAAATTTGACAAAATTGTTTACTACATCTTTAACAATTTTAACTAACATTACTACTGACGAAGATAACTGAAGTGTTATCGAAACGTTTAGATTGTATAATTTAAAGTACACCATTAAAAATCCCAAAAAGATAAGTATTTTATTATGAGTGTTAATGGTGAAAGTTTACATTTTCATAAGATTGTTTTGTTTGTAATTAAACTTACTAATTTAAGTGGTGTAAAACAATTTACTGAGTGTTTTCTTAGTCGAACCTTAACATCTTTGAGTTAAAATAAATTATTAAAGTAGTTACGAGACGTTATTTGTGGCAATTCTGGAGAATTTTGTAAATTAATTTAAAATCAAGTTGAATACGCGGTAGCGATCTACTGCAGTCGGTATTGCCGTCATCAAGGAGTAACACCGAAGACCGTGGGCCCGCTCGAGCCTTACACGACGCTTTCGTGAGCAAGGATCATCTCCTATTTGCCTGTGTGACCTAGGTAATTGAATTTATATTCTGTTTGTTGGTCTTGGGACTTATGAGAATAAAATTTGGTTTTGTTTCATGGAATATTTTATGCAATGTGTGTTAACGAAGGAACCTGTTGGATGTAATTATTGTTGAATTTATTGTGTCATTTTGTTAACGTTCCTTTGTCTATTTAGAAGCTGTTTAAGGTGTTGATGATACTATTAATATTTTATGCATGGAGGTAAATAAAATCTTACCTTAATGTCTTCATGTAAGATTTGCGTACGGACGTAATTTAGGTCTATAGACATTTTTAGGATACTATTTAGCTTAAGATAGTTTTGCTACTGGCCAGAATTCAATGAGGTAAAAGGTTAAGAGTAGACGATTATCATTTTATCCAAATTGACATGCTGTTTAAATTTTAATTGTTTTATTTTGAGTTAATAGATGTTTATCTTAGTTCTATTTTGGAATAATTATTTTAATATTAAGCCTTGACAAAGAGTGATGATATATTGCTCAAATAGGAAGCGTCGCCGAGTTTTAATGAGAGAAGTTTGAAGTTTTTTGTTTTGTTTTGTTACAAGATTAAGTTAACGTAACGTAATTTACCAGTTTAGAAAAGCTTTGTAACCAAATTGAAGTCAGTTTGGTATGTGTTATTTTGATTTGTTAAGGAAGATTAATAAGTTAACGTAGTGGGAACCTTAGTGGTTTGTATTGAGTATTGAATTTGAATATTGCTGCACGGTGGTAAGTTTATCAGATTATGGTGCAGATTTTGAAGCCTTTCAGGTGAAGCAGCTTTGCGGACACCTGGATCTACGACGTTACGATTTGGTAAGTGGGGTAAGTTGGGTATTCGGACCACTACGTACCGTCGTTTATTTCGCGTTTTAAAACACCCTGGTGTGTTCGTTTGGAATATCCTGGCGCCTACCGGAACCTATTGCGACATTTTCCCGATTTCGACCTTGGTAAATGACGTATCCTACGGAGGAGAAACTGCTTTTCCCGATAGACCTCACCCGCACGCCGAGCTAGCCGTGCAAAACGAGGTTTATCTGTCACCTTGTCCTAGTGAGCATTTTTACCGTAACAATCCATGTCTTTTGTTTTAGACTTTTTCGTTGAGGTTCATTTTCCTGTTTTCTTCTTGATTTTGATGTCGTCGTAAAGCATTGAAATAGTTTTGGTGTCAATTTTAAAGCATCGCTAACTCTTGCATGCACTGATGTTAATGGTGTTAAGGGCCTATCAGTGAATTTTGTACTCAAATATACATCTGTTTATTCTCTATTATCAGTAAATATGATAAATCTAAAGAAGTTAACATTTCAACGTAATAAAATTATCTTTCTAAGGATTAGTATTAAAATTAACATATTACAAACAAATTATCGTTTGTAAATATTGATAAAGCACATAACACCTTTCTTAGCTTGAACATAGAATTGCATAATTATATGTTCAATACTGACACTTTTGTATTTAACTACCACTTGATTGAAGTTTCTTCATATGCCTTTTGCGGATTATGCCAACAGCTAGTTATCGCTTTGATTACCGGTTATATTTGTAGTTCCATCTCGTTCGAACTTTATAGCTGCACCTGTTTTCCTTAAAATTTTAATCTAACACATAAAATGATTTTGCAAATAACATATAAACTAATTATTATAGTCAATAATAAACCTAAGTAATGAAACATATCATATTTTTAACAACATTAGGATGGTTTAATACGTTATTAATGTTATCTTCTGTAACTTCAACCTATCTGCAGAATGATCCAATTCATCTAGATTAATATTAGTTAATTTTAATGGCGGTAAATATATATCTAATGTTTTATTTTCAGCATTTAATTTTTCACAGCAGTCGTCATGTAGCATATCAATAGATGAAATAATATGAGATATATATGTTAGATTCAGGTCTGTATTAAAACAAAAGTTAAAATAATAGAGAGCGCCATCTATGATAGAACTGTAATATTTGTAACTGCCATTTTTGTTCGTCAGTTGTAATGCATTGTTGTTGTGCGTAAACGCGCCGAGTTTAATACATGTTTTTGTACAATAACAGTAGTTTTATTTAATATAAAGTAATAAACGATTTCTAAAGGTTATGGACCCAGGATTACGCCCAAGTAACGTATTTTAATGTTTATTTAGTGTTGGATAAAGTGTTGTGAGCAATGTCACTGGTTACATGTCGAAGTGCCAAAACTCCTTGACGAAAATTACGACGAATGGGCTTTCGCCGTTGAAAATTTCTTTGTCTTGGAACGTTTAGTTAAGTTTTAACAGTAATGACATAGACACTGACGCAGATGCAAAGCTAAGGCTAAGTTAGTATTAACACTGGACACATCATTGTATGTTCACGTTAAAGAAGCTAAGACGGCTAAGGAACTCTGAGACAAGTTAAAAAGCTTTGTATGCGGACTGGTTTTGCAAGAAGAATATGTCTACTTAGAACGTTAATTTTCAGGCTTGAGAATTGCGATTCGATGGAAAATTACCTTAATCAAGTAATCGACACAGCGCAAAGCTGCGCAGAACGTTTCAGATAGATGAAAATTGGATTGGTTCATTACTTTGCTACCTGACAAGTATTCCTATGATAATGGCAATCGAACATTCTGTAATAGCTATTGAAACAGATTCCATTAAATCTAAGTTACTAGATATGCATCTAGATGGCAGTGGTGGTAAAAAATAGCGGCGCTTTTGCAGTGAAAAGTTACAGAGGCCAGTTCAAAGATGGCGCTAGTGGCAGAAACCAATGAAGGAAATCAGATGTTTTAAACGTCATAAAGTTGGTCATTTCATGAACAGATGTCCAAAGAATAAATCAGCTGATTTCAAAAAAACAGAAAAATAGTAAACAAGACACGCCTAGTGCATGTAATGCAGTTTTTAAGTGGACAGTTCAGAGATAATGAGTGGTATATAGATTCAGGTGCAAGCCAACATTTAAAATGAATGCAACTAGGTGCGGTAAATGGTTTTAATAGAGAATTAAAACTGAAAAGTGATAACATTTGTGAAGTTTGCTGTGAAGTAAAACAAGCCAGATTACCATACAATACAAGTAGCCGTGCAAATTTCTTGTTACAAATAGTGCACGCAGACTTATGCGGACCCATGGACGTACCGTCGATAGTCTCCAAATATTTTTATTGTTTTGGACGATTTTAGTCGCATGTGCTTTGTTTATTTTCTGAAATCTAAGGATCAAGCACTTGATTTCTTTAGAGAATTTAAACAAGTGACAGAAAATCAAACAGATACAAGAATAAAAAATAGTGGACAGATAATGGTGGCAATTCTGCAGTAATCAGTTTGAAAATGTATTTAAAAGGTTCGGTATCATTCACCAGAGGACAAATCTATATTCTCCGAACATAATGGCATGGTTGAACGGATGGACCGTACTATTGTGGAAGAGGCTCGTTGTTTACTATTTGATGCCAATTTAGAAAAGAAATATTGGGCAGAGGCAATTAATACAGCTGTATATTTAAGAAACAAAGTACAGTATCAGGACTAAAACGTAAGACACCTTTGAGATGTGGTATCAAAAACCAGATATTACACACATACGAATATTTTGAAGTGAGGTTATGGTCCATATACCACAAGAAAAGCGCACGAAACTTGATAAAAAGGATACTAATCGGCTTCCAGGATAACATAAAGGCTATCGATTATAGATATTGACAATCAACGTGTTTTTTAGCCGTGATGTCACCATCATCGAAAAAGAGAATAAGAACATGTCAATCACACTTAGAAATCCAGCCAGAACCAGTGAAAATGACTGTACAAATGAAAGTGAATCAGACGTACATAAACAGTCAGGCGATTCGCAAGATCCTGATTTTGTAAAGTCAGATATTAAAAACGATACACGAGGAAGTTCCAGTAAGGCGATCACTACGTGAGAAGAAACCAAAGATTTTGGAAGATTATGTAACGTACATTGCACTGAAGTAAGTAAAATTGAAGAAGTTCCTGCAACAGTAGCGGACGCGCTGTCTAGACCAGATCAGAACAATGAGAAAGCTATGAACGAGGAAATGAAAGCTTCAAAGACAACGAAGCTTGCAGCTCGTCGATCCTCCAGCTAATGTGAAAGTGGTTGAGTGCAAGTTATTTAAAAGAAGTGTGATCAAGAAAATAAAATTAGTTACTGTGCACGATTAGTAGCAAAGGTTTCAATCAAGAAGCAGGTATAGATTATAATGAAACGTTTGCACCAGTAATGAGGTATTCTAGTTTGAGATTGTTATTTGCATTATCTTTGAAACTTGATTTAAATATAACACATTTAGATGTCAAAACAGCATTTTAAATGGTCATTTAAATGAAAATATATTTATGGGGCAACCTGAAGGTTTTGTTGCAAATGGAGACGAAACAAAAGTTTGTAGTTACTTAAAGCAGTTTATAGTTTAAAACAATCTTCTAGGGCTTGGTACCAAAGAGCGATGATTTCTTAACAAAGCTCAAGTTTAGAAGATCAGTTTCGAACCATGCTTATATATTAATAAAAAAATCATAATAACTGTTATTGCACTATATGTTAACGATTTTTTAATTTTTTCTAATGATCCTAAAGATTATGATCATTTGAGACAACTGTTAAGTAACGAATTTAAAATTAAGGATTTAGGAAATGTTAAGCAATGTCTAGGTATGAAAGTAATACGATATTTTGACAATAATGTGATATATCTGAGTCAAGAAAATGTTATCGATCAAATTCTAAATCGATTGAACATGATAGATTGTAAGAGTGTAAATACACCTCTAGAAAGTTTTGATTTAAACAAAGTCATAAGCATTATAGAAATTATTCGTTATTTCAGCAGATTATAGGTAGTTTAATGTATTTAGCTGTTTTGATACGTCCAGACATATCTTACAGTGTAAGTTTTAAGCCAATTTAATAATAATTATACTGAGTATCATTTGAAGTGTTTGAAACTGGTTTAAAGATACTTACAAGGAACAAAAATTTGTGTTTAACATTCAGAAAGGATGATTTAGATATTCAAGGCTTTGTTGACGCAGATTGGGGTTCAAATAAATTAGACAGAAATCATATAGGTATGTTTTAAACTTTCTGGCCAATTTCTTGGAAAAGCTACAAGCAAAAACAATAGCGCTGTCAAGTACTGAGGCAGTATATGCCTAATGATGCCTCAAAAGAAGCTATTTATCTAAGAAACATTTTATTTGAATTAAGGCAAATTGGATTTATTATTGTTTATAACGACAATCAGGGTGCTTTAAAATTAGCAGTGAATCAGTGTTTCATGAACGCTCTAAACATGTTGATATTAGATACCATTTTGTGAGACATGTTATAGCCGATAAAATAATTGATGAAATATTTATGCACTAATGAAATGGTAGCTGATATCTTAACCAAAGGTTTACAGGTGTGAAGTTTGTTAGTTATTTAGGTTTAAGTTCCGTTTGATTACTTAATTTTTCTTGTTTTAATAAGTTGTTAGATCCAGGCCTGTATTAAAACAAAAGTTAAAATAATAGAGTGCCATCTATGATAGAACTGTAATATTTGTAACTGCCATTTTTATTTGTCGGTTGTAATGCATTGTTGTTGTGCGTAGACGCGCCGAGTTTAATACATGTTTTTGTACAATAACAGTAGTTTTATTTAATACTAAAGTAATAAACGATTTCTAACAATATAACTACTACTAAAAGTTTTACTGGAAGTTAATCTCGCAAAAGAAGTAAATAATTTACAATATTTATTTAATGTAATTATTCCCGTTCCTTGAAGGATAATATCTTTTTCAATTAAGAATTCTTACAAAATAATGTTCCTAAATCTATTTTTGTTAATACATAAAGTCATGAATTTGATCTTTCTAACCTGTGAAATATTTCATATTCATTGCTAGATGTTCTTATATTACAAACAGATGGTATCTTATATGTTGGGTCAATTAATTTTGTTTCACATATTGGTTTAGAATTAGTTAAATATAAAGAATTCATATTTTTACCAACATAAAATTGTGGATTGAAGAATTTACAATTTGAAATATTATCAACACTTATATATTGATCTCTCATTAAAGTCAGAAACAAATATTTTGCACATGGTTGTAAGAATATGGTATTTTGATTATTAATACCTAATTGGATAAGATAAAAGGTGATATAGATTAAAATGATATTGTTAACTAAGGATTTCGTAATTCATGTACAAGTTATTATTTATATACATGTAAAGAACCAGCGTCCTTTACGTATGCTTTTAGAATAAATTATGGGACCATCCTGTATGTAAGATTTCAAAAGTTTACGCGATATTGCACAACGAATAATTTATTCATCACCGCTGACGTGTATTTCTAAGAAACCGTAAGTTTTGCACGTCAGAACGATTATAACCAATCGCATAACGGCATCCCCGCACGGTAGCCGCGAAGCCCCCACAGATGCACCTTTATAAACCCGCGACGCGCATAATAAAAGAAGATTAATCTTCAGAAGATAGATTCCCGTCCAGCCGATATCCAGCCGCCACCGTTTGCTTCGTGTAAGCACCGACCTGTTATTCACCGACGAAGAGTCCTTCGGATCTGGCGATAACGCGCACCACCTCGCACCGGGCAACCTAAAGTTTAATCCTGTACTGCTATTGATAGACACGTAAGTTGTAAAGTTATACAATCTGACAATTACAATCAAACACTACAGACCGTAAATAATCCGGGCTGAGTCTCCAGGAGTTATACCAAGTACACTAACACCTAGAGTCACCAGGGTATATCCGACGTAACTCGCAAATACAAAGTACACTACACCTAGAGTGCACGCAGGGTAGATCCCGTCGTCACTCGCCCATACAAAGTACACTAAAACCTAGAGTATCACGCAGGTAGCCCCGACGTAACTCACAAAGACTTGAGGGTGAAGGGTTGTTACAGGGCTGTAAAGACCTACGACCTTTCTCTTAGTATATCCAGTAAAGACAGGCCTCGCCTACGTCTTCTGAGCATTACTGAAATCCCGCTCGAAACTCATACAACACTACCTACAGACAAACACCATAACCGTACACGGTGTCTTTGATCGCAGGAGAGTACCCAAACCTGTTGTATAAATTTGTAGATAAATTTTAGTCCACATAACCATCGTAAAACCTGGTGCAGAACGTTTGTAAATAAATTAGATAGTACGTAGATTATTCTATCTTTACGTAAACCCATTAGAGTAGTTTTAATATTAAGTATTTTGTTCCTTGATTAATTATAAATAATTAAACTTAGTATAGAGATCCGTAATTAATTTAGTTAGATAAATAATCTAATTGCCAAATTAAACCGGTTATAATTAAAGAAAGACAGCCCGAGATCTCGTTTGCATACGCGCATTTCGCGTGTATTATTTCGGGGAGTAGGACATACTACTTCAGCGCTCCAGAGTTACAAGTATAAGCACGATATCGATTTTCTCAACAACGACTCGAGTTCATTGCGCTGGCGCCCGACCAACAACGGTATCAAGGATAACGCTCGCTACTGTACATACAGGACCGTAACCTAAATTTTACCTCTTAGGTAAGGAATAGATTAAAAGACTATCTTGTTCACAGAAGCGACTACGCACACAGTGATCGGCCGCCAACCAGGAGAACGACCCAGGACCCGGAACAAGAAGTCCATACGTTTTTTTGTTAATTACCTTTTATTTATTGTTATTTTATTTAATATACATTTTAAAAGCTTTAAGGTATTTATTTAAGGTGACAGTGTTAAGCCCATCCAGTACTTAATACGAACCACACCCCGTTTATAATATAAAACGATTGAGCAAAACCGAGGCAAAGTAAAACCGCGTTGGGTTACCAAACCAGAAGGGCGCAATATAAATATAGCACCTAAACGTAAAACGAGAACGAAAGTAAAAGTAGGCAAACATTGCATACAAAATTTAATTCCACTAAATGGGTAGTTAACGCATCTGGTAAATGAGGAATGATTTTAGTTTTCAATAAGAATAGATGGTGAAATAATTGAGGGATGAATTATGTTTTGTTGAACAAATAAGACGGAAGTTAATATATTTAGTTCATTATGACAGTTTCGATTAATTGAGCCAAAAACTTATATGATCTGAAATTTCATTATGATGTTTTTCTTGATCGTGTTCATCACGTATATCATTTATATTGATGCAATTTTTAAGTATTATCATTAAATAATTTTCATTCTTATTTAAATTGTAAATTAAATGCCGAAATTGTCGTTTGTACAACTTTGTTTGTTCTTTAATAGAGTTAAAGTTTCTTTATCATTTTTATTTGATTTAAGGTATTTCAATATTCTACATCATCATTATCAGCAATACCAAATAAATATTTTAAACCTGTACCAATTCCATTGATCGAAGCTCTTTTGACTCTACTATTTGTATGATGATTTACTGTTGTTAAATGATTCAATTTTGTCTTAATATTGGCAGTGTTTTCAATTAAATGAGGAATTTTTTACATGATATAACAAATTTAATGTTTGGAAAATAACTATAGTTTGTTTATATACAGAATTTATTAATTTATGATGCAATGGTGTAATGTCCACAAGAACTATAATTTCAATAATCATTATAAAATTTAGCTTTCTAAATGTTCAAAGAATATTCCTAGAACGTTTTTCTAAATGCCTCATAACGCAAAAAGTTCTCCATAAATAGCACTTAAAGTAGCTAATCTGAAACAAAGGTTTCAATCTATTAATATGTACATTTACATCTTTATTCTTAACTTTTATAACTGCATTCACGTTGACACTAATTTAGAATTACATAAGGACCTAGTAATTTGAGTCAATTTTTAGATTTATTTAGTTTAGTAGCTTCGAAAACAGGACTGTCTCCTTCTTTATATTGATGAATACTTTAATTGATTTATCATGAATAACTTAGCATTTAATTTCTTTTCTAATAAATTATCTTTAATTTTATGAGTTTGTTGTAACTTTAATTTTAATTGATCTAAATAATTATCATCATATTTAAATTCATTGATTACTGGTTTTGATAGCAAATTTACCTGTTTGAACCTTATTTATTCTGGTTTCGTTCGCATTAGAAAAATAAATATTAACAATTTGGTTTCGTTTGATAAGGATGTTATAATGCAGCTTATTTCATGATCATTTACTATTTCAAGAAATCTTATTAACGTAATATATATGGTTGTTGATTATTACGATAGATTAAGGTTTTTAATGGAGTCTCCGTATACTACGTATAAAGATGTATGCCTTCAATTTTCAAATTAGTATTTACAAAAGTAAATATCGCACATTCAGCTATTTGTGAAATGGAAGTCATCAGTCAAAACATAGCCTGTAATTTTATACGACTTTAAATATAATAAAAAGAGGATCAAATTAAATATTATGGTCATGTGTTAATAGAAGTTGTCACAACATTAAAACGAATTGTGCCATTCAGAGTTTTACATCACAAAGAACAATAATATGCACCAAATATTGCAGAAACGAAGCTTTTGTTCGAATGCCAAAAAGAATACGTGAAGAGTGTGCCCTGATCACACAAATTTATGAACAAGAAGTAAAAAGTGCTGGCGATAAAGGACTTGATTTCGTTACGTCAATTCCAAGATTTCATAGTGAAAAAATATCAACTTTATTCAGTGAGACATGCAAGTTTAGAGTTTAGCAACATCGACAGGAGATCGTGGTTCCAGAAATTTACAAAAATTTGTTACCTTTGATACTAATGAAATTATGGTATTTAAAATATTAGACTTTTAAGAGGCAAAATTGTTTTTGGTGATGGTACTTTAAAACTGTCGAACTTTTCGATCAACTGTACATTCAAATGGATTTGAATAGTAAGAAGAAAACATTGTGTTGTGATTATTTATGCTCTATGCCAGACAGAAAAGAACATTTACAAAAGATTTTTTTCAAATTTTAAAAGAAAAAGTTCCGATTTTACACCTCAACAATTTCACGTTGATTTTGAAACAGCTGAAAATGGTTTTTAAGTTTTTGATACACAAATAAAAGGATGCAATTTCACTTTAACCAGGCACTTGGAGAAAAATTCAACATTGGCTTGTTGTAATTATAAGAAGATGAAGATAAAAAGACATTTAAGTTGGTAGCCTTGGCAATTTTCCTCAATTATTGAGATGGTTGGCTAACCAGCTGAAATTCTCCAGATGAGAAAATTGTTAAATCAATATTATTTCTGAACAGTTACCATATTGGGTTTGTTTAAAAGTCGTCATCGTACTAAATGCTTGAAAGATGGCATTCGGCTAAATAAAAATGTGAAAAGTCCCACATATTTACGAAGTCATGAAATTAATTTCGAGGACTCATTACATTATAAGTATCACTGAACAAGATGAAATAATTGACTATGCTAAACGGCCAAAAAATATTTGGATTTAGATAAAGAATTAAAATACATAAATATTTATGAACGAAATAAATTGGAACAAACTTTAAATAGATTGACGTATACAAATGATTAAAATAATAAAACCATAAAAAAAATAAAAAAATAAAAAAATTAAAACAGCAAAAAATTACAATAACAAAAAAAAATTAAGAAATTAAAAATTTAAACAAAAAATCAAAAATAAAAAAAATCTTTAAACACACCAAAGTTTATATTCTATTTATAAACCTTTGTAATTCTAGATAAATGTAAAAGATTTTTATTATTTTTCTGATACTTTTTTCTTAAAAATAAAAATTTAATAATTAATTAGTGTGAAAAAAAGAAATCGGACGAAACCAGAAGTAAATTTTTATTTTGTCAGATAAACAATAAAATAACGGACGAAACAGGAATCGGACGAAACCAAAGCAGTGGTAAATATTTTGTCGATTTTGAAAAGTTTAAAACTTTATAACCTTGGAGGTAAATGGCATCTTGATCGGTAAGAATCTGTTTCAATGACGAAAATAACTATAAAATTGTTACAATATTTTGAGATAATAGCTTTGATCAAGAATTGTATATGCTTGAATATTTGTTAAATGTCTTGCAAATAAGTATGTAAGATTGTTATTCTCAATTAATGACAGAGGACCACAATGCCTAATGAAATTTTTTCAAATGGTTTTGAAGATTTTGTAGTTATTTTAACTTTGTAAATTTTTACGATTGATTTTATTCATTTGACAATTTTTACATTTTGATAATTATTTCTAATATCTTGTTTCATATTAGGCCAATTATAATAATTTTAATACGATTATAGGTTCTATGGAACCTGAATGAACTTATCATGAAATTTTTCAAAATGCTTGGTATATCATCTAAATTTGGAATTAATATTTGATTATGAAAATAGTTAAATTAATAAAGAATCAAAATACATATTTATCATTAATTTTATTGTTCCAATTTAATTTGTCAGACATAATTTAGAATTGACAAGGAAGATATGTTTCATAAAAGTTTATGTTTTAAATTAATAAACATTGAAATAAATCAGGATATGAGATTTATCCCAAAAAGTTTTGTAATTAATAAATATTTTGAAATTTAATATATCAAACATGTTAGCGTATTTAATAATTGAATAAGTATCTATTATATTACGTATTTAAATAATCCTGCAGACATTTCTTTATCATTACTGATGCAATAGCAATATTAAGAGATAATGATAGAGGATCTTTAATTACAAGAAATAAGGTTTGTAGTCTTATTAATTTAAATTTCTTCCATAAATGTATGGTCTGAAATGATTGACAAACAATAGCAAGTAATTTTTATCAATAGTAAAATTTTGTTATTATTAAGTACGTGACAATGCAAGGTAAATCTTTACCAATAGGACTAGAGAGCACAGCGCCTATTGCAAAATTAGAAGCACTAGTTATGTTAAACGGAATTCAAAATTAATATTCTAAAATTGGTTTGTAACTAATTTATGTTTCAGTATTTCAATGATTCTTGTTGATCGCAATAAAAGCAATATTTTTAATAACTTGGTAATTGTGAGATTTTAAAAATTTTTAATGAACTTATAATAAACCAAACCAAGAAATGATTTGATATCCTTTGGATTTTTAATTGATAATTAACGATTGAATTTATTTTTCTGGATTTGGTTTGACTAGAAATTATATGACCAAGGTAAACAATTTTGCCATAAATTCGCATTTGTCTGTTGTATTGAGATTATGTTCGTTTAACCTTTCAAATATTTGTTTAATTTTCTGGAATGATTTTCAATAGAACTAGCATAAATTAGTATCGTTGATACACGAAACATTTAACACCTTGTAGACCATAATAATTATTCATTAGTTTGTAGGTTTTAAACCAAAAGGCATTCTTTTGAATTATTTAATGGAGTTGAAAAGCATTTATCTCCATCTTTGATGAATTTTGAAAACCTGATCAAGATCTAAGTTGTGAAATATATTGAGTGACAATGATTAAAATATTTGATATAGGAGAATCATCGCCCACTGTAACATCATTTAATTTGATAAAACTATTCGCCATTTCTTTTGCCGATGCATCAGTTTTTCGGTACAACCACACTGGAAGACCAAGGACTACATGATGGTTTAATGATTTTTTAAAGCATTTTTAATTTCTAAATTTATTTCTTTTGAACTTGGATAGCGATAGCTTTTGTAAAGATAGGAGTTAGATGTAACTAATTCCATGTTTGATTGAATTAGTTATTGTTATTCTAAATGAAAAATATGATTACATTTATAACAGAGATCTAGAAGAAAGATTTTTTTGAGTTTAAATGTTCCGAACGATTATTTTCTCTCAATTTTTATTCCTAAATCAGTAATATCTGAGAATTACTATCAATGATAACGTCATAATTAAAATAGGTAATAAAGTTAAGGCTAATTGTTCAATTTTACGGATTTTCATTATTGTTGATAAAGTTATTGCTTGTTATTTTCCACTTTGACTAAGACTTGCAAAGAATACTCCATCAAGTAAATGAACATCTGGGATAAGACCTGTTTAACTTCAATTTTGTACATCAATTTCTATAAAGATTTCTGATCTTGGAGGAATTAGAGGAAGTATTTCGTTTTTTAATTTAAAATATAGTGGCAAAAAATGTTTGAAAAGTTTGAATCAAAATCTAGTTTTGCAGAAAATTTTTAAAATCATTTCCTAATAATCCATCAAAAGGAACGTTTGTTTTAGGAATGACATGAAATTTATGGTTAATTATAATTGTTTGATGATCGCATTTTATTGAATTGTAACAGTTCCAATGTCAGATTGTATTTTCTGTTATATTTAAACCTTTTAATTTGATCGATTGATCTGAATAAATAAGTTACCTTGAATTGATTCGATTTTATTAATGAAAATTCACCAGTATCTAGCAGAAGATTCAAAGAATTATTTTATTTGAAGAATTAATATTATATATATATATATATATATATATATATATATATATATATAATATATATATATATATATATATATATATATATATATATATATATATATATATATATATATTGAATTTAAAATCTGCCTTTATAAGATTGACTTCGGATTGGCATTTACTTCAGAGTTTGGGAGTTTAAAGAAACTGAAGTTTGGTTATCGATTAATGGTAAGGTTAATTGGATATTTGGTTGTAGATGTTTTATTTTTGTTCTTTTCCATATTAATTTTCTACAGTCTTTTATACATGATTAAGTTTTTGCAATAACGACAAAATAATTGTGAATGGTTTATGGTTTAGAAATTTTGTTGATATTAAATGTTTAGATTCATTATTAAAAACTGATTTTCATTATGTTTAGGATTAATTGATTGGTTTAATTTTTATAATTAGTTGTTAATGGTTAGATTTTTACAAAAAATTAAAAACTTGATTTTTCAAAAGTTGATAGTGAAAATTATTTACTTTATTTTCATTTTCGATTTTAAGCAAAATGTGACGCTTCTTGATAATTTAATTCTTTATTGATAACAATTGTTTATAGATTGGTATTACAAGATAAAAATGATCTTAAACAAATATTATCTTCATTTGTAAAAGTCCTGTAATGCAGCGGAATCTGTTTTTAAAAAATTAATTGCTTTTTATAAACTTTGAGTTCAATATATCTAATCGTAAAGAAAGTCCATAATACTTTCTGTGAAAATTGTTTTAAGGTCTGATTCTAAAATTAACTCATCAATTGTTTGTCTAAAACCTAAGAGGAAATTCTTTAATTGTACCAGAACCAATAATTTTGTGGATATAATCATTTGCCCTAATTAATTGTTTTTACGAAAAGGGAAATAAAGGGTTTTTTTGATTTTCAGAAGCTAAATGAACTTGGAGGTCAGAATTAATGAATTCAATTTAATTTTTAAAGAACCGGGTGGTATTTGTAATTCCAGAAACAAAGGTTGTAATAACGATTAAAAGAAGATGCCATCCTTTAAAGCTCAGGGACTGTATGTAGAAGTTAAGGATTAGCCAATGTTTTTCGCAAAGATACCGGAGGATTGGGGTAACCCAAAGAATTAATTCCAGATAGGCCGTTTGGGTTAATAACGAAATTTCAAAGGAAAAGAACTGAAACCATTTCCCTTTTTTGCTCAAAGGGAACCCTGGGAATTTGAAGAAAGTTAAACGGTAATTTAAAACCTTAAGCTCCTTTAATACACAACGGAAATGAGACTTTTTGGGGACATAACCCGAGGTTAGAATTAAATTTAATAGGGAATTTTGGGCCTTATTCAGAAAGGAATTGTCGGAGAAGATTTCGCTTTAATTTCTTGTTTACAAAAGGTATTTTAGAGAGCTGGTGAACTACAGGAAGATGGTCCAAACAATGGAGGGGAGTTTTGAAGAAATAAGGTCATTTATGTACAGCAGAAAAGTGTAGGCGCTATAACGGATCCCTGTGGTACGCCCGCGTTAATGCTAACTTCTTTTGAAAAAGCCATCAACTACGACACGTATTCGTCTTTTATCAAGGAAACTAGAAACCCAGTTGATGAGCGTATCATTTAACCCAACGAGGTGAGTTTGGCAAGTAAACACTTATGCCAAACTTGGTCAAATGCCTTTGAGATATCTAAAGCGACTACAACTGTTTCACCGGACTGCTCTACTGTATTGTTCCAAACTTGGGTCACATATGAAAGAAGATCGCCTGTTGAACGACTTTGCCTAAACCCATATTGGTGGTCACTAAGGAGTTTGTTAGTTTCAAGGAACGTGAGCAGTTGCTGATTGATGGCTTTTTCCATGATTTTAGACAAAATGGAAGTGATGGCAATTGGTCTGTAATTTGAGGGATCGGTCTTATCGCCTTTTTTGGGAATAGGTTGAACATTTGCTAACTTCCATGATGAAGGGAATTCAGAAGATATAGAGATCGTATAGAGCTTAGATAGGACTGGTACTAGTTCGGGGAACATTTCTTTAAGACAATAGGGATACCGTCTGGCCAGTCGCCTTATTGAGATCAAGCCTACTGATGATCGATTCCAAGAGCTTGTACCGAAAATGAATTGGTTTCATAACGTATGAAGAAGAGTTGACTAGGGGCACATCTTTTCCAGAATCATTGAGACACGAGTTTGATGCAAACAAATCCACAAAAACGTTGGCTTTGTCTACAGAATCAGCAACTACCGATCCGTCAATAGATGTCAGGGGGGGAAATGAAGATGTTCCAAAGTTTTTACTAATGGCTTTAGCTAAAGACCAAAATTTACGACTGCCTAAAGGAGATGTAGCTAGTTCATTGCATTTTCGTTGTTCGAACAACTTTTTAGTTTTAGTGATGACACTTTTGCAGATATTTCTAGCACCAACGTATTCTACATGACTGTCGACCGATTTATTAGATTTCCATTTAATGTAACATTTATTTTTTAAAGATATTGCATCAGAACAAGCCTTATTGAACCAGGGTTGGGAACGTGAATGACCTATACGATACTGTTTTTGGGAATGTATAACTCCATTCCCATGAGGATGACTTCAGATACTGAAAGAGCGATGTCCGAAGAAGAGGACGACTTAAAACAATATTCACGCCATGGAAAGGTTGCAAAGAAATCCCGTAAATCACTCCATCGAGCTGACTTAAAACACCACAAGGTTCTATCGGTTTTGCGAACAACAGTGGAATTAGGTACAGTAGAAATGATTTTATTAGACAATGGTCGGAAAGACCTAAAGGCGAAAGAACGGAAGTTTTATAAACAAGAGGGTTTGATGTAAGAAAGAGATCTAGAAGATGTGGAGTATGGTTAGGGTTATCAGGGATTCTTGTGGGTTCAGAAATCATTTGTGTGAGATCACATGAAATAGCAAATGTTTCTGCACTATGACCAGCGGATTTGTAGTAGATGAAAATGAAGCCAATTAGAGTTATGAACATTGAAATCGCCTACAAATGAGATATCGCAAGATGGAAACTGAGACAGGAGATAGTCAACTTTCATACTAAGGTAATCGAAGAAGTCTTGAAAGTTGCTGTCATTAGGAGACCTATAAATGCAACAGTAGAATTTCACAAAATTAGGACCAGAATGTTTAAACCAAATCACGTCAAAATTTTTATTTTCTAAGGAAGAAACCCTCTTGCAAGCAATTCTGTCCTTGATGTAGGCACATACGCCTCCTTTATATCGAAAGTTAGAGTGAAGGTGGTATTGAGGAAATTGCAAGTCGGGTGACTCGGAGCTTTCAGAGGAGACTTGTGTTTCAGATAGAAACAAAATATCAGGTTGTAATTGTTCAAGATGTTGGTGAATAGCATTAAGATTAGACCTGATACCGCGGATGTTGCAGTAGTGAATCAGAAAGTTGATACTTTCGATGACCGAGGTCGCTTGGGCCCTGCCCTCCCGGACATCCGAATGGGGCAGGATTTTACGTCCGGAATTTATAACCCTAGAAACCACAGCCATCTTATTTTTTATTTGGGACTTTTAATCCGATAGGAAGACAGTGAGGGCGAGAAGGAAGAATAAGGATGAGAATAGATTAAGGATGATGGAAAAGGTAACTGAGCTCAGAAAATCGGAGACCCAATATTAAGGAGCCCATGGTAAGGTGGTGGTACCTCCCGGCTGGCATGGAGTATACATGCCTACCACCTCCTTATTTCAATTAAAATATTTTAGTTTGATTAATTATAAATAATAAAACAGAAATTGTAAGGTCATAATTGTTGTTTTCAAAATTTAAATGTCAAAATATATTAACAATAGTAACTCAGCAAACAAGATAGTTAATTCGACTATTTGTAGATTTTGGTACCATGAAAAATTATTTGCCTTAATTTAAATGTGTTGGATATAAATGTTTGTATCTGCAAACCATATATATTTCTTTGACAAAAATCAAAAAACGATTCTATACTATAACTAGAATTTGATTTAGAAATAATTTTACCTTAAAACTTAAAAACAAAATATAAAAATTTTAGTACAATAGATTAATTAATTAAATTTAGTATAATGAACTGATGAGTTATTTGTTTGAATAAAACAAAAATTGTAAGTTTAAAATAAATTGAACACATTTAATCATGAAACAAAATCAATAAAAATCAAAGTTAAATATCAATAAATTATTTTATAAGAAATTTATTTTTTAAACAAAATTTAAAAATTAAACCTTTCTAAATTCTTTTTCCATTTTTAATTAAAAATTTTAAAAAATTTATCAAATTAATTTTTTAAATTTTTAAAAATAAACAAATTACTTTTTTTATTAAATTGACATTTTTATTTAAAAAAAAAAAAGGTCTTTAAAAACGATTTTAAAACGATAAAACTAAAAATTTAAAAAAGAAATTCAGTGAAATTTAAAATTTACTTTAACTAATGTATCAAAGAATTTTTGTTTATTAACTGAATTACTTAGAAGATTATTTTAACAATTTTATTTGTAAGTATAATTTACATGAGCTGTATTAACATTTATTGAAATCACTTAAATCGATCCTAGTGATCTATTTTCCAAGAATACATAATTTTTATGCAAAATTTTGTATAAATATAATATTTATTCATTACTAGTAAATATCATAATCTAAAGAATTAACATTTCAACGTAATAAAATTATCTTTTCTAAGGTTAATATTAAATTAACATACAAACAAATTATCGTTTGTAAATATTGATAAAATTACACATGGATCAATTCGTTCGTAATTGAACGAGTCAAAGATGTGCAACAAATGAAAACATAAATTATCTTTTGTGAAAAGAATTAATTTTATTAAATGAACGCTATAAATTTTTGAAAAGAACAGATATTTAAAATTTGAACAATGAAAACGAATAAGAAATAAACAAAGATTGAATAGTGCTCATATTTTGCTTAATTACAGAGATCATTTCGATTTAATGAAATCATATAAGTTAAACGAATGATTTTAAGAAAATACCAAAAATTCTGAAAATTAATTAACATGTTTTGTTACGAAAATACTTTCAGATAATTTTCGCATTGTTTTAAAATTTTTTGTGTTTTGTAAACAAAGACGTATTTATTTCATTTATAATTAGCAAAAGTATTTATATTTTGTTAACGCAATGGGTTTTATATTATTTCAAAATACATTTACCATAAAGGCACAACATTTGTTAACCAATTGTTAATCAACAATACAATTTTTGAAAATAGGTGTAAATAGTAAACTATTTTCTTAATAGAAATACAATTAATAAATGGATTTTAGTTGTTTCATTAAGAGTAGAATTTTGTTCAGTTTAACAATTGAAAATTTCAACAAAATAATTACTGTGAAATAAAAACCAATACTTTATTTTAATAGTTAAAGTCATTTTGATCTTTGTCATATTAATAATTCTACGTTAATAAGTACACGAAATTCAAATTCAAGTATTGTCTTACTAAAAACAACAAATTAGTAAAGACTTATTTTATATGCTGCTTTTTACAAGAGATAAATATCCACACAATACAATTAGAACAACAAATTAAATAACAAACGAAAAACGACTATTCCATTGTAGAATTCTAAATGTAATACGTTGCTAAATAAACAAACGTCATAAATCAAAACGGTATCTAGCGATAATTGCAGATAATCCACATTATGTACAAGTGTATTAATGCAATCAAGAAATTTGTAACACTTCAATACTAATATGTATTAGTTTTAATCGAGTACTAGATGATACTAGCGAAAGTCAATTTTATAGATGTTTAATAAGACATTGCCTTCATCTATTATATATATATATATATATATATATATATATATATATATATATATAATATATACTTTGATTCAATAATGGCAAAAATACTATCTGAAAAGAATTTAATAATAAGATACATATAGTTTCATACGTAAATTTAATATTGTTTATCAAAACTTATCAAACAAAAATAAAAATTCTTGAAAAAAAAATTATATACATAATGGTTTTGTTAAATACAAATATTATTAAAAAAATAAGAAAAAATTAAAAAATTAAATAAACTAATAATTTTTTATTTATAAAAAATTTTTTAAAAAAAAAAAAAAAAAAAAAAAAAAAAAAAATAAAAAAAAAAAAAAAAAAAAAAAAAAAAAAAAAAAAAAAAAAAAAAAAAAAGTATATATATATATTATATATATTATATATATATATATATATATATATATTATATATAATATATATTTATATAAAATTTTTTGATTAAATTAATGGCAAGAAATAACATATTGAAAAGAATTTAATAATAAGATAAATATATTTCGTAAATTTTATTGTTTATCAAAATTTATCAAACATTTAATTTTTAAAAATAAAATTAATACATGAATGGTTTTTTAAAAAGAGAATATCTATTAAAAAATGAAAAAATTAAAATTAAAAATGCATCAATTTGTTATTTTTTATAACAAATGCATTTATTAAAAAAAAATAAAAAAAAAAAAAAAAAAAAAAAAAAAAAAAAAAAAAAAAAAAAACAAAAAAAAAAAAAAAAAAAAAAAAAAAAAAAAAATAAAAAAAAAAAAAAAAAAATAAAAATAAAAAAAAAAAAAAAAAAAAAAAAAAAAAAAAAAAAAAAAAAAAAAAAAAAAAAAAAAAAAAAAAAAAAAAAAAAAAAAAAAAAAAAAAAAAAAAAAAAAAAAAAAAAAAAAAAAAAAAAAAAAAAAAAAAAAAAAAAAAAAAAAAAAAAAAAAAAAAAAAAAAAAAAAAAAAAAAAAAAAAAAAAAAAAAAAAAAAAAAAAAAAAAAAAAAAAAAAAAAAAAAAAAAAAAAAAAAAAAAAAAAAAAATAAAAATATATTATATATATATTTTTATATATATAAAAATTTTATTATAATAATTATATATATATTATATTTTTATTTATAATATAAAATATATTTTGATTCAAAATAAAAAATATATCTGAAAAGAATTTTTAAGATACATATAGAAGAAAACATATTGTTTATCAAAATTTATAAACATTAAAATAAAATTTGAAAAAACTTTATACATGAAGGGAAAAAGAATATCTTTAAAAAATAAGAAAATTAAAATTAAAAAATACAATAATTGTTATTGTTATTTAAAACAAAAAATTTAGGGAAAGGAAGGAAAAAAAAAAAAAGAGGAGAAAAAAAAAAAAAAAAAAAAAAGAAAGAAAAAAGAGGAAAAAAGAAGAAAGAAAGAAGAGGAAGAAAAAAAAAAAAAAAAAGAAAAAAGAAAAAAAAAAGAGAAAAAAAAAAGAAAAAAAAAAAAGAAAAAAAGAAGAGAGGAGAGAGAGGAGAAGAAGAGGAGAGGAGAGGAGAGAGGAGAGAGAGAGAGAGAGAGAGAGAGAGGGTGAGAAAGAGAGAGAGAGAGAGAGAGAGAGAGAGAGAGAAAGAGAGGGAGAAGAAGAGGGAGAAGAAAAGAAAAGAAAAAAAAAAAAAAGAAAAAGAGGGAAAAAAAGAAGGGAGAAGAAGAAGAGGGAAAAAGAGGGAGAAGAAAAGAAAAAGAGGGAGAAAAGAAGAAAAGGGAGAGGGAGAGGGAGAGGAGAAGGGAGGGGAGGAAGAGGGAGAGGGGAAGAGGGAGAGGGAGAAAAGGGGAGAGGAGGGAGAAGAGGGAGAGGGAGAGGGAGAAGGGAAGAGGGAGAAGGGGAGAGGGAGAAGGGGAGAAGGGAGAGGGAGAGGGAAAGAGGGAAGAAAAAAAGAAGAGGGAGAGGGAGAAGGGAAAAAGAGGGAAAAGAAGGGAGGGAGAAGGAAGAGGAGAGGGAGAGGGAGAGGGAGAGGGAAGAGGGAAAAGGGAAGAGGGAGAGGGGAGGAGAGGGAGAGGAGAGGGAGAGGGAGGGAGAAGGGGAGAGGGAGGGAAAGAGGGAGAGGAGGGGAGGGGGAGAGGGAAATTGAAATTATGCAGGATTTAATATTTTGCACCTATTTGCTAATATAGGTAATAAAATAAAGGATTATAAAGGGATGTCCGAATCCCATTGTTGTAATGTTATCCGTCGCACTTGGGTTGACGTCTGAATAACGTATGCTGTGTATTGTTCCTTATGTGGTTGGTATCGAAAAATTGGTCTTTTAAAAGTAATTTTGTATTATGGTATGTTCTTTAAAGTGGAAATGACGACATTTATTAGTAAATTAAATTCAAAACGTTTGTATAATAGTGTAATTTCATAAGAGTAAAAATGCCAAATAAGATGTTTTTATGATTGTAGTGATAACCTAATTAAAAAACAGAAGATAAAATTATGTTTGTAAATGTGAAAAATTTAGTGACTAATACAATAAATTAGATTGGATTAATGAGTAAAAGTGACAAGTTTAAAGATACCAAAAATCTGTTCCGTATTTTGGGAACAGAATTATAGATGTAAAATGAATTGTTATTGAGTAATGTTCAACTTACATTTATTTTAAATTTGGATAATGATTGAAAAATGAATCAATTACAAAAGGTCCATGGTAATTAAAAATTTAAAATTAGACCTTTTAAAAGGAAAACAGTTTTATCTTTTTCTTTAGTCAAACATTTTGTAAAACTAAGAACATAATAAGAATGAATTACCGCAATTTAAACGACAAGCTTGGAACGGCTTAAAACAAAGTCGACCGAAATGATGACAGCAAAGAGAAAATTAGAAAATTGAATAACGTAAAAAAATAGTTGGTTTTCTAACGAAATATATAATAAAATAGTTTAACTTTTTACGATGAAATGTTATAGGTAATTATTTCTATGTGAATTACATCAAATCAATTAAATTTTATCTTCCCACATATTTCATGGTTTTATTTAAAGTCTTTATCTTTTCACATTTGTTTATAATTTCAGTACCTTAACTTTCATTGGGTTCAAGTTTAAAAAAAAGCATACCGTTAAAGCATCATTTGAAAATTTCAAATTACATAATTGTAAATTTAAAACAATGTTTTAAGTTATGAAGGAGAAAAATATGATTATAAAATAACTAGATATGTAATCAAATGTGATTTGTATTAGATTTGGAGAAACAAAGTACAAATTATTTGTATACTGGGCCCACTGACGTTATACGTTGGTCGGCGAATGAATACTCGATTCGGCTATCCTTAGTTTATAATCCGACATAAGAAAGTTATGTACCGACAACATTATGTTTTTTAATTAAAGGGTTATTAAATACGATAAAAAATTGTTACCTGTTTAGAAGAAATATTTTAAGTAATAAAAATATAGCATGTTCTGTAATCTGCTGAGTTTATGTCAATGATAAATACACGCCCGGAATTGATTAGTGTTTTAATTTGTATGTAAAATGATTTCTGGTTAACAATATATTACTCCAGGAATAGTATATTGTTATTCTAAAAAGCTCGTAAATCCTGAAAGTGCAAGTATGGTTAACGTTAATTAATAGACTGAGTGAAAAGAAAATAAAGTAATTAAAACTACATAAGTAAAGTATAGTAAATATTAAATTAATTGAAACAATGCTATTAACGAAACTATATTTGGGAAACAAAAATTGACAATTTTAACGAAAATCTTTATTTGAAGTTGTATTGTATCTAAAGGTAAAACAATACTCTTTGAGTAAAATAGAATTGAATCTGTAAATTGGATTAGGTTTTAATGAGTTCTTGAATAAGTGAAAGAAGTTAATAATTAGTTTTCAAATGAACCAAAATTTTCCTTTAAAGTTAAGTTAGGGGGCAGAATTTGATTATGTAATTAAAATTTCTGTAAAATATAGAAAAAATAGCATACCTTTGCAATTAGATAAAATTTCTTAATTTTTGTAACATTGGTCAGCAATTTGTAGATAAACCATATAGAATAGTTGTTTATTGTTAAATAACCATATTGTTCATTTTTTGTAAAAATTTCATAAGTTTTCATTTTTATGTTAGTTACAATCTACCACTCAGTTAATAAATATGTAATTTATGTTATTAATATACATAAAAAGCCAATGTTGGGAAATACTCAAAAGTAATTGTTTAAAGGTGGTTAAATTTTTCCACGTATTGATCCTGGAAATAAATAAAAATTAATTGGCAAATTCAACAACAGAGAAAAAAGGGTTTATGGCTTACCAAAAAAAACCAATTGTGTAATTGGCAATTTAGATTTTGTCATTGTTTACATTATTGTTATGTGTTATTAATAAGTAGAAAAAAGATCTATTTAAATAAAAACAAAACCAATGCTAATTAGTGAAATTTACAGTATTTAATTAATTCAACAGTTCAGTACAACGCGGGCACCATTTAAAAATGTTCGTATCATTGTGACTTCCTTCACTGTGAAGAGAATTGCGCTAGCGTAATTAGTGCACATTTCCGAATTTTGGTTTTTATTATGTTTGTAATACCAAATTATCATGTTAAACAACAATTAACGTTGTTAATTATGTTTTGAGTAACATATCAAAAGACTAATTATTAGTAATGTAAATACAATAGTTACATTTCGTTTCAATTCTAACAAAGCACAAAATTATTCAAGCAAGTAATACTTTTGAAATTGTTAAAAGTTTCAATATATATATATATATATATATATATATATATATATATATATATATATATATATATATCGTTGTTGAGGTCTTCCGACGCTTTCTTATGTTCTAGGTCCGGGTATTAAAATTATCTTACCTTGGCAGTGTCCTGAATTCCATTTTAATTAACCTCTCCGGGAAATGTCAGTGCTCGTCTTCGTAATAATATATATATATATATATATATATATATATATATATATATATATATATATATAATTTAAAACACACACACACACACACACACACACACACACACACACACACACACACACACACACACACCAAACAAGATTTAGAACCCGACAAGAAAAATAGAAATTGTTGCCAAGTTTGATTTATTTGAGAAAAAAGATTTGGTTAAAATATTCAACGTTGTCTCCAGTTATTAAAAATACAGAGGTTTTAATAGATAATTTTAAGATTAATTAGATGCACTACTCAAAAAAAATTTTAATCACTCTTTTTGAGTTACAAATTTAACGGTTTTTTTAAATAATCGAAAAGGAGAAAAAAGTTACTTTTGTGGTCTAATTAATGTTATGCAGTTCAAGAGGCCTAAATCGAAAATACGAAGAGACCTTTATATTACGACAACGGTTCTTTCGTACAGAGTTAGATAAACCGTGACACCGCTTGTTTCAAAGCATTAGTATAATAATAATAATAATAAAAAATAATAATAATAATTAATAATAATAATAATAATAATAATAATAATAATAATAATAATAATAATAATAATAGTTTAATAATAATAATCCTTTGAATTTTTTTTCAATTTTTCAATTTTCGGTCCAACCAAGTCCTCAAGACTTAACGGTCAGTTCCGTTCATAAACAAAATAAACATTTACAATAAAGATGTTTTAAATAACAGCCACTCTTACATAACACAAATAACTTAATAAATTATTTGGTAAATTTAAATCAGGCATTAAATTAACGAACAGAATAATTAATAAAGAAAGCATTATATTACATATATACAAAATTATGAAACAAAAAGCTATGTAGCATTTTATATTGTTTAATTTGTAAAATAAATTATTTTTTTTTTTACTTTCATTAAATATTAACTGTACTACCAGTTATACTGTTTTTTATTTGATATGAATTAAATTAAATCAATAAATAAAAATTTGTAACCTTTACTCTAAAGTTGTGAATAAAAAAAATTTGCCCTATTTTCCAATAATTATTTGTCCCTAATTCCTACGAACTACAAATCATAAATTGTAAGTAAAAATTTAGTGATTTAAGTAATCAAAATACAGAATTGACATGTTTTAGGTAAATTATATCAATAAATCAACATATAAATTAGATTACAATAATAATAATAATTGAATTGAATTGAATTGAATTGTTTATTTCGAATAATAAAATAGTGAGAGGTCCAACCAAGTCTGCAAGACTTATGGGTTGGTTCCTGTGTTTACATTACGATCATTTACAAATAAATTGTTATTTTAACATGTTAGGTACATATATAATACAGTATACTCTATCGACACTGTGCAAAATTTTTTATTAAACATTCGATATGCGCTTATTAGCAAAAATAGTTAAAAATATAAATAAATGAAGGAAGAAGAAAAAAATAATAATAACATGATGGTATAATAGACAATAATAAATTATAAATGAGTTTACAACTTTGTTCGTGTTTTAAACAGTTTCAAAAAACGAATAATGAGGTTTAAGTTTTACTTGAATTAATCCTCAAAAATAAATAAAATAAAAATAAAATCATTCCGTAAATAAAGTACTAATTAATAATAATAATAATAATAATAATATTTATTGTGCAGCATGAGTACATAAGTACACTTACACTCGTCCGGGTAAAGCAAACATATTCAAACATATTACAATACATATAATAAGTTAAAAAAACAATAAAATTACGAACGAACTAATATTCAATTGACTTAGAATTGATGGATAACTCATCAAATGAATAAAATGCATTGTTTACGAGAAAATTCTTGATTTTACTTCTAAATGCCGCCAACGGCAATTCTCTTACACCAAGTGGTAATAAATTAAAAATGCTTGAGACTGATACCACACATTATTCTGAGATTTCTTCAGCCTGCAATATTTAAGTCTCAGATTATCTTTGTGCCTTGTATTATGCTGATGGATATCAGTTTGATGAACAGCCAGAGAGATTCCGTTTAACAAAACAGAGAGCTTCGAGGATATAGAGGCAAGCAAAGTTAAGATCTTTAAGCCAATAAAAGAGTTGCGACAGTCAGCCCTATATTCAAGACCAGCAATGATTCTGATTGCCTTGCGCTGCAATCGAAAAACATTTCGGCACTGTGCACTATGACACCAAACCAATACTGCATAAAGTAGAGTAGTAGAGCGCAAAGTAGGCTGTTTTAATCACTTCAAGGGACGTATTGCTATGTAAGCTTCTTAGTAGAAATAAATATTTATTTAATTTATTTGTTACTAAGTTAACATGATAATCAAAATTTAAACGCCAGTCTATACCACAACCCAAGAATAGTACTTTGGAGGAAGAATCTGTACTAGCTTTTTTAATGATAGAGGCATAACTATCGTTTTTGAATCATTAAGCATTAGTTGGTTAAAACCACACCACTTTTGACAATATCAATATTATAATTAAAGGTAAAGTCAATATTTACAAAAATCGCTCTAATTATTAAGGAAGGCACTTAAAGATAAAGGAGGAGCTCACAATTATTTTTAAAGCATAATTACAATCGAATGAGTATTATTATGGAGCAGTGTCAGAGTATTAGCTGTTTTACTTGTTAATAAGCTATAACCGCTCAAGATGAAAACGGTGAAGTTGATACTGTTAGTGATATTCTCTAGGAAGATCCAGATAGGTTAAATTACACTGCCCTTCATTTTGAACATAAGGTGCAACATAGGACATTATGGATTACCTAGATTTGAGGATGTTTTCGATAATTTACTGTACCACCTTTTGTGACCTTGATCTATATAAATAAAAGTAGTTAATCTGTATTATAAGCTTTATGGCTATGGATACAATCTAATGTTTTAAATAAAGTATGATATGCCATATCAATAATCAATTTTACGTAATTTAATCTGGGTACTAAAAGTAATGCAATTGATTTTAAAGAAATCATCCCTAAACTAAAACACACAATGAAGCGTAAAACAGTCTATAACACATATGTTAACTATTTAAAGCATTTATTTCCTGCTTAGACCTTGTACACCTAATTTTAACTGTAAACCTTCAGTATTTACTTTTAATTAATGTGTATTAACTAACGTATTAATGCAATTTTATTTCCCACTTAAACATTGTGCATATAATTTAGCAGTCGACCTTCAATATTTTACTTTTAATTGAAGCACTATTAAAGGAGTACACAATAAAGCGTAAAACTGACTATAAGGCATATGTAACCATTTAACGTATATGCATTTTATTTCTGCTTAGATCTTGTACACATAATTTAAACGTTCTTAAGGTAGAAATCGTTTAAAGCGTAACAATTACTCATTTTTAATTATGTTAATTAAAAAGGTGACTTTCATCGTAAAATATATTGCAAAATAAAATGATCTTAAAGAACTGTAATAATAGTTTTAATAACAATTATGCAGTCTGCTTTATAATAAACCCTATTACGAAAACACATTGTAAAACAGTTATCTAGATCAGAATGATATTTAAACCTCAAATAGAAATTAATATTCATAAATATAGTATGCTAACCCCAGATATTGAAAAAATTGAGCCAGCGTTTAAACGTAGTCTTAAAGATTGCATAGAACATAATCTTTAATAAATATTAATAACAGATTAAATAACATCTTTTATTAATAAAACGCTAGTCATCTTTATGTGTCTTACCAATTAATTCTTCCTCATTACTAAGCACGATTTTATGACAGGGCGAAGCCCTAACAGATTTCTGTCTTACAAGACTAGGACCCTCATTAGAATGCAACTAATGCATAAATAAATTTTTCGTATAGGTAAAGGTCACAATATTTAGATGGGATTAAAAGAAATTATCGATCTCCTTTGATAAAACAACTTAATGAATATTAATAACAGATTAAATCATTTTATTCAGGTGAAAAATATGATCTGGGCATATAAAAAATGGCGACCAAAGTTGTCCCAAGGGTGTGTACAAAAACAAAATGGCTGAATGTGTTTCGGTTCTTCTGATACCAAATTATCCAACCTACTTTTAAGAAGTTTATTACGAAAATAGACAACGTTGTAAACGCAAAACTATAATCTATGTCAAACAGACGTCTAAAACTTCATAACAGACAGAGGTTAATGGACATCTAGATGCTAACTTAAATTAAACCAAATGAAATAATTTCAATTTACATTTTTGGGGTAACAAGACAATTCATTATACGTTCATAACGAAAACAGGCAACATTATAAAACAAAAACAATTGTTTTGTGTCAGAACGACCTTTAAAACTTCATGTCAGATAGAGATGCATAGACATAAATATATGTTAACGTAAAATTCCAAAGCCGCCCGCTTCTATGAAAATATCGATAATACAGCTTTAGCATATTCAATCATATTTTATAATTTATACATTTGTTTCGCTTTACATTAAAAAACTTTTAAAGAACATTTATGTAAAATTATATTTTCTTTAAAAATACGTCTAAACGTTTTCTTATAATGCTAATTCATAATCAGATAATGAAAAAATTTGAATATCACTTAAATTATACTTTAGGATTTTTCTGTTTCATTACGCTTCATATCAAAAATTGCATATAACATTATTAATCGATTTGTTTAAGGTCTATATATGGGTCTTTTATATTTTTGAAATATGAATATGTTTTAGAATATTTGATAAAACCGAAAACTGCCATAATAAACCCTGTATCCGCAGCTATTTCTCCAAAATCTAATCAGGTCAAACTAAATGACATCAAGCTTAAATATAAAATTTTACAAACGTAAATTTTCGTTCACAAACATAAACACACAAACACACAAACACACAACACACAAACACACAAACACAAAACACACACACACAACACAAACACAAAACACACAAACACAAACACAAACACACTAACACACAAAACACACACAACACACACACACACACACACACACACACACACACACACACACACACACACACACACACACACACACACACACACACACACACACACACACACACACACACACACACACACACACACACACACACACACACACACACACACACACACACACACGTGAATCTTGTATCTGTGTATCTGTGTCTGTGCATCTGTTAATCTGTATCTGTGTCTTTCTGTCTGTGTATCTGTGTATCTGTGTTTGTTTGTGTATCTGTGTATCTGTTCTGTTTATCTGTGTATCTGTGTATCAGTGAATCTGTTTGTGTGTCTGTGTCTTATGTCTGGGTATCTTGTAACTGTATCTGTGTCTGTGCATCTGATCTGTGTTCTGTGTCTGTGTATCTGTGTATCTGTGTATCTGTATCTGTGTATCTGTGTATCTGTGTATCTGTGTATCTGTGTATCTGTGTATCTGTGTATCTGTGTATCTGTGTATCTGTGTATCTGTGTATCTGTGTATCTGTATCTGTGTATCTGTGTATCTGTGTATCTGTGTATCTGTGTATCTGTGTATCTGTGTATCTGTGTATCTGTGTATCGTGTATCTGTGTATCTGTGTATCTGTGTATCTGTGTATCTGTATCTATCTGTGTATCTGTGTATCTGTGTATCTGTGTATCTGTTCTGTGTATCTGTGTATCTGTGTATCTGTGTATCTGTGTATCTGTGTATCTGTGTATCTGTGTATCTGTGTATCTGTGTATCTGTGTATCTGTGTATCTGTGTATCTGTGTATCTGTGTATCTGTATCTGTTATCTGTATCTGTGTATCTGTGTATCTGTATCTGTGTATCTTGTGTATCTGTGTATCTGTGTATCTGGTATCTGTGTATCTGTGTATCTGTGTATCTGTGTATCTGTGTATGTATCTGTGTATCTGTGTATCTGTGTATCTGTGTATCTGTGTATCTGTGTCTGTGTATCTGTGTATCTGTATCTGTGTATCTGTGTATCTGTATCTGTGATCTGTGTATCTGTGTATCTGTGTATCTGTGTATCTGTGTATCTGTGTATCTGTATCTGTGTATCTGTGTATCTGTGTATCTGTGTATCTGTGTATCTGTGTATCTGTGTGTTATCTGTGTATCTGTGTATCTGTGTATCTGTGTATCTGTGTATCTGTGTATCTGTGTATCTGTGTATCTGTGTATCTGTGTATCTGTTCTGTGTATCTGTGTATCTGTGTGTATCTGTGTATCTGTGTATCTGTGTATCTGTGTATCTGTATCTGTGTATCTGTGTATCTGTGTATCTGTGTATCTGTGTATCTGTGTATCTGTATCTGTGTATCTGTGTATCTGTGTATCTGTGTATCTGTATCTGTGTATCTGTGTATCTGTGTATCTGTGTATCTGTGTGTATCTGTGTATCTGTGTATCTGTGTATCTGTGTATCTGTATCTGTATCTGTATCTGTGTATCTGTGTATCTGTGTATCTGTGTATCTGTGTATCTTGTATCTGTATCTGTGTATCTGTGTATCTGTGTATCTTGTATTGTATCTGTGTATCTGTGTATCTGTATCTGTGTATCTGTGTATCTGTGTATCTGTGTATCTGTGTCTGTGTATCTGTGTATCTGTGTATCGTGTATCTGTGTATCTGTGTATCTGTGTATCTGTGTATCTGTGTATCTGTGTATCTGTGTATCTGTGATCTGTGTATCTGTGTATCTGTGTATCTGTGTATCTGTGTATCTGTGTATCTGTGTATCTGTGTATCTGTGTATCTGTGTATCTGTGATCTGTGTATCTGTGTATCTGTACTGTGTATCTGTGTATCGTACTGTGTATCTGTGTATCTGTGATCTGTGTATCTGTGTATCTGTGTATCTGTGTATCTGTGTATCTGTGTATCTGTGTATCTGTGTATCTGTGTATCTGTGTATCTGTGTATCTGTATCTGTGTATCTGTGTATCTGTGTATCTGTGTATCTGTATCTGTGTATCTGTGTATCTGTGTATCTGTGTATCTGTGTATCTGTGTATCTGTGTATCTGTGTATCTGTGTATCTGTTATCTGTGTATCTGTGTATCTGTGTATCTGTGTATCGTGTATCTGTGTATCTGTGTATCTGTGTATCTGTGATCTGTGTATCTGTGTATCTGTGTATCTGTGTCTGTGTATCTGTGTACTGTGTATCTGTGTATCTGTATGTGTATCTGTGTCTTGATCTGTGTATCTGTGTATCTGTGTATCTGTATCTGTATCTGTGTATCTGTGTATCTGTGTATCTGTGTATCTGTGTATCTGTGTATCTGTGTATCTGTGTATCTGTGTATCTGTATCTGTGTATCTGTGTATCGTACGTACTGTCTGTGTATCTGTATCTGTATCTGTGTATCTGTGTATCTGTGTATCTGTGTATCTGTGTATCTGTGTATCTGTATCTGTGTATCTGTGTATCTGTGTATCTGTGTATCTGTGTATCTGTATCTGTGTATCTGTGTATCTGTATCTGTGTATCTGTGTATCTGTGTATCTGTATCTGTGTATCTGTGTATCTGTATCTGTGTATCTGTGTATCTGTGTATCTGTGTATCTGTATCTGTGTATCTGTATCTGTGTATCTGTGTATCTGTGTATCTGTGTATCTGTGTATCTATTGTATCTGTGTATCTGTGTATCTGTGTATCTGTATCTGTGTATCTGTGTATCTGTGTATCTGTGTATCTGTGTGTATCTGTGTATCTGTATCTGTGTATCTGTATCTGTGTATCTGTGTATCTGTGTATCTGTGTATCTGTGTATCTGTGTATCTGTGTATCTGTGTATCTGTGTATCTGTGTATCTTGTATCTGTGTATCTGTATCTGTATCTGTGTATCTGTGTATCTGTGTATCTGTGTATCTGTGTATCTGTGTATCTGTATCTGTGTATCTGTGTATCTGTGTATGTATCTGTGTATCTGTGTATCTGTATCTGTGTATCTGTATCTGTTATCTGTATCTGTGTATCTGTATCTGTGTATCTGTGTATCTGTGTATCTGTGTATCTGTATCTGTTATCTGTATCTGTGTATCTGTGTATCTGTGTATCTGTGTATCTGTGTATCTGTGTATCTGTGTATCTGTGTATCTGTATCTGTGTATCTGTGTATCTGTGTATCTGTGTATCTGTGTATCTGTGTATCTGTGTCTATCTGTATCTGTATCTGTGTATCTGTGTATCTGTGTATCTGTGTATCTGTGTATCTGTGTATCTGTGTATCTGTGATCTGTGTATCTGTGTATCTGTGTATCTGTGTATCTGTGTATCTGTGTCTGTGTATCTGTGTATCTGTGTATCTGTGTATCTGTGTATCTGATCTATCTGTGTATCTGTGTATCTGTGTATCTTGTATCTGTGTATCTGTGTATCTGTGTATCTGTGTATCTGTGTATCTGTGTATCTGTGTATCTGTGTATCTGTATCTGTATCTGTGTATCTGTGTATCTGTGTATCTGTGTATCTGTGTATCTGTGTATCTGTATCTGTGTATCTGTGTATCTGTGTATCTGTATCTGTGTATCTGTGTATCTGTATCTGTGTATCTGTGTATCTGTGTATCTGTGTATCTGTGTATCTGTGATCTGTATCTGTGTATCTGTGTATCTCGTGTATCTGTGTATCTGTGTATCTGTATCGTATCTGTGTATCTGTGTATCTGTGTATCTGTGTATCTGTGTATCTGTGTATCTGTGTATCTGTTATCTGTGTATCTGTATTGTATCGTATCTGTATCTGTGTATCTGTGTATCTGTGTATCTGTGTATCTGTGTATCTGTGTATGTGTCTGTATCTGTGTATCTGTGTATCTGTATCTGTATCTGTATCTGTGTATCTGTGTATCTGTGTATCTGTATCTGTATCTGTGTATCTGTATCTGTGTATCTGTGTATCTGTGTATTCTGTATCTGTATCTGTGTATCTGTGTATCTGTGTATCTGTGTATCTGTGTATCTATCTGTGTATCTGTGTATCTGTGTATCTGTGTATCTGTGTATCTGTGTATCTGTGTATCTGTATCTGTGTATCTGTGTATCTGTGTATCTGTGTATCTGTGTATCTGTGTATCTGTGTATCTGTGTATCTGTGTCTCTGTGTATCTGTGTATCTGTGTATCTGTGTATCTGTATCTGTGTATCTGTGTATCTGTTATCTGTGTATCTGTGTATCTGTGTATCTGTGTATCTGTGTATCTGTGTATCTGTGTATCTGTGTATCTGTGTCTGTGTATCCGTGTATCTGTGTACCTGTGTATCTGTGTATCTGTGTATCTGTGTATCTGTGTATCTGTATGTATCTGTGTATCTGTATCTGTGTATCTGTGTATCTGTGTATCTGTATCTGTGTATCTGTGTATCTGTGTATCTGTGTATCTGTGTATCTGTATCTGTATCTGTGTATCTGTGTATCTGTGTATCTGTGTATCTGTATCTGTGTATCTGTGTATCTGTGTATCTGTGTATCTGTGTATCTGTGTATCAGTATCAGTGTATCTGTGTATCATGTGTATCTGTGTATCTGTGTATCTGTGTATCTGTACTATCTGTGTATCTGTGTATCTGTGTATCTGTATCTGTATCTGTATCTGTGTATCTGTATCTGTGTATCTGTTACTGTGTATCTGTGTATCTGTTCTGTGTATCTGATGTATCTGTGTATCTATCGTATTTCAAGATCTGTATATGCAGTATCTGTGTCAATTAATCTGCTTTTATTGTACTGTTTTTTTTGTATTTACTAAGAATTGTAATATCTTGTAATTTATTTATTTAGGACTGATTTATGATCTTGCCTTTATTGTATTGAGGTAAAACTGGTCTTAGTATTTATGTGATTCGTACTTGTACTACATTATTTATAAGTAATTGTTTTGTACTTAAATCTTGATTTGTATTATCTTCTGTATTTCCATGAACGATTCTATCGATCATTGCTTGATACAATGGGCGTGACCTTGAATTGTTTAAGTTGTATGATACAAATAAATTTTGACTTTGAAGATGGCTGAATTAAGCCAAGAACTATCAATGCTCTTGATTCTAAAATTTGAAATTTGGGCGTCATTGTGCTTCATTTTTAGGTTTGTTACACACAATTCTTCTATAACACTTTTTAAAGCCACAGAATTATGTGAAAGGAAATTCGTAGTGAAAACAATAATTTAACAAAATAGATTTTATTATCGCTCTAAATTAAAGTACGGTAGGACATTTCAATATATTAAATTTTATTTTCAATGATTTAATACTTTACCAATAAATATTTTAATAATTAATGACGATTAAACGTGTTCTCAATTCTATTATTTGAAAAGTAGGCATCTTTTACATTTGCTTTATTCATTTCTTTGCAGTGAAGAGGATATTGATTTGCGGTTTTCACAAATGTTTATATGTTTCTCCGTGCTCTTTTCGACTTAAAATAATTATACCATATGTTTAAAATTATCGAAAACTTTAAATAATTTACGGCCTTATCACAAAACTCCATATACCGGCTAGTAAACCAACAATGATAATGCTTTATTGAAGCACCAGAAGCCTCTAAAGAGATTCAGTTTATTAAAATCGGTTCGTTAAAAGAAAATGTAAAAGACAACATTTCTAGCTATGTGTAGAAAACTATTTTGGACATCTTGATAATGCCGATTTAAGAGAAAAAGCGATTTTCTAATTCGGTGTTCGTGTATCTAGGCCACTCAAGAACTTGAAACTAATTTCCAGCAATTTCTCTGGTCACTATTAATATCAATATTTTTCCGAAGCTGTTCGATGCGTAGTTTCTAATATCAGTTGGCCTCCTTTATTAATGGACCACCGGTACATAAAACGATAAATATCCTTTTAGAAAGTTTAATAGAAAACTACAGCGCAGCGGTTGTGTTACAGAAAAAGTTATCTTTAAAATGTGTTTGTCAATAAAATTTTGAATTAAGAAATTGTTATAAATCTCCATTACAAACAAAAGTGTTTTGAAATAGGATGTTATTCGTACATTTTACACGCGATTAACGTAACATCAGTTGCCATTTTTGGATTGCGTCAAAACGATTAAGGATGGTGTAGGAACATGAAATTCTAACACGAGATGGCATTTTACTGTAAACTACTCATTTCCAATTTATATAGAAGAAACAAATTACATGAGTGTACAAGAAAAATTGTCATTTCAAATATGGATAACCAGATATTCTTTTATGCGAATAAATTTTAAATTTCCGCTCTTGTCTATTGAAGCATTTCATTTTGGTTACCAACAAAATTCTTTTATTAAAAGAAAGACATTTGTTGTAAATATGCTAACGCTCGCTGCTTAAATTTTCTTTATCGATAAAAGGTTTTATTTAATATCACATTTTTTTATAACAAATGAAATGAAGCTTAAAAGTAGATGTAAGCTCAATTTATTTCTTTACATTACCGGACATTCAAAACAATAGGGGTTGGTATAACAGAAGCAGCATCCGTTGTACTGAACAAATATAACTCTTGGTCTCCACTTCAATTCTCCGTAATTCCAGTTTTTATATCTCTCATCTCTGAGGATGTCCTGCTGTGTATTGTACGACTTTCTAAATTTCTTCACAAATTCTTTCTTGCTATTTATTCAGGGTAGAGCATAATGCCAGGAGAGTCGGCTTACGTTTAAGTCTTTCACTTTATTTGTTGGAACAAACTTTTGGTAATATTATTCTTCCGTAAATAATTCTCTTAGTATCTTTTATGCTTCGATAGAAAAGTAATTGAATTTTAAGAATTAATTTAATTTAAGTCGTTGATAGAGTTTTTCAAGTTGTATATTCAGTTCAATCATTACTTTTTGTATTACACTTACTGAAGAAATAACTTTTATTTCATAAATTGAATCTGTTCTTGTATATCGGTTTCTTTATTTTTGTTAACGCATGTAATGTAAATGTAACTAATTTAGTAATGAAGTTGAACAAAAGTTAGAAATGAAGGTTTCGCTTTTCTTACTTATACTCTTATTTCTTGACAACGTTACATTTTCTGTTGACTAAAACGTACCACCGTAAAGTTCATTTTGATTTAATTATCTGTTTCACGCTTGAATAGCCTTCTAAGTAATGTATAAAGTAAAGTATTTCATTTTTATCATTATTTAAGAGAAGTTTATGCAAGTGACGACGAAAGGTCGCTCAATCTATGGTGGTGTAGTGTATAATAAAGCACGGAAGATAGTAAGAAAGACAATATATTCACAATTTCGATTGATTGAGTTTGAACATATAATCACGAATAAAATTTACATTAAGACCAAATATGAACTTACTTAACAAATATTGTGTTCGAAGAAGCAAATATTAAAATGTATCCAAAAATCTACTACAAAGACAGGATTACAAGTCTAAAAACTATAGAATATAAGTTGGTAAAGAAGACATGAAAAGTAATAATTACAGATTATTTGGGAGATTAGCGCCCGGTTTCTACATCCCGTCTTAAGTTCTAGTTAAAGCTTAAGGTGTAGCCTATGATCCAACTGCAACTTATTTCGTTGCACCATTCCATACAAGAACTGACTACGTCTCAAGCTCTGCTTAAAATTAGGATTTCGATTTTAACGACTTAAACTGAGAGTCACAACCTAACAAATCAAACATAACTTGGATAATGTAATATCCGCTTTGTACTTGTCAATAAAATTTGGTTATTTTAAAAATCATAATCATTAAAAATGAACATAGACGTAAATGATACTGATGTGGTTGACGAGATTGACAATATAAACAACATGGTAGCCGTTCAAATTCCAAAAAAGGTGTACGTGCGTTTTGATGGCTTTTTACTAGATTTAGGTTAACAAAACCAATGACCGGTTTCACAAAGGCTCGTTAAATATTTAATCATGATTAAAATCCTTAACGATGATTAAAAGTAAAATTTTGTTTCAGAAACGTCGATTAAGCTAATCGTGGTTAAAGTTAATCATCGTTAAGTAGTCGTCGTTAAATAATTGAAAATCAGTGCTTAAATGTTTCACAAACATCAATTAAGAGATAATCGTCGTTCAAGTTAATCGACATAAAAGGCTCAGTTATAGTGTTGTTAATTTTATGTTAGACCAAATTATTTAACAGTTATTACACTATTATTACCTATTAAAAGTAAATTAATTAATAAAAGCTGTTTTTCAACAAACATTAAAACAATATTTTATTTCTTTTTTATTAATATTTTAAGCTTTACAAGAAACATATAAGTTTATACTTGTTACATTATAAATAACTTATAAAAAAATTCAGTACATATGAAAATAATTTGATGATCTTTTTCAAAGATGTCTGAGTCATCACTCTCTTCCTTGTAGAAGATGAAGCTCCTCTTCGTCGAATTCGATTTATTAGGACAGAAATAATCCTTTTGAAAATGTGGATGATCATGATTTTAAAGTGTGATTTCGGTTTTCGAAAGAAACTGTCATGGAACTAATGCATATAATAGGTCCAGTAATTGAACCAGCTATAAAAAGGAATAAGGCCATCACTGCACTTAATCAGTTGTTAATCACTCTACGATTTTATGCAACTGGTTCATTTCAGCAAACAATCGATGACTTATTTCGGGTCAGTAAACCTTCTATGTGTAGAATTGTACACCGGTAACCCTTTAATTGCTGGACAAAGTCAGCGCTACATTAAGATGCCCACTGAGCAACAAGCAATTAATGATACTGTGATGGATTTCTTCAGAATAGCTGCTTTCCCGTGCGTTGTTGGTGTAATTGATTGCACACGTCAGGATTAATTCACCTGGAGGAATAATGCGGAATTCTTTAGAAACCGCAAAGGTTTCTTCTCAATTAATGTGCAGGTTGTAAGCGATGCTAATTTAAAGATAATGCAAACAGCACGATGGCCAGGATCAGTACATGACAGTACCATTTTCAATAAATCACCATTGGTTGTCTATTTGGAACGGGGACCTATGGTAATAATAATTACCTTCTCGGAGACAGTGGCTATCCCAGAAGGTACTCTGACATCTTCTTAATCCTTAAACTGCTGCAGAAGAAGCTTATAAGCTGCTCATATAAGAACAAGGAATACTGTGGAGCGATGTTTTGGGGTGTTAAGAGAAGATTCCCTTGTCTGCATATCGGAATGGCTTTGCAAGTTCAACATTTATTGCCAGTTATTGTAGCCTGTGTTCTGCATAATTTGGCAATAAATGTGAATGATGAAGAACCACATGAAGAACTTGTTGATGAAATGATGCTCTTGGTATTAATGAAGAGGTGGCAACTGCAGCAGCTATCCCCAACCAAAATGATGCTGTGAGAAGAGCAATAATTAATAACGTTTTTAATAGATAATAGTAAAAATAGAATTTTTAGGTTTATTTAATAATACGCAATATTATAATACATTATTAATTTCAATTGTTTTGTTCTAAATTTTTTAATTGGGTTTTATAAACAAGCATCTGCTGACGATGCTGAGCAGAGCATTGCATGCTGATTTAACATTAATTTTTTGTAAATCAGCATTATTTAATTTTGTTTTAAATATAAAACTTTCAGCTCCTCAGCTGACATATTTTTTTAAGAATTTTCTTTTGTTGTTTTCTTTTTGGAACTGGGGCCTAGGTTCAGGCAAAGGGCGAGGTACAGGTTCAGGCAAGGGAGATTAGGTTCGAGGTTCACACAGGCATCGTCTAAAATGAATAAAATATAAAAAAAAAATTGTTGTAGAAAATATTTTCAAATTTATTGCAAGGACCCGATGAACTTAAATCTTACCAAATATATTGCGGAGATAGTTCTACAAAAATATTCTATCGTTAAATAAATACAAGACGATCGACTGAAATTTGTTAAGCAATTATTAATGAATATTACTAAATATTTACCTTTTCCTCCGCTGCAATTTTCTTAAAATTTTGTACCTCTATTTCACCCATTTAAGTCTAAGATTGCTTCGTACCTCTTATTCTAGAAAGAAATAATAGTGGTTTAAACCAAAAGAAGTATTTATAGTGTAACGATAATTTTGTTTTACTAAACAAGCATAACAAAAGTGAAGTACAAACTGTATAAATAAATTAATAGTAATATGAAAATAACCCATTTTACTTTATCGTTTGTGACTTCTTTTCGTGCTGCTCTTTTAAATTATCGTAAGATGTTTCAGCTGAGCAGTATTACGCAGCATTTGCCCTTTACTATTAAATTGTTCGGTGATAGCCTTCCACGCCATCACCTTTTTGGCATACGGTCCCATCAGTCGCTTTGTTTTCGATAATCTCTTGTGTCTATAACAAGAATAATAAATGGCGAACAAGGAACAAGGATGCATGCGACAAAATTGAGGATGTGAATTGCAGGATATTCTTAGTAAATGTCTGATTTATAAATCAATAAATTAGTTTTATACAACAGTATTGCTCAACAAAGACAACACTGACAATAAAAACATGTTTGATTAGATATTTACTGCTGAAATAAATTGTTTAAATTTTGTGTACTTACTTGTTAACTAAATCCAACAGCGACTCCTTCTCTTGAGTTGTGAAATTGCTTCGTTTTCTCTTATTAGTTGTTCTGCTTCCATATTTAAATGCTTTATATTAATTAAAATAAACAAACAACGAGAGTAAAAACACAGGAACGAACAATTAACTTTGACATTGACATTTCACAGAAAGATTTGCGACGTTGCCAGCTCTATTATCTCATTAGTTAATCGACGTTAAAATACGAACGCATTTGTTTTGTGAAACGCATTCCAATATTTAATCAATGTTAAAATTTAATCAATGTTAGATAACAGACGATTTAACGGAGCTTTGTGATACCGGCCACAAGTGTTTTGTATTTACTGCAACAAACAGGACACATAATACAGCGTTGCGTATTTAAAACATTCCATTTGAATCATAGGGTAAAGAGACGATAGCCGCACTATCGGTAATATTTTGCGAGACGTGGCATCAACCGAACATTTGACGGCTATTTGTTTTGTGTCTCGATTAGTTCACCTTGAGACAGTCGAGAGCTCGTGGCTTCTCGCATTTGTGAAAGGTTTTAACAACAACTTTGTCTGTGTAAAATTATATTTGAAGATATATTATTTTTGTTTTTAATACATTAGGTAAGTTCTAACTATCTGAAGTGTAAATTAATTTGTAAATATATGCATTAGTGTTAAATGAAAATCAAAATATGAAAAAAATCAACGGTTGGTTGTAACCCGGTGGTCCGTCTCTCTTCCAATTTGAAGATAGATGGACCAACATAGGTAGGAAGTTGGACCAATATTTTTTGTTGTAGTACAATGTCTAATAAGTACATATGTAAAGGAATGTTCCTGAACGAAGATATTGGACCTTTGAAGCGTTAAGCGCTGCCGTAGATGCATAACGAAATGGCGAAATGGGAGTCAATTAAGCCGCTAAAGCATTTGGAATACGAAGACTACATTTCAAAGGCGACTGAAATCCAATAATTTTCAAAACTCAACCATCTGGGACCAGACATTTATTGGGATCAAATGTAGAACAAAAATTAGCGGACCATATCAGAAAACTCCAGAAATCGTGTTTTTCACCCACATGAACTGAAGTCAGGATTACGGTATATAAGTTAGCTAAATGCTTGTAAATTCCAAATAAATTTAACGAAAATGAAGGTATGTTATGAATCGTATTATGATACAAGAGGTACCTATGTAAATGTTTTTAGGTCAAGTTGGCAAGAAATGGCTGGAGTTGTTTTTGCACCGAAGGCCTGAAATGTCGATCAGAAAATCCGAAAACGCTTCAATTGCACGACCTGTTGAATATCAACAGAAATCGTTGAAACCCATTTCGCGGATCTTGACATAATTTTAACAACACATAACCTTCTTGACAAACCCTGATGTATTTATAACACTGACGAGATGGGTTTACAACTAACCATAAGGGCTGGTCAAGTCTTAGCCAAAATGCCTAAACAGATTGCAGTTTGAAAAGTGAAGCTTTGGGAAGTTCAGCCACTGCTCAAAACGCAATTGCCGCGTTTAAATCAACTGGGATACATCCTTATAATCCTTTAGTCATACCCGATTACGCATTTTTAGATCCAAATCTTCTTTGCACTGTAGAAGATCTAATTCAGAATAATATAGTGCAGACAAGACCGAATCTCCTAACCAAGTACCTCTGGTATTCAAAACCAACAAATCACTCCTAACAAGACAATACTAACTGCAGATATTACTCCTGGAAAAGTACTGGATGAAGTAACGCTGTGCCCGTCGTATCCATAGCTGTAAAAGGGTTCGTAAGACAATATCAGGAATTCATTAAAGACAAGAAAAAGCACAATGCAAGAAAAAGGTGTCCCTAATTTGGCAGTGAAAGCAGTACATAGGAACCAAGTAAGGAAGATTAATTTAAGTGAATCGGCATCTTCTGAAAAGGAAACTGGAGAGCTCTCATTAGATGATTCTACAGTACGGATGAACAAATTAGCGATATAGAAAATGAGTATGTTGGCTGCAGCGAAGATTACTGTTTAACAAAGAGAAATATGAATGGTTACAATGACTTTTGTGCAAAGGCTGGTTGCATGAGAGCTGCACAAATTTTATTAACCTTTGCCAAAATTGTGGAGACGTAGCTTCTTCAAAAAGGAAAAGTAGCGAGGTTCATTTCTCCTACCTACTATGGTCCATCTCACCTCTACAAGGTAGGATAGTTGGAGCGTTGACAAGTCTGAGAATTTTTGTTTGTTTTAATAAGTATTTTTATTTTGTAGGTGTTCCAAAAGGATACCAAAGTTTTTATTTGTTAATTTATGTGCCAAGTTCAAGACTTATACTTTGGTTAATAAAGAATTATTTTGACTTTTATGGATGGTGGCCCATCTCTCTCCTTTACCCTAATATAGTATGTTTTGATCATGGATGCAATGTGTACAATGTAAAAATTATTATTCAGTTTCAAATTGTCATTTGGTGTTATGTGTGTCAGTATATCAAAAGTAATTACAAATTTATGTTTTAGGAGGATATGATGCCGAAATACTTGCCCATTGGCAGACTCCACTCATGATTCGACCAGTTTAATAATAGTAGGTTGAAATACCGAATGAGAATGGCGACTTTGGTAATTCATTCCTTTTAGGTAAATTATTTACTTATTTATCGTAAAAATCTGTAAACATTTAAAAAACTTCTATTCATCAAAATGTTTTATTTTCACGTTTGTTTTTGTATAAATAATTATGTTTTCAATTGATAGTGGGTATATGAATCGGTCCTACTTACTCACACCATCCTACATCCCCAGAATTCGGCAGAGGCAGACATATGTCATATTCGAACACAAGTAAAAGTAGAGCATCTGTTGGTGTTCGGAAAGCACGATTTCAATTATGGCCTATGGTTGCAGGTTGAAGTTGGAAACAATATTGTGTGCCATTGTTACTACTGCTGTTCCGCATAATATTGCTCAACTGAAAAGAGAGCCAGAACCTGCAGTAGAGAATGAAGTAATGCAACATAAGTTACAATAACGCATTGTGAGTGGTGATATTCCAAACATTCCTCATGGTAATAAACATCAGGGTGCATTTCATTCCAGATGAGAACTGATACAAACATATTTTAATAGGCATTAGTTATTATCGAATTAGTTATTTCCATCAATTAGATTTAAGTTGTATTTTGCATGTAGTTGTAAGCCCCAACGTTAGGGTGCCAGTTTATGTAAGGTCCTTCACACAATTTTTATATTTGCCGCGGCTAAACTGCAATCGGTCTTTAGATAAACTAAAGAGGGGTGGGTTGGTCGGAATATTTAATCTTTAGCTCTACACTGTCCACATAAAATAATCACAGTAAAACGGTTTAAATATATATTATCCTATTATTTACAAATCTGACATATTCTCACTTAAGCTAAATAACTACCTGGTTAATAACTAACATAAACGTAACAATACGAAAACAACTTGACGTTAAGATTGAGACGGCGGTCGGGGCGTCCACTCGGTTTGGACGGTGAATTTGGATGTCCTCCTTCCTCCACTCACTCGATACGACGTCTTATTGTTGTCGCAGGCGTTTCTGTAAATAGATATTAATGCTCCCTAGTTACACTCAATGAGGAACGTAATATTTAAATGATTAATAACATTGCGTTTAATTAATTATTTATGCTGGATACGGCCCTGTCTACAAAAGAAAAGAATGTATAACAAACTACTGGTTATTAAAACGGGGTTGCGCAGATCTTGGTCACTAGTGAAAATCGATATCCCGAGTTCACGGTTGTACGCAAGAAGCGTTCACCGGTCTAATGCTTGCTTCCCTTTACCTTCAGTACTTTCTGGAAGACGGACAGGCGCGTATGCTTCGTGAAGCAATTTACTTTCGCGATCTGTTATGTTCGAAAATATGACTTATCTTCAGAGGTTTATTCTCGTATTAAATTTAGACTGGGCTGATTATACACGTTTGGTTGTATAATTAATATATTTGCACGTTATCTACGGGATGCAATTTTATGGCGATGATTTCTTTTATGCAAATGAACGAAATCTCACGTAGATATAAATGAACGTTACTTAATGGTATACGCACAAAAACGCGTATTTATTAAAGGCGGTTTATACTTGCGGAATAAGCTGGTGGAAAACAATTAATTGATTGCTTTCTTGAAATTCGCTTACTAAGCGCGTGGTTATCGGTGTACGGTTTTCTCCTACGACAGGTCTTTGACGGATACTCTACGTTTAATTCGTTTGTGATTACAGGCACTTCGGTCTTCGCCAGCGAGCTGGTGAATTCAGGTGTTTAGAATGTAAGTGATAGTAAATGATAAAAGCTGCAGGTCTATACAGTCCTACTTAGCTCTCGTCGTCAGGTATATGGTGTAGTGGTGAGTGTTTTTACTCCCGACTGCCTCGTGGGGTCTGTGTGTGTTTGAATTACTCTGCAGACTTACGTGTCGTTAATCACAAAGATCGAGGATAGCTATTTACAAAAGGTTCGCGGTGTGCGGTCGCAAATACAGGAGCTAAACTCGCGGTGGCTATCACTAGGTCTGCGGCGATTTACTTTCAAACAACCGTCACGTGCAGGTGTTCTGGAACCGGAGTTACTCTAACGAACTAACTACTACAGGAGCTGGTGAAACCAACTAAATAATTCTCGGCGGCGGGATGCGTTCACGTGCGCGACGGAACTCTTCTACGGCGGCTACTACTACTGGTCGGCTACGGCTACGCTTAATGAATTAATAATTAACTAACTAACTAACCAACTAATTAACTAACTACAGGAGCTGGTGAAACCAACTAAATAATTCTCGGCGGCGGGATGCATTCACGTGGCGCGACGGAACTCTTCTACGGCGGCTACTGGTCTGGTCGGCTACGGCTACGAATGAATTAATAATAATTAACTGCTAACTAACTAACTACAGGAGCTGGTGAAACCAACTAAATAATTCTCGGCGGCGGGATGCGTTCACGTGGCGCGACGGAACTCTTCTACGGCGGCTACTACTACTGGTCGGTACGCTACGCTTAATGAATTAAGAATACTTAATTACTACTAACTAACTAACTAAAGGTGGGGGCATGGTTTTATAGGGGACTCTCGGTAGGCGGTGGTGGCTTCTCTTTGGGGAATCCTATTTGTAATTGGCGGAGAATACTCTGACGTATAAAACTTTGATGTTTTATGAAACCTACGTTGGAGGGAAACAAATTAATTTTGTTGTGCAATCACACGAAATAATAAGAAATATTAAGTTAGGTACTGAGTAATACGGAATACTAAGAAATATTAGATCAAGTCTTGCAGGTGTTTGAATACTAAGAGATCTTACATCATTTCTTTTACGAGGGCTGATTGTTAAATAATTAATTAATTAAAAAATTTTGTAGTAGTGACTTGCGGTTCGTTACATAGTATAATAACTCATATACTCTATCCTTATCATACACTACTTTTAACATTTTGTAATTATAGTACCGACTGTAAACATAAAGTAAAATTACTTGTAAATGAAGTTCCTACTACATATCATTTCAAGTTTAGTCTTATTTTAAAATATAATAATTACTTTATCTGATTTAAAATGTTTTGTTGGTAAAATAATTTGATACACAGGGATGGGGGAGGGGCATTATTTATTGCATTTATTAGATTATGCCTTTCTTGTCACCAGTTCAATTTCATACATTGCTTTTGCGTGGTCAAAGTCTAATTTTGCCTCTTCACGTCTAATTCGTGTAGCTCCTTTTATGATCCATGTCCCGCTGCATTGACTTTTTTTGCAAATTTAGGACCTCCATTTTGTCTGGTCATTTGAATTTAGTCCCACCCTTTAATCGCTTTCTGGCGTTCCTCTTTGCTTACTACCGTAGGTAGAGTTTTAGTTTCCACCTGTGGCTGTGGTTCTGCTTCCACTATGACAACATCTTCTACTGAGGCAGCAGACTCTGTAAGCAAAAATACAAATTATGTTTACAGATATGGTTTGAGCTTGTTAATATTGAATGGAACTGAGTAAATACAAATATCAAACAGATATTTAAATTTTTACCAATTATTCTTCAACTTGGTCTCCGTCAATTGGATGTGCAGTCCCTGCGCGGTTTTGCCATTTATGATTTCCGTGACCAATTCACCATTTAAAGTGGACACGCTTTCACTGTTTTGTATTTTTCTACTTTTTCCGTAGCGAAATTATTGCTTTCTGCTTCATGTCATTTTAATAGTAAACTTCAAACTGCTGTTACTTTTAGGTTATTGTCAGTTTAACAGCATTTTTTCAAAATGCAACAGTGGTCAGCTGAATACCGTTCATTTGCCGTAATAGCATTCCACAAAAGTAATAGTTACGTAGTAGTTCAGAGAATGTTTTGTAACCATTTTAACATTGATCGTAAATATTGTGCCCTCTGCGCATGCTATCAAAATTTGGGTTAAACATTTTAAAGAAATAGCTTCATCGCTCGAACGGAAGGCCCACCGGAGATTGAATCCAGTGAGAACACCGCAAACCATTCAGAGAGTCAGGAAGCTATGGTAAGAAGTCCACAACGTTCTGCACGGCGTCAATCAATTTCGTTGGGAATTTCAGCGACAACCTTAAGAAGAATTTTACACAAGGACTTGCATTTTAAACCATATATAATTCAGATTGTGCAAGAATTAGAACCAAATTACTTCATAAGTCGTTCAAACTTTAATCGTGATTTGTTAAACCATATTAACAATCATGAAAATTTTATTGACAATGTGATTATGAGTGATGAAGCTCATTTTCATCTCTCAGGATTCGTAAACAAGCAGAATTTTCGATACTGGACACATGAAAACCCTAGAGTTCTTCATCAAAACCACTACGTAGTGCAAGAGTGACAGTGTGGTGTGTAATTTCGTCTTTGGAGTAATTGGTCCATTTTCTTCGAAGATGACAATGGAAATGCAGCGACAGTTACATCAGGCCGTTATGTTGGAATGATCGAGACATTTCTAAGACCTAGGCTAGCGTTACTTCCACAGATTAATGTCGACACATGGTTTCAGCAAGACGGGGCAACTGCATACACTGCCAGAATATCTATAGAAGCCCTAAACCGACTGTTTCTCGATCACATCATTTCTAAGAATGGAAACATTCCTTGGCCAGCGAGCTCTCCGGATTTGTCGGCGTGTGATTTTTTTCTGTGGGGCTACTTAAAGACTAAAGTTTTCGCACATCGCCCACAGAACATCGATGAACTGAAGTTAAGAATTCGAGAAGAAATCTCCTACCTGTTGAAATGTTACGCAATGTTATGCATAGCTTGCCTCTACGTTTGGAAGAATGTTTACACAGAAATGGTGGACATCTCGTAAGCGTTATTTTTAAGAAATAAAATGCTATTTTGTATAGGTTAACGTGAAATAGTTTTTAATTTTCTTAATAAAATGATTTAGTTATTTTTATATCTTACAAATGGCCAGTTTCCGTGGCGCATCTTGTGTAATTGATTCGTTTGGGAGTTGATATTTTTAAACAGAAAACGAGCACTAAACTATCAACCACCTATGAACACGTGAAGCTAACCTAACCTCATAGATTAGACCTAACCATGAAAATGACATTAAGTGGCAAGGAAATGTATTGGAATCCAGCCAATGAAATTGTAGTACATTATTAAAGATACCATATTGCTAAATAGGTATCAACTTAAACGGATTCAAGATGCTGTTTAGAATTTGTGGTGCAACGCAAACTTCGGCCAGGGCCGACTTGGTTCCAGCTTAGCTAAGATGCAGCTTAAGATGTGGTGAAGAAACCGGGCGTAGGAATCCTTTCCGCGGATTTATGGAACGTCTGACAACATTGTGCAGCATTGTTGCATGTGTTGTCTTGTTTCAAGTGCGCTACGGAATATTTTCCAGTCGCATGTTATGTAGAGCAGTAAACGTCGACTCGCCAGTGCTAGGTGAGTAGGAACGTCTCATTATTGTCTGTGAATAACTGGTATGTAGTGTCACGAAACCCTCACAGTAAGTTTTATAGGTATTGTCACATAAGATCCAGTTAATTATGATTTGAGGGTAGATTTTTAGAAAAAATGTCGACCTTTGGTTGACAATAAAAATATACTTTGTTATAGTTATTTTGCCAATTCGTTTAGTATTTAGTGTAATGTTTGTGAGTTGTTAGGAAGCAAAATGTAAGTTTTTGTGCATTTTCCTTCATTTATGTTTCATTAATAAAATTTATAATAAACGTAAACGGAGAAAGTTGTGTTTATTGTCTGATTGAGTGCTGCTGAAGCAACATTTATTGCTCAAGACTGCAAACTCCAAAAAATACATTGCGAAATATGTACGAAAACAATAACCGAAAAGGATAATGTGTGAAATTTGTAACAAATACTTCCATTATGAATGCTTGAATTTGAAAGTTAAATCCCGATCTATGGCCTCGGGAAACGCAAGAAATTAGATCTTGCAAAGTTGGCTGAAGAAATAGAGGTGTGATGAAGATTATCTTAAGAAAAATATAACATTCTGGAAGAATGGGTTCATCTGAGGATGTTTCAGAATATACTGTTGAAGAAAGTGTTAACTTAAAAGAACGAACACAGAAATGCAAAATTTGATAAAGCGAGCAATTATTGTGTAGTGTTACCATGGTTGGGTGCGCGTAACCAAAACGATTTTGTAAGGAGTATGCGGACGGCCATTGAAACGGCTTTTGCTTATTCCGACCCTCATAAGGAACCATCTTCAAACTTTGCTGTATGACAACTTATTCCCAAAGACCTTCCTTATTTTAGTAGACACGCATCTAAATTGCCAATCTTCATTTCAAGTTATGTGCGGTCCACAGAATCCTGTCAACCAACAAACGAAGACAATTTAGTTCGGTTACAATGCTGTTTGAAGGGAAGCTTTAGTTGCTGTTAAAAATAAGCTAATATATCTAGAAACGGTTCCTAAAGTACTGAACACCTTAAGATTATTATTGGGACGGCCAGCGCAAGTGATACAGGTGATGATTGACGAAATAGGAAGGAACCTCCAGTAAGCGCAGATCGTTTAGAGCCTATTATGCGTCTCTCTACTTCTGTACAACACCTTTGTGCTATTACGGAGGCATCTAATATGCTTGGCCATCTAAATAGCTATATGCTCTTCAAGAAATGGTGGATTTGCTAACGGTACCTTAAAATTGAACTGGGCTACACACGCCATGAACAATATAAAGGCTGACTTGTTAACTTTTAATCACTGGTTATATAGTTTAGCTGATGCTGCAGGTAGTGTAATTTCATACAGAAATCCTGTGAAAACTAACAAGACTTTTGGAAAGGACATAATGTACACGGCGGAATAATTTGGTAATGCAAATATGGACACTGCAGGTGGTAGTGCTCAACAAACAAATAAAGCTTGTCCTGTTTGTCAAGAAGTAGGCGACCATAACGTTCCGGAATGTAATAAATTTATTAGTTTAGGGAAAAGGGAATGTTGGGAAGCGGTTAAATCATGTTGATTATGTCGTAAGTGTCTAGGCTCACATCATATATCAAAATGTACATCTTCCAAAACCTGTGGGGTTGATGGATGTATTTTAAACACCATCATTTGTTTCACATTTTACTTAAACCATCGGCAAGTTATTCCTACGTAAACTCTGCAGAGGACTCGATCAATACTCCAAATTATGTTGCTACGACATCAGCATTTCCTTCCAAAGTCTCTGACGGAAACACAAAACTATTTCGTGTCGTTTCAGTAGTGTTATATCGAAAATAAATAATAGTCAACATCTTTACTTTTCTGGACGAAGGATCATCTCCTACTATGATCCAAGAAGACTTGGAAAATGTATTAGGCCTAACTGAAAATATAAGCAAGTTAGTGTTAAAATGGACAGGAAATGATTCCGTGTTGAAACAGACAGCCGAATAGTTTCACTTCGCATAAACAATAATTGACCACAGTAACCTTAAAGGGATACCAGTTCAGCAGTACAAAGGCGCTTGCCCTAGAATACTGATTGGTTTACAACACTGGAACCTTGCAGTTCTATTAACTGTACGTGAAAGCAATTGTGCGGACCAATTGTAGCGAATACAAGATTATGCTGGATTGTTTTTGTTCCTTACAGAATGATAAACCTGAAACTAATAATTATAATGGGGTGCACTATATTTCTGAATTTAAGGCTTCCCAAGAAGCACTGCTTCGACAAGTCATCAAATTCTTCTCATCTGAATGTCCAATACTATTACTGGCGTCATCAAACAAATGTTTCACCAAGTTGGCATTTTTGAAGAGGACAGGAATTCTCAACAATTTCTGTGGCGCTCTGGCAAATCAAAACCTCCCAATGTATATGAAATGTCAGTTATGACATTTGGCGCTAGGTACTCTTGCCCAATATGTGAAGAACGTCAATGCACAGCGCTTCTAAATTTATAAACCTGGAGTTACTTACGCTATTTGTAATTGTCATGTGGACTACTGGCTGGATGGGTTTTCAACCGAAGAAGAAGCCAAAGATGTAGTTAAATATGTCATTGTAATTCATCAATCCGGTGAATTTAGAATATGCAACTTTACTTCAAATTCTAGGCATGTACTGGAGGCTTTAGGCGACAAAGATGGTAACGAAGTCAAAGAACTGGGTGTTATCCTTCTAACAACGCTAAGGCACTGTAATGTGGGGAATATGAAAGATGACACATTTTATTACCATTTTAACATCAAGCGCCTAGAACCCTACATTTTATTCGGTCATAGAAATCCTATTAAACGGGAAAGTCTTAAAGCTGTAATAACAATTTTTGAGCTATTATGTTTGATAGCAGTGACTGTTCGTCTCAAATGGAAAGCTACTCCGCTAACCTCTTCAGCCTTTCGTTGGTTTAAAGGTCCGGAGTTTATAAAACATTCAGAAAATGCATGGCCCGCACGAAAACAGAATCCTGCTTCTGTATATGTAGAGGAGCGGCCTGATCCAGTTGCTGTCCATATAGCAAGTCGCGTTAAAGGTCTAGTTCGCGATGCTACTCGATTTTCACAAATTTGATTCGTAGTACAGGTTGGGCATTGAGGTTCTTCAATTTATGTAAAGAGCAACACCTACTGAAAGGTGCTCTTACAATAGAAGAACTAAAATTAGCGGAAAACGAAATATATCGAAACATCAAGCAAGAAAAATGTTATAGTACTATTACGGCTATGAAAAAGAATCCAAATCAACCCATTTCAAAAATTCGTTCCTTCATAAGCTCACCCTTATTTTGGATGACAACATGATACTTAAGATGAAAGGTACGGCTTCTAAACTAAAAATTTGAATATAGATGTGATCAACCCAATAATCATGCCTTATGATCATTAAGTAACACATTTAATTATTGCCTAATATCACGAAAGATGCTACCACTTTAATTATGAGACAACAATAAACGAAATTCGGCAAAGATTTGTCATAAGTAGACCACGTCCTGCCGTATACAAAGTTATTGCTAGGTACCAGCACTGTAAGAATGAAAGGGCTCGTCCACAACCACAGCTCGAAGGAAATCACCCATATGCTAGAGTTGCTACTTATTACGCACCATTTTCCTACGTTGGTTTAGATTATTTTGGTCCCATGGAGGTAATGGTAGGGAAGCATGCAGAGAACAGGTGGGGTGCTTCATTTACCTGCCTAACTATATCCGCTGTACATTTGAAAGTAGTTCATTCTTTAAGCAAACTATCATGTATTATGCCTGTTAGTAATTTTATTGCTTTAAGAGGTACTCAATCGCAATCAGCTCAGATAATCGTACAAATTTTCGAGGAGCGTCTGTGGAAATACGACAGTTGCTTAAAACTGACTTGAAACAGTATCGTAGAGAATATAATGGTATACGGTGGGTATTCAACACGCCTTTGCCCCCCTTGTTGGAAGCGTATGATTGGATTGGTATCAAACTATTTACGCCTATTAATTCTGATGCAAATGCTCTTGCCAGAAACTTTGCGTCATCACAACAAATGGCTGATCAATTATGGAAGCGATAGCTGAAAGAATATCTACCCGACCTCACAAGGACAACCAAATGGTATACTGAAGTAAAGAAAGTATAGACATTGGAGATGTAATAACTATGAACAAAAGAAAAGAAACTCCTAGAAAAAGGGGATAGTTACAGATAAAACAGTTGGATGATGACAAAATCAAGTACGACAAGTAACCATTAAGACGGCGCAGAAGACATATAACACCAGCAACTAAAGTTGCAGTACTTGACGTACATAAAACCCAATGAATTGTGAAACGTAGGTAGGACGCCGATCTTCTCACCCGAGGGGAGGATGTATCATAAGCTCCAGTTAATTATGATTTGAGAGTAGATTTTAGAATTTTGGTGACCTTTGATTGACAATCAAGGTATAGTTTATTATTGTTATTTTGATAATTCGTTCAGTATTTAGTGTAGAAATGTTTGTTAGTTCGTGAGAGAGAAGGACAATGTAAGCTTTTGTGTATTTTTCCTTTACCTACGTTTCATTACTGAGAAGAAAGTTTAGTTTATTGTTACATTGTGTGCTCCTGCAAGCAACTAGGGCAAGTATTATACATACTATGAAATTTCATTTAGAACTAATTACATATGTTATAAATAAATATATTATTTATTTAAAATCTGTCTGGTATTTGGGACATGCAATTTCGTTAGAATCGTTACAATGGATTTACCTGAGAATCGATTAATATTCTTCGTTAGGATTGATGTAGTCGTGTTATGTAAAGATTGTCATTTATAGATAACAGGTGTTGTATTGCTTGCAATTTCTTCCAGTGAATGTACCAATTATCGGCCTATAATTTTAATGGATATATTCCTCGTTTCACATTGAAGTTTTCAAAATAATTTTCCAGTAATAAGTGCATACACTTACCTTTTCACGCAATTATAAGATGAATTTGTTATTTAGGTATTTCTCATATTACAAACAGAAACTAACAGTTATCATGGCGAAAATATTTCAATATTCTGAAAACGAAATGGTTAAAGCTTTAGAAGCGACAAAAATGGCGCATCCATTAGGTCGGCATCAAAGCGATGCAAAGTACCACGGTCCACATTAACAGATAAACTGGAAAAACACAGGTAGAAAGGAAGATTGGTCGTGATTCGGTACTTTCAAGTGACGAAGAGTTTATAGTTGATCCTGCAATCTGCTAAAGCTGGATTCCCTATCACCAGAAGTCAACTGACAAATAGCGTCTAATTATTAATTCGCGAATTAAAACGAGAAATACCTTCAAAGATGATCGCCCCGGGAGACATTGGTATGAACCCTTTTTAATCGACATCCTCATCTGACTCATAGAATCCCCAAACTCTGTCGGCTCAAAGGGCAAATGTTTTGGAAGAAAGAATTCGAATTCGAGATTTAACAGTACTTGAAAGATGCAGGAATATTTATTGAAAGTTCTAAACGCATATTTAATTGCGATGAAACTTCAATGTCTTTATGCCGAAAAGGAGAGAAGGTAATTACTGAAAAGGGATTGAAAACTGTCTATACAGTTTCCAAAACGACGAGAAGGAATACTTTATACTTTGGTCATGTGAAGTGCGGCTGGTCAGATACCGCCACAATTAATTATATACCCATATCAAAAATTCCTAAAGCAATTCGATTATGTACCGCTAGGTTGGGGTATAGGAAAGTCTGACAGTGGTTGGATGACCGGAAAGTCGTTTTTGAGTGCGTGGATAATGTTTTTACCGGATCCTAGCCAATGCGATTGAAATTCCAACCATTCATTACGTGGACAGACATCGATCTCATCTCACAATGTAATTAAACGCATTCTGCAAAGATAAAGGAATCATTATTATCTGTTTATATCCAAATAGTATACATATACTCCAACAACTCGATGTTGCAGTATTTCGCCATTGAAATTAGGTGGAAAAAGCAGTAACATAATGGAGAATCCAAAATAACGGAATGAAGTTCCTAAAGAGATGTTTGCACCTACTACAAAAAGTAGTTATTAATTTGGAAGACAGTTTGCCCAATATAATACAAACGGTTTCAAAACATGTGGTTTAGTACCATTTAACCCAAATAACATCAAGTTCGAGAAATTCTTCAATGTCAAGGAGACTGAAGGAATCTGATAAAAAATGTGATGGTGAAAATAGAAGCACAACTTTTCTAAAATTCTTTGAAGAACACAACGTAGGAAAAATGGACCAATTTAGAGTTGCAGGTACTTTGTGGGATGGAGATATAAGAGGTGGAATTGTATCCAATTTTTGAAGAAGTTTAATAGCAAAGTCCGATAATCAAAATGTTCCAAATTTAGTGAAAAGTACAAACAATGCTGTACGTGATAAGCAAAGTGATGACCGACAATCCAGAGCGAATTGGGAAGAAATAGTAAATAATTTACGTCATAATCAGAACGATAACCAAGAAACCGAAGTGAATTTGCAAGAAAAAATAAACCTGACTAGACAAATGTTAGGGCTTCAAGATAGTTTTGATGGAATAGACATAAATATTAATGAACGTTTCTATCATTGACACTACAGCAACAAATAGCAGGAAAGGGAAGTGTTTCTCAATCGGAAGTCGAGGAGAACAAGAAAATATGACACCTCGAATCCCGTAAATCATGAAGTTCGAAAAGAACATTTACTACTGAAACGTCCAGTCAAAAAGGTACCTAATTTTTGGGTTTCATTCATAAACTATGTGTTCTATGTTTCACACGTTTCAGTGACAACAATCCCTGGTACTGCTTTATTTGATAGTGGCTCTACAAAATCTTTTAGTTGAACATGTCCCAAAAAGTAGGTACTGATACAGTTCTTCCAGTTGCAACCGATGCTGTTATACAGTAATTACATAACTGTTCCATTGCTTTTCGGTGGTATTATTTCAAGTAACTTAACATTAGCCAACGTGTTACCCATATTTTGTCAAGGATGGACGTCTTCCAGTTGCAACCGATGCTGTTATACAGTAATTACATAACTGTTCCATTGCATTTTCGGTGGTATTATAAAACGTAAACTTCATAATATTAATTAAAAACTACACAGTGTTTTTATTTCACTAAATAATAGTCATTTTGTATAAAATAGAAATGTTTCAAACTGATAGTGACGAGAACTGCACTCCTCCTAAGATTAAAGGAACGGCAAAACAGCTCACTATAGATTTGCTCCTTCAAAATCACGGGAAGTTTATGAAAAAGCTTAATGTGTTTTATGATGTGGCGAAATAGTCAGAAAGCAAACTATTTTTCGTAGTATGTAATCATTACTTACTCGCCGATTTAGCTATGACCATAAAGCCATCAACTCTCTGGAGCCATTATTTAATATTGAAATCGCCATTAAATATAAAGCATGGTATAGATATACGAAAATATTCCAGGCTGGTGCCATACCTAAAATTAAGTCTCATGGTTATTAGCCTAAAAATCAAAGATTCCAAATACTTAAAAACTAGGGTAAAATTAAAGGTACTCATTTTGGTTCTAAAATTGAAATATTTTAGGTTGGTCTGATTTTGGGTGGCAGGAGCACATCGTGATTAATTGTCCAAATGGAAACTATCAGATATCTCTGATTTACAGCTTACTGTTCTATTAATAAAAATTCCGGACACTAAAACCAAAAAACCACCGCTATTTACAGTTACTGGTGAACAGAAATATTTGTCATTACGTCCACTTGGTATTAATAACCATCGATTCTTTATTAAATATCAAAATGGGAAGTGTCACAGATACGTCGTTGGCATACACAAGCTGGCATCAACCGCTCAGGAAGTAGCCTCTTATTTAGGTTTGCCAGATTTAAAGATGTACCGGCTATTGCCTAAGAAGCATCTGCTATTGATGAAAGCAGGTGCAGATATAAGCGTATTGAAACGGCATGGAGGGTGGCAATCGACAAGTGTAGCAGAAGGTTACATTACTGAATCTGTAACACCAACGATAAAAACATCAAATCAGATCCTGAATCCATACACTGAAGCACAACCACAACTTCTACCAGTATTTCAGAATCAAATTTAGTTGCTACACTTCCTAACCATCCTGTCTAATTTAACAACTGCACAAATTACACTGTAAACATTACTTTCAATTTAAATAGCAATTAATTTTCATTTTCATACATTTTTTAGTTTACATTTGTTCGTTTTATGTTTCTTAACTTTGTTCAACATTAAATTAAATTTACTTTGTGTTCTGCTGCTTACATTATTTAATAGAAACGTGGTAACGATAGAAACTTAAAGGTTATAGATTAACCTAAAAAATAATTTCTGTTGATAAGGGACAAAGAAGGAGGGTTCCCAAACAAATAGTGAACTGTAAATAAATCACTGAATAGAAAAGTAAAACTGGTTGGAGAAAAAGTTTCATGTTATATATACTAATGAAGCAAATAATTATTATAGCTAAATAATTTGTTTTCGTACATTCTAAAATATGACCGGTATTAGGTACAGTCCTCGGCCGATAATAGGAGCACCATAACTTTCAGTTGGCCAATATTTGGGCCATTCAGTATTTTTGACACATTTGTTTTCTTTAACGGAAATATATAACTTAATTTTCATTTTTGAAGAATGTTTTCACAAAATGAATAAATTCACTAGGCCCTACTATTTTTTCATTACGGATACTCAGGGAAATACTTTTCTACAGCTTGCCAAAGTTGGCCGATATTTGGGACGTTTACCTCACAAGCATAATGTAAACAGAGAAAATTAATCTTTGTGATCTAAAATAATTTACACAAAAATAAAGGATATGAACATATTTTATATTAGTACATTAAAACTCCTACACCGAAAACAATTTATCACATAAAAGAGATTTCACGACAAAACGTCCCTGTCAAAACGTCGCAGCTAACGTGTCGCCGTTAAAGTCGCCGCGACAAAATGTCGCGCTCATAAACGTCACAGCATAACAACGTCACTTCCCAAAGTGTCGCCATTAAAAATGTCGCCGAACTAAAAGGTCGACACGCAAAAAGCCAAAGTAAGGGCCGAAACATTGAAAACAATAAGATATTCAAGATTTCAACGAAAGTTTATTGTATTGGTAAAATCCAAACTGGTTTAGATTAGATAAACAAAACTACTGTAACCTAACCGTTTTTTTAAATTTTGAGTAATAAGATTTGTCATTATCTTTAATTCCTTGTAACAATAATTAAATCATTTTAATGTTATCTAAGTTTTTTTCTATGTATCTTGGCCATTACGGCGACATTATTGCTCTGCGACCTTTAAGTTCGGCGACTTTTTGGTGACGACGTTTTAGGAAGTGACGTCGTTGTGTGGCGAGCCTGAGGAGAGATGGTCGGAATATACCAAAAATTTATGGGGTGACTTATTATCCTAAAATACTTATCCTAGCCAAATTTCAATTTAATTGATTTAGTTATTATACGAAATTAATTAAAAAATTATGGTTTACATCGACGATCCCTTAAAACCTGCTCGAAAGGGCCCCACGATTAGTGGAACGTGTTTCGTCCCAAAATACCAATCAAGGGCAAATTTTAACTTAATCTACCCATCCGAAAATTTATGCAAAAAAAGCGAAAAGCCAAAAGGGGTGGTGGAATTATTTATTGTTCCAAAATACTAATACTATTCAAATCTTAACTAAAGTGGTCGAATAAATTTAAATAAAAATATGGGTTAGGCAATATGAGAGATCCATTAAGGGTTAGTGGGAACACCATAATGGGTGAGATGGTGATGTACCATAAAACCAAAAGAAAGAAATAAGCAGATTTCTTTAGCTATCGGATTACCACTCTTTGTATATACCACATGAGAATAACAACAAAGAGATAATATTCACCATAAAATACATTTTCCAGTTCAGTGATATTACTCACACAGCAAAATCATAGTTCAAACAAATTTATGAATCTGTACTTAAACCCATAACTTTATAATGGAGATACATAATTAGTAAAATTAAAGACACATTGCCCAAAAGTCATTTTGAGCAAATTGTTTCCGTATGTTTAGTTAGAGATGCGTCTCCTTTAGTGCATTGAGTATACCGCAGTAAAGGTGTTTAATTATCTACTTTGTGGTCTTGTATTAATTTGATATATCTATAATGGGAAAAAAGGGAAACGTCCAAATCCCATAAGTTTGCGAAATTTCGAAACCCTGAGATTAGTACCAAAATAAAGCTAGTTTAAATAAAGCACTATGAGGTTGTGTACATGTTGCTTTGAGATGACGTACTTTAAGTGGAACAACACATTTAGCTTTTGAGTATTGTTAAATTCTGAAATAATATTCATTGCACTGCTCTAGTTGCGCCTGTATTCGTCGTAAAACCACCTGCAACTTGGTTTTGGTCGATAACACAATCCATTTACTTTTACGTTTAACATTATTTCCTTGTAAAAAAAATACGTTCTGTAGATAGTTAACAAATTTGGGACTTTATCCAGCAAAATAGCTTAGATATAATATAATAACTTACATTATAGAAGTGAAAATAGTAAGTCCACATCCTATTTGGGCAAATGACTTTATATTAGGTGTACAATTACAAACTGTTTTGCAAAAATTAAAGTACAGCTAATTCGTTCAATGGTAGTGTGAGTGTGTGTGTGTGTGTGTGTGTGTGTGTGTGTGTGTGTGTGTGTGTGTGTGCGTGTGCGTGCGCGTGTGCGTGTGCGTGTGCGTGTGCGTGTGCGTGTCGTGTGTGTTGTGGTGTGCGTGTGCGTGTGCGTGTCGTGTGCATGTGGTGTGCGTGTGTGCGCGTGCGTGTGTGTGCGTGTGGATGTGCGTGTGCATATGGGTGTGGTGTGTGTGGGTGGGTGTCTGGGTTCGGTGGGTGAGTTTGATTGGGTGGTGGGTTGGTGGGTGGGTGTGGTGTGGGAGTGGGTATGGGTGTAGATGTGAGTGTGGGTGTGGGTGTGGGTGTGTGTTTGAGTGTGTCTGTGTGTGTCTGTGTGTGTCTGTGTCTGTCTGCGTGTGTCTGCGTGTGTCTTCGTGTCTTCGCGTGTCTTCGTGTGTCTGGTGTCTGCCTGTATCTGCGTGTGTATGTGTGTGCCTGCGTGTGTTTGCGTGTGTCTGCGTGTGCCTGCGTGTGTCTGCGAGTGTTTGCGTGCGACTGCGTGTGTCTGCGTGTGCCTGCGTGTGTCTGCATTTGTCTGCGTGTGTCTGCGCGTGTCTGTGTGTCTGCGTATGCCTGCATGTGTCTCCGTGGGTCTTCGTGTGTCTTCGTGTGTCTTCGTGTGTCTTCGTGTGTCTTCGTGCGTCTTCGTGTGTCTTCGTGTGTCTTCGTGTGTCTGCGTAAACCTGCGTGTGTTTGCGAGTGTCTGCTTGTGCCTGTGTGTGTGTGTGTGTGTCTGCGTGCGTACGCTGTGTCTGCGAGTATCTGCGTGTGTCTGCGAGTGTCAGCGTGTGCCTGCGTGTGTCTGCGTGTGTCTGCGTGTCTGCGTGTGTCTGTGTGTCTGCGTGTGCCTGCGTGTCTGCGTGTGTCTGTCTGCCTGTGTGTGTGTCAGCGTGTGCGTGCGCGCGTGAGTGCGCGTGCGTGTGTGCGTGTTTTCGCGCGTGGGTGTGTGTCTGCGTGTAACCGCGTGTGTCCACGGCGTGCGCGCGCGTGAGTGTGCGTGTGTGAGTGTGTGTGTGCGTGCAATCGTATGTGTGTGTGTGTGTGTCGCGTGCGTATGCATGTGTGTGCGCGCGTGGTGTGTGCGTGCGTGCGTGCGTGCGTGAGTCAGTGAGTGAGTGAGTGACTGGATGGGTGAGTTAGTGAGTGAGTGGTGAGTGGGTGAGTGAGTGTGAGTGAGGAGCGTGCGTGCGTGCGTGCGTGCGTGCGTGTGTGTGTGTGTGTGTGTGTGTGGTGGGTGGGTCTATAAGCTTCTTTTCATTTGGCTTGTAGCTGATTAGATTTTGGACAGATCCAGCGGCGTAGAAGGGTTTTGTTAGGGGCAGTATATGGTTTTATTAAATATTTCTAATGCATATTTCAAAGGTATAAAAATATCAAGATGTAGACCTTAAACGTATCGATTATGTTCTATGCAATTTTTGATACGACGGGTAACTTAGCGGCAAAAAATTCCTTGGTAGAATTTAAGTGTTAGTTAAATTTTTGCAATACCTGAATAACGATTTATTGTTTAAACATACTTTTAAAGAAAATTTAATTTTGCATAACTTTTCTTTATAAAGTTTCTTAATATAACGCAAGATAATTCTAAAATTAATTAAAAATAAATGAAAATTGTTAAACTGTATTAATGATGTCTATAGACGCGGTGGCTTTGGAAGTTATAATGCATTTATGTCTATGAATCTCTATCGGACATGAAGTTTTGAACGTCATTCTAGTATTATTGTTTTGTTTCTGCAATGTTCGTGGTTAAGTCATTATAAAAGAGGTTGCATAATTATCCTAAAAATGTTATTAAAATTATTTTATTTCCTTTCATTTCCATTTATTAAGTTGGAAGGTCGTGGTATTCCACACCAGTATTTAATTTTTATAATATAATATATTATTACTCAAATGTTTGTGATTCTTTACGATGCAGCAAACTACTTGAATTTCAACAAATCAAGATAAATGTGAAATAAGCACTTATTACATTTTTTCAAGTCAATTAGCATGTGATGTATCACTAAACTTAAGTTATCTATATTACCACATTTGGTACCTACTATACTCATTAATTTGTATGCGGAAACATTAATTTGCTATTAGGTTATTATTTCCATGGCTTGTGTATATACGTATAGTAATACACATTACGTTAAATAGTTAAACACGTGCTAGTAATACAGTTTGGCACTATTCGATATGTCAAATTTTAATTGCTAATTCGTATCATGAACTATTTCATGCCGGTAAAGCGGGTTATTTATAGTGCAGAAAGTCATCCTCAATAGAATTGCATGGCACTAAAAAAACTTACTTATAATGAGCAGTAAAAAGGATTCAAATTAATGACTATAAACTTTCACATGAAACATTGATATTTAAGAGTATATAAATTAAGTTAACATGAGCTACAAATATTACACGAAATGGATCTTAAGGTGAAAAGCGTTTTAACTCTCGAGCTGCATTACTTTTGAATATTATATTCGTATGCCAAGCTAAGCAGGATATCTTTTCAACCTAAGCGTAACTTGAACTGAATTTTAATATACTTTTACTAGTATTCTGAAATTATTTTAGATCTATGAAGCTTTATGACATACAAATATGCGTTGCAATCCACGCATTCGAAATTCCTTTTTGAAATTGTAGTGATTATCCGATGACAAACAATGATGAACTGAGGTCACAAAAACTACCCCATAATAATGTCAATCAAAAGATTGCTGTCGGGTGCACGTATTAACTTAATTAGTCATTGTCAAGCCTCATCGTTTAAAATTAAAATTAAAGAGTTATGGTTAAATTATATCAAACATCCTAAGCTTCTAAGGTAAACACTTTTAAGTTAAAACCACTGGATAGAAAAAAATGTGAACATAAGAAAAAAAGGGGGTTTAATACTTGCCAAAAATAGAATCAATCTACCGCAATTATTTCATCTAAAATGAGAGCATCCATGGTCACAACACTAGAACTCAAAGCGAAATTAGGTTAGACTACCTCAGATTAACTTTCAGTAGATTTAGCTTAAATTATTATGGACCAAAGTTTTTAATAAATTGCCATCTTTAATACAAAAGTTAAATATTAAAAAGTTGTGGATTCAAGCTTATCTAACTGATAAATGCTATTACACTGTAAATGAGTTTTTAAATGATTTGTGAGTAAGAGTTTAAGTATTTGCATGTGATGCATGTTACACTCTTACATTTTTATGTTACATTTTTATATTTGACAACTGTAATGGCCTTATGGTTTTTAAACAGAATAAACTAAACTAAACCAAAACTAAAATTAATATTCAAAAAGAAGAGCTCTCTGAAACTAACACAACTTCAGTGAAGTGACTAAAAACTAGGATCGTGCAACAAAGACAACTAAACGCTTGCATCAGTACTACATTTCTAAGACTTATAAAGAATAAAATCATAAAGCAGAACTAAAATATATAAGAGTGTAGTATCCCTAGGTACCCTATCTTGAAAAGTGTAATTTGAACTTATTTGCAAGAATGCAAATTCAAGAAGAAAACAATCGCTAAGTGATTTATCTTGACTTTACTGACAATGATATTACTATTACTCAAATTTATTGTCTGTCTTACATTGACTTTCCTGGAAATAATTAAAACATTAGAATATAATATATTTAATTACTCGAACCTCAAATCTGATCAAACGAATTAACCATCTAGTGGTAGGTACGTTATGCTATTTGACTGAGATAGGCAGGACGAGCTAAAGTGTTAAATCATGTGGAGCAGGTAAAAATGAGACTAATCTAATTACAATTAACGAGATTTGCGCAATGGTAGTTCAACCGTTAATGTACTATGGTGGGAAAGAACCAAAAAACACAATGAAAGGGTTAAATATATAACAAAACACCATTAAATCAGGTTAAAGTGCGTACAAAATTATAACATTAAGAGAAAAATAAATAAAAAGCAGTTTAGTTACACATAAACACAATAAAAAGAAAACTTGTAGTCACACTCACAATTGTGTTATAAATCGTAATACCAAACATGTGGCCTTTTAAAACCAATCATGCTGGTGTTTAAGTAAATAAGCACATAAAACAATAAGGCAAAGTAGGGTACATATAAAATACAACAACAGTAAAATTGCACAGGTGATAAAAAGGTAAAGGCAAAGACAAAAGAAAATAGACAAGGGATTTGCACGTACACAATTGTTTAGTGACTACTAAAGCACAAAATACATACGAAAAATTGGAAACAATTCTACTTAACAAACTGACATAAAAAAAAGTCATTAAACAAAGCCTTACAAAGGTAAGTTGTAAATAAATCAGTTTGAGTGCGTTAGAAAAATACAGCGCCCCTTTCTCAGGTTACACATTCATCTATACGACAATAAAAACATTAAAAATAAAATTCGAGGTGTTTAATGGTCATCTAGACCCGGGAGTATGTACACACTCGGCAATTGCACATTACAATTAATAACCAGAGCGGTATCCTGTATCCGTTCGCCCACGCCTCACCTCTACACAAATATAAATATAAACAAACAACAATGCTAATTGACACAAATACAAGAGTAAGGGAGCCCTGTGCTGTCTTTTATTTTACCAGATTTCAGCTTAATGAGCCCGCGTGCGTTATATCCACTTGTAAAATTATTTGCTGCCAGCCTTAATTTACATAAAAATACCTACTTACACTTGGATATATTCTCTTTAGTTAAACATTTTACTACGAACACGACGAGTTAAGATACGCGGTTTAAAACTCGGCACCGCGACGATTAAGTACAGATTAATGTTTGGAAAAATTTACATTAAAACATACACAAAAGAAAAGAACGGATTAGCGATTTAGTTTTCTAAAAGGTACACTACAAAATATTTATACACCTAACGGTTTACAACGGGCGTTTCTAATCAAAACAAATCAAAGCGTCCGGCTCAATCAAAATTTCAACAGCAACTCCTTCCTCTCTGGTTTCCAACTAACCATGCCTACTCCCAAAAATCAACCCCTGTCTTTCAAATGTAAAAAAAAACAAGAAACATTAATTTACGTTGGAACAGTTTCATGTTAATTATTGCACGACATCTAAATTTTAAAAATATGCATTCGTCCGTAATAAGCGCTACATTAAGGTCTCAAGTTTCAACGTACTCACAAATACATCTTTTGATCGCGGTCTGACACAATCTATTATTACATTTGGGAAGTTTTTACCACAAGAATGTGCATACAGCGACTTTCAAAGTTAGTTACGCTAATTCAATAAAGGTAGTTTGAGCGCGCATCTGTTTCTATCCTAACATGTGTTTTTCAACCCTTACTCAAATATCAATTACGTAAAACACAGAAAATGAAATATCCAGAAAACATCAAATTATGACTTAATATATAATAAAATACATCAAACACCGTTAATCCTTCTATCGCGGTAACAATTGCTATTTGAACATGTTTATTATAATTATAAAATTTTCGCGGTCCGCTACCTACAAGAGTATAAAAATATTTCTCTAAAAATAAGACATTCTCGTTTACATTTAGAACTTCATTAAAGGCATGTCTGGTTGCAAATCATGATTTTGAGTTAGCATTATTGATTTAGATGCACTTAAAATGTTCTAAGAATCTAATTTAAAATGTTCTTGGTTGTCCTATATAGGCAGCAGAGCATACACGACATTTAAATTTGAAGATGCCAGATTGGTGGATACCTATCTATTGTGTTTAGAAAAAAAAGAAATGATGTGAAAATTGGAAAAGGTATTTTAAAATAAATATAAACCTGAATCTACGAAAGGTAAATGCTTTTATCGGTTGCCAGCCTGTCGACGATATAGCCTGACTTTAACATAGTGTTTGCGAGCAATCCTATGTTGTAATTAATGTACGAGTGGCGAAGATTTGATAAGTTACTTGTAATACGGAAGTATGGATTTAAAGGAAGGTCAAAGAAGTAGGAAGGCAGTCAATTAGTTAGTTTTACGGTGAAAGGAATAAATAGGAATAACAACATCCGTTTTCTATATTTTTCAATGCTTTTAATATATTATTTTAATATCTATCCTGCCTCTTTATTCACTTAACGCTTGTGTATTAAGCACTACATTTTTCATTTTGCGGTAGTAGAAATCCTTGTTGATAATGGACGAGATCAGATTATCATTATCATTATGGCCCGTTATGTTGAAAACAAAAGGAATTATTCCGATCGTTTCGATACAAAACTCAAGTTATGATGGGCAATATTGCCTAATTTATTACTACACAATTATTTATATCGAAGCACATCACATTATATGTGCAAAAGGCTAAAAAAAGGTATTTTAAGTATTTTGTGTATAAAATCATCCACGTTTTATAGTTTGCACTATATTTTACATATTACAGGTGAAATAAGGCACACTTGTTGGTATTTAAAAAAAATCAACTGGTTTCAAATTATGTCATCGTCAGACTTTTGCGTCTGTACACGCAAGTATGGTAGACTTAGATACGGCCATATGAAACCGTAAACTTTCACTATCATTACACATATTAAAATACTAATCTTTTTTGGTTTTTGTTTAATGGTGTATTTGTATATTTAAGCTATACAGACGAAACGTTTCGATAACACTTACGGTAATATCCTCCTCACTAGTAATATTATGTTTCAAGACGTTGAAACATTTCTGGAAATCTAAAATTTTTTCAAATTTCACAAAATTGAAATTGAAATGAAGCAATTTTGTGGTTTCAAATTTCACAAAATTGTTTCAATATCTTTAACAATTTTGAATGATAATATTACTACTGACGAAGATAACTGTAAGTGTTATCGAAACGTTTAGTTTGTATAACTTAAATATACAAATACACCATTAAAAATCCCAAAAAAGATAAGTATTTTAAATACGGTCATGTTTGTTAAAATTAAACACTTTTTTTAAATAATGGTATTGTAGGTAATATAATAGGCATATTATGCAATTTGTCCCGGATGGAGAAGCATAAGTGGTACAACACACCAAGGGAAAATGACACTTTGCTCCAGAATGTATATAACTTGCGAAAGGAAATAAAACGCGATATTTCTTATGTAAAATTGTAAATACTAAATGTAAACATCGGGTGAAGTTTGCAATAGCTTCATACCTTAATTTTAATTACCACCTTATCGCTATTATGATAACGTAGAAAACATAAATTTGACAAATTTTTGAGATGTAAATATTAGTGTACAATAATAATAAAAAATAATGATACACGATATGGAAAACACAAAAGATGGCAAAATTACATCGCCGGAAGGACGCTTCTACGGTACCAAATAACAGAAAGTGTGTTCACGTAAATAAGTACAGAAATACAACTCTATTAAAGTCACCAAAAATAAACAGAAAATTGATTATCTTGATTAGTACAAAATTTTCAGTCTAAGTGTTTCCTCCTGGCTGACAGCAATTGGATGAAATTTTCGTACAATCGCCTATCCGTAATTGATTGGAAAATAGCAATAACCTTCTATTTCTTTCCACGACACGGCACTGCAAGACTCGACAATTTTTCTAACGTTAATTTCAACGAACTGAACTCTTTAACCTGTATTCGAAAATTTAACAGCGAATATATTAAAACCAAGCCCAGGTGATTTAATAACTGCTTCACCTGAGTGATCTAGACAAATTAATTTATTACACAACATTCCTTTTATTTTAAAACACAAAATTTATTGTAGCAATATATTTACAGCAACCTTTTGTTTATCTGAACAAACTGTGGGCACATTGGGAGAATGTCAGAACAAACCGACGAACACACAAACAAAGCTCCCCGGGATGGATGAGTTGTTTCTATAATCCACACACGATGAACGGCCTGATATAACCCGGTGGTTAACAGGTAAACATTTTACGTGAAGGTACTACATTACACATTAACAACTTTATCCAAATTGAACTGATCAACTATAAGATATCAAGAATTACTCAACACGCGGCTTATTTACGACATAAGCACGATAAGAAAAAAATAAGGACGAAAATACGTTTTATGACAACCAATTTAATTCTCAAAACGAAATTATTTCCTTTCAACGCAATAAAAAAAAACACAAATTAAAAAAGATCTACGTCAATTTCACCCACACGTGACACCTTAAACAGCATTGTTGCAGAACTTTGCAAAATGGTCGACTCAGAAACCGGATCAATTGTCTAAATAAACCGTCCTAACTAGGTGTAGTAATATGTTGCAAATGCCATCCTATACCAAACTTGAGATTTAAGGAGTAATACAATTTGATAGTTTTCGAGAGTGTTGGTGTGGATAAGAATTGGCGGAACAATACTTCTTTCGTTCAGCCATTTCAATATCACGAAGGTATACCTAGGAGCGTTTCAAAAATTTGTGGGGAGACCAAGTCCCTCGAGAAAACTTTTTTTCACTATAAGTGAAAAAATGGTGTCCGGAGGGAGGTTCGAGTGAATGATCAATACGGCTTTAAAGGTTTCAAACGGGTGGTCAAATGACGTATGCACGATCTACCGTTTCAAAATTATTACTGATCTCGCTTACAGGAGATCGGAGAGGTTGCGAGTTCCCACCTTATAACATTCATTTTACGCTATTTAATTTATATCATGAAGTGATAATACTGGGAGACTTCAACGGGCGAACATAATCTCGCAATAATGACATGATGGTACGAAACTTTGGTGAAGTACATATGAATGACAGTAGAGAATCATTGGTGGACTTTTGCAGAAATAATGCACTTAAGATTGCCAACGGGTTTTCTAACACAAAGAGATACACAGATATACATGGACACAACCAACAAGACAACTGAAATCTATTATAGACTATACGATAGTAAAACAACAACCAGATTTTAACTTAATACATGTCCGAGTACAACGTGGAGCGGAATATGGGTCCGATCACCATCTTCTAAGAGCAAAATGATTTTTACATACAAAAGGAAAACACAAGCTGCAATGATAAACCAATGATGAACCGAAATTGGACACAATGGAAACTCCAAGATACAATATAGCAGGACTGAAAGAAGATATTATACAATTTTGTACCAACAAAGGTTGGATCGACAATTTGAAATAAAAGCTAAGAAGAAAGCATATCTGAAATGGATTCATACGAAAACAGATGAAGACAGACAGAAATATGTCGAAATTGGAAGATTAGCGCGAAAACTAGTGATATAACAAAAAAGAAAACGGTGGGATCAAAGATGTGCAGAAGTGGAAATGCATATCGGCGGAATATGTACAGAAGCGGTGAAATTTATGAATAACGTTAGATTAGAAAGAAATACAGAAACAATTCAGATTATACCACCCAGAAATGGAAAGAATGCTACAAGAAACTTTTAACTAAGCAAAAGCACAGTTTAACGAAAAGCAACCAACATACATATTCAAAGAGAAATAATAAAGGGGAAGCTTAAACGGTAAAACAGAATTAAGAAAATGAAAAATTGAAAAGCAAGCGGACTATGGGGAATTATGACGGAGATGATAAAAAACGTATCAGACAAAATGATAACAATACTTACAGAATTAGTCAATAGGTGTTTACTAGGAAAACCCGCACCAGAAGAGAAGGTTTTATGTCATGCATACACAAAAAAGGAGATCGCTTAAAATGTGAAAACTGCCAAGGTATCACAGTAACACCAACACTCAGTCGCTTATATGGGAGAATTTTAAGAGGTATAACAGAAGAAGAATATAAAGAAAAGAAGCAGAAGAATAAAGCGGGTTCCGTGTAGGAAAATCCTACATGGACAACATATTTTGACTGAAGCAAATCAGAAAAGAAAATAGCAACAGGAAGAGAATTGTGTCTCCTTTTTATAGATCTCAGGAAAACGTACGATAACATACCAAAAGAAAATCTATGGGGAGCGCTAGAACAAAATTACAATATGATAACAAAAGCACTGACAAACTTATATAACGGATCCAAAATTAGAATTAAAACAGATATCAAGTTTCAATGTATCAAAAGGACTGAAACAAGGATGTTGTATCTCACCAACACTTTTCAAAATGTACATAGAACAAGCATTAAAACGATGGAAAAAGAAGTGTAAAAGGATGCGACTTTAGATTAACAATAGCAAAGTATATACATTACAATTTGCGGCCTATCAAGTTCTAATTGCCCAAAACCAACAAAATCTAGTATACATTACACGCAAGATCAAAGAAGAATATGAAAAGTAGGGATTATCAATGAACTTGTCAAAAACAAAATATCTATACGTAGAGGAAACGCCGCACAATTGAAACTAGAAAATGGAGAAACCGTTTAAATATGTGACAAATGAGTACTTAGGCGTAGTAATAAACAAGGAAGGCAATGATTCGTTAGAAATAAAAGAACGTGTAAGACAAGGACGAAGAGCAGAAAATGAACATCTATAACACAATAGTACAGAGCATAACACTATGGGGGGGGGGGGCGGAAACCTGGAAGATAACAGAAGAGGATAAAAGAAAGATTCAGCAGTGGAAATGGAGGCCCTTAGAAGATCGTGTATAGTAAGCAGAAGAGATAGAATTCCAAATGAAAGAATTAAGAAAATGATGGAGATGAAGGAAATAATCATAGATACTATACAAAGAAAAAAACTCACCTGGTACGGACATGTACGTAGAATGACAGAGGGCAGAAAGCCAAGAACAGCAATGGAATGGATACCAACTGGCAGGAGAAAGAAGGGACGACCCAGAAAATCTTGGGGAGAACGAGTAAGGAAGGCAACTACTGAAAAAAATCTCAAATCTCAAAGAAGATCAATGCCTAATTGGATAAAGTGGAAGCAGAGCCCGGAAACCGGAAAACGTCGACAGACATATATATATATATATATATATATATATATATATATATATATATATATATGCACTTACATTAGTCAGAGGGTATAAGAAACAACTAACAGTTAGGTTAAACAAACAAACGCAATACCAGGTTAAAGAATTTGATTGTATCACGGCATAATTAATATAAACTTTGATTATTATGCAATTTTAATTGGGCACAATTGTACCACATGGTTCTAGAAATTCTTTGATGGTATAGAAGACGTTCTTTGCAGGAAGTTTTTTATATCGCTTGTAAATTGACTGTAGAGCAATTTCTTAAGCTTACCGGCACACGATTGAAAAGCGTTTGTGCTTGACAAATCGCGCCGTTTTGAGAGATTGTTAACCTGCAATAGTTAACTCGAACGTTTAATTTCTTACGAGTATTACAAACTTCTGGATGCTTGTCTATAATCGTGACGGTAACTAAACCTGGTATTACCGAGCTGCCTTACGTTGGAATTTGAATATTTGCGGATAGGAAGAACAATGTCCCCAAACTAAAATTTTCATAATTCAACGTGGACTGATAAGGGCATAATAAGCAATTTTAACAATATTAGAAGACACATTACTGGTATGCCTACATTAAAGAAAAATTGGTTTACTGAGCTTCTTGGTGATACAGGCACAATGAAATTTAAAGGTTAGAATTTCATCAATTACGCAAACGAGAAATTTGGCATTTAGTACAAAGCTTACGTTACAACAAGTTACAGTTTTAATGAAAATGCATACGCGTTGTTTTATATGCATTTAAAAATTATTATTAATCTCATTATATTTAGAATTTACATCAGTTCTACATACATAAAGACAACCTTGATGGCGCAGTTGGTTAGCGCGGTACTCTAGCAAAGTACAGGTCGTAGGTTCGAATCCTACTCGAGGTAAACTTTTTATTTATGTATTTAATAAAATTAATATAATTTTATTTACATACTTACCTTTGAACTCATTCGTTCATAACAAAAACTTATAATAATTTATATGCATTTAGTTTTAATTTATTAGCCAAACACCATTTAGTTACCGAGTTTTAAGAGACACATTAAAATCACAATTTGTAGAAATTTAGTTGCATCATCCGCGTAATGCAGTTAGGGTTAGGTGATAGGTAAAAATGCATATTATTGAAGTATATAAGAAATAGTAGGGGTCCTAAAATAGATCCTTGAGGCACTTATTTTGCGACGTAATATTTCTTAGAGAATTAGTTGTTAAAAAGTACACATTAATGCCTAAGATATAGGTAAGAAGATAACAAAGCACAGCTGGTTGAATTAAACTTATAAACTAGTTTTTTAATAAGAATATCATGCATCGCACAGTCAAACGCTCTTGATAGGTCAATAAAGGTAGCGATGGAGTGCATGTCGCTACCTAATCCCTCAAGAATGTTTTGTGTAAATTGTATTACTGCATTTGACGTACTATGTCCTTTTCGAAAACCAAATTGCTTATTGTAAAACAATTTGTTATTTTCAAAAAACGACATAATTTGATTGTAAAGTATTATTTCAGTTGTTTTAGAACAAATTGGCAGAATGGAGATTGGCCTATAAAATTATTAACATTATTTAAGTATGGGTATAACTACCACAATTTTGAGTAAGTCATGGAAGACATCAGAATTTATAATGGAATTAATAATGATTGTAAGAGATTTTACTAATGTGTTAACGTTACGTCTGATTAGGTTAGAATTCAGCTCATATATGTCTCTGCAGCCGCTTTTTTTTAATTTGAGGAATGCATCTCATACTTGAATTTATGAGACTGCTTTGAAATTAAAGCGTATGTCATTTGGAACAGCCAAATAGCATAGTTCAAGAGCGTTAACACCCGTGCTTGTAAGGTTTTGGTTAATACAGTTTGCAATATTAGTAAAGAATATTGCAAAATCATCGGCAGTTAACGTTGATTGCATTGGGGCGTTGATGTTGCGATGCGAGTTTATTACTGACCATATTGCCCTAACGGTGTTGCCAGACTTTTGCACAAAGTTGTCATTTTTTTAAATTTTAGCAACTCTAATTGGTTTTACATATTTATTATAAACATGTTTCTTTATTGTATGTAAGTTTGGAGGACGATACTTATTGTATAAATGAGTAAAAAATTGTAATTTTTCTGTTAACATTCTAAGGTTATCATTAAACCAAGTGGTTCTTTTGCCGACTAATCGAGTTCTCACTGTTTTTAGGGGAAAACAACTCACAAAAGAATTGAAAAATATATCAAAAAATTGAGGAAAAGAAGAATTACCAAACTGATCCTCCGAAACGAAACTATTCCAATTGAAATTGTCAAGCGACGAAAAGGATTTCATGTTGTTCATTGATGATAATGATCCGTAAGTAAGTATAGTGTTTGAATTAGTTTGTGACGAATTTTTGAAACAAACAGTAACTATTTGGCCTAAGTGGTCAGATAAGCCCGTTTCTAATGGTTTTGAGTTAAAATTATTAGTTGAAAAGGTAATAAAATATCGTCGATACAATTTTGCTTAGTATAAAATTATCAGTATATATATATATATATATATATATATATATATATATATAATAAATATAATAAAAAAGTTCCATTATGCAATTTGTTTTGTTGATAACTTCTTTCTCTTGCCAAACATCGCAAAAATATGAACATTATTATAAAGAGAAACAATATTAGAAAAAATATGTGCTCTTTATTCAAGCCGATAAATGCAACCGTTTAGTCAGAAATCGCTATTAAAGTTTTATTAAAATATCAAATGTTGATAATTCCATTCGTTAATTAACCGAGTCGGCATGTTTCAAATAACTATTATTAATACTCGTGATACGAATTGTCACGAACATTGTTTAATCTTCGTTTGATTTTTACCATAATAATTTGGAAAATGGCTCAGCAATACTCAAGTACTGAATATCGTGACATGCATTTTGTTATGGACAAGCACATGGTAATGCAGAACAAGCGCCGGAATTATATAGATGCATATCCTGATAGAAGAATACCACATGCACAAACATTTTTTCATATTCACAGATGTCTGGGGAGCAAGATTCTTTTAGAAATGATATTTATGACTCAGGAAGACCAAGAACTACGAGAACTGTAGTAAAGGAAGAAAGAGTGCTGGAGACAGTAGAGGAAAATTCGGCGATAAGTACAAGAAGAATTTCCGCGCAGGAGTGTATTGCCCATTCTTTAGTTTGGAATATTCTTCACGAGCAACTTCTTTACCCATTCCATGTGCAAAAGGTACAAGCACTTTATCATGAAGATCCCGTGTGTCGTTTGCAGCTCTGCAATAGCATTATGGAAAAATATGGCGAAGATAATGCATTTATTAATAACATTTTGTTTACTGACGAAGCCGGCTTTACAAGAGATGGTATTACAAACTATCATAATACTCATCGATGGCCTGATGAGAATCCACATGCATACCAGGAAACAAACATCATTCTCTTAACGTATGGGCTGGAATCGTAGAAGATCAATTACTGGGGCTTTACTTTTTAACGGAGGGTTAAATGGAGATAGTTATTTGGAATTTCTTCGAAACGATCTTACAGATTTAATTGAAGATGTTCCTCTAAGAACAAGAGCAAATATGTGGCTTCCACAAGATGGCGCCCTCCACATTTTAGTTTGGCTGTTCGTAGGTATTTAGGTGAGGTATTTTATAATCGTTGGATCGGAAGAGGTGGACCAATAGCTTGAGCACCGCGATCGCCAGATCTTAATCTAATGAATTTTTTCTTTGGGGCATTTAAAGTCCATAGTTTATAAAACGCCTGCTAACGACGTCAGTGATCTGCGACAATGGATTATTGGTGGGTGTGAAACAATTAGAAACAATATCGGTGTTTTCATCGTGTCAGACGATCATTTCTAAAACGTGTTAGAAAATGTATAGAGGTGAATGAAGGTCATTACGAACATTTGTTATGATAAACTTGTAAATTGTTACTTACTCTTTGTAACTTTAATTCAATATACAATAGTTTTAGAAATGTTAGTAACGTATAATCCTTATGTTATGTGTATTTTCTCTTGTATTGGTGCTTATGTATTTGTATATTTGTATTTAGTTTTTTTCAGTTTGTCCTGTAATTGGATATATATATATATATATATATATATATATATATATATATATATATATATATATATATATATATATATATATATATATATATATATATATATATATATATATATATACATACAGGTGTTATTTAATAAGTGTGCGATATTTTAGCACTGAAAATCCCCATTGCATCAGACATGAAAACCAACAAAGTCGGGGTCACTAAGTGTATGGGGGGAATTATTTGGTCCCATGCCATAGGTCCTTATTTTTTGAAGATACTTTAATCGGCAAGGTGTATTTACATTTTTAAGACATCTACTACCTAACCTTCCTTAAAATGTTAATGAAGCAGTTTATGGAAATAAGTGGTTCCAGCATGATGGCACACCGCCCACTACCATCGAAACGTACGCACATTTTAAGCCACTGAAAAGAAAATCAGTGGATAGGTCGAGAACGACCTATTTTTGGCCATCGAGGTCACCTAATCTCGATACTTTCGAAGATTCAATTTTGACAGTAAAATTGAGAGTATCTCAAAACTTTGGAAGTGATAGATGTTTAAGAACGCCAAAGTTTCTTTTACAAATCAATACAACTTGACTAAAAATTCTTTAGCATGAAACTACAATTCCATGCCCATCTCTATACGTTTACATTTACAAATAGACGTAAAATGAAATCGTAGATCTGAGCATAATCAAGTTGAGCACTTCAGAAATTTTACTAAGGACTGATTTAAATTTGCTTAGAAGCAAGAGTTTTATGCATTAATTTTGTTCAAAAAGCTGTTAAATTTAAAATAATTCATTAGATCAATTTGTAATTGCTACATTAACTCTTGTTTTACTTGCAAAATTAAGAAACTATAATCCCATGGCCAACTTAGTACCTCTGTTTTCGGTCTTTTGTATTACAATCGCAATTTCATAAATAAACTGAAAATATTTTGAAAATTATTAATTTCAGGTATAAGACATGCTTGATGAAAAGAAAAGATATCAAACAAAGCATCGAATGACACGAACATCATTGGGGTACCATTTAAAAATTAAAAATAAGTTGTTTTTACACGCCCTGTACATTATTAAAAAAATCTGAAATTTAAGATATTTCGAAATACCGCAGGACCACCAACAACTTTTTGTCATTTTATAATAAACAAAAGTCGCCTAACAAATCAGTGGCGGCCACTGATTTGACCCATACAATTTGGTATCAAATGAAAGCGTATTCTATAGGCTTTCCAAAAGTGTAATAATATATACGGGGTGTCATTTAAAAATACAAGTTTAGTTTGCTCCAACAACATGAAACACCATGTATGATTAAAAAGATTTTTAAAATGTAGTACCTATTGATATCTATATATATATATATATATATATATATATATATATATATATATATATATATATATATATATATATATAAGTATCCGATATTTTACAGGAGGATTTCTCAGTTAAGGAAAAAGTTTATATAAGTATGGGTCTGCAAGGCCTTCCTTTTGAGGCACAGGTGTTAAAGATTTATTTTCATTTTGTTTTCCTAAATAATTTTGAAATACTTTAAAAACATTGGTACTGGGGAGTTTTTAACATGAGAAATTCAAATTTGAGGTTAGTTTGGCTCTTAGTTGTAGGGGCGCTACCTTTAGATGCTGCTCTCTTTTACAGAGTCACAACTTTTTGTGCATGTTTGTATCTTATTTTCTAGTAGAAAATCGATTTCCCTACCATTTTACGTAAAAGGCATTCTTGTCGCAATTCGCAGCGATCAACTGTTTTGAGATATTTTGATTTAAAGAAATCAATGCATCCAATCTTCTTGTCACTAATTCGCACTCTTTGAAAAGAAAAGTATCAAGTAAGCGTGTACACCGGCAGGAGGAGGGTATTTCCAACATTTATTGTGATTTTGCTTTAGTTTTTATCTTGCGTTCCGTTGTTTATTGTTATTTATAGATTTGGGTTTACAATGTTTTCATGTTGATTAAAAAAATAAAAATTTCAAAATTATTTACCCTCGATTTTGTTGGTCAACATGTCTGATGCAATGAGGATTTTCAGTGCTATAATTATGTTCACTAAACTATTAATTTTGAAGGTAGGTTCGTCACTAAATAATATAGAATTGAGAAAATTAGGAACTTCTGCAATTTTTGCAAAACGAGTTGTAAATATTCATTCTTCGTTAAAAATCTTAACCATATAGTTGTTGATGAAGTTCTATATGATATCCATGGTGTTTATGGACATTTAACATATTTCTCACGCTAGATTATTTATATCAGTCATATGTGATATTAGTAAAGTACTTACATGAGGATTTTCTTGGATTGTAACTAAAACTGTAAGTTGATTTTCATCATTTGTCACTGCTTCATTAGCTACTTTTCGTTTTAAATAACACTAGCTGTTTCTTCAAATCTTTGTAAAAATTTTTGAAACGCCTTAGGACCTGGCCTTTTCAGCATCGGGATATCTCGGAAATTCTACTTGCCAATAAGCAATTTTTCGACATTCTCCAAGAATGAAGATCATTCAAACCATTTCCTGGATATTTAGTCATTTTCATAGGTTTGAATAAAAAACACAAATTAGGTTTAAATGAATAGAACCAATTGTTACAAACAATTTTTCTTTTTTCAACGCAATATGTCATAGCACTATTGTGCTTTAATTGACACATTAAACATTAATTCCAAATAATATTTATTTGATCAGTAACCAATTTAAATTTAGAAAAGACGTAGAAAATGGAAACGTTGATTTGAACATAATCAAATTGAGTACTTCAGAAATTTTACTAAGGACCTATTTAAATTTAAAATTTAAATAAGGATTGTTTTAAACTTGCCTTGAATGAAAGAGTGACTTGTGTAAGAACATGCACCAATACTGTTAAAAAACTCTGTTGAATTTAGGATAATTTAATTCAGTCAATTTGAAGTTGTTTTATTTGGAAAAATTTTTAACATGAAAAAGAACGCCAACGTTTCTTTTCTAAATTAATACAACTTGTTTAAAAATACTTTAGCATAAAACTACAATTCCATGACTATCTTTATACGTTTACATTTACCAAAAGACGTAAAACATGAAATCGTTGATCTGAACATAAACAAATTCAGTACTTTAAATTTGCCTGGAGGCAAGAGTGTTTTATGCATTAATTTTGTTCAAAAAACCTGTTAAATTTAAACTAATTCATTAAATCAATTTGTAATTGTTATATTAACTCTTGTTTTTGCTTAAAAATTTTTTAGTAAGAAACTACAATCCATGGCCAACTTAATACCTCTATTTTCAGTCTTTTGTATTACAATCGCAATTTCACAAATAAACTAAAATAGTTTGAAAATCATTTTTTAAGGTATAAGACATGCTTGATGAAAAGAAAGAATATTACACGGAGAGAGTGCCATTTAGGAAAATTTATAGTACCTTTTGTAGTAGGTTAGGATTGCTCTATTCACAATTCATTATTTAAACATTAAAATTGTGCACTCTTAGGAGTCCAGAATAATAAAATAAAAAAAATTAATAAAACATGGTTTTGTGTTTTACTACCAAATGTACTCATGGATAGGCAGAAAAATAAGTTATAATTGCTGTGCTTTTACCTCTTTAATGGTTAATATCTCGACAATTATTCAATTTATGGGTTCTTAACAAGAGTACATATTTTACGTACAAGACATTCAAAAAGATGGATTTATAGTTGAAATTGATATTTGCATAGTGGCGTAATATTTAGGAGGGGTGAAGCGGTTCATCATTTATGTTGTACGCATGAGAAGGGCATTTTATTAAATTGAAATTCGAAATTATTAAACTCCGAAATCAATCAAACTTATACTGATATGTCAAATTGTTAAATGCTAACGACAACAGCACGTCACTTTTATAAAAGCACAGCACTCATATAAAAAACATAAAAAACGTTATTTTGAGGAAATTATTAAAATTATTAAACTCCGAAAGCAATCAAACTTATACTGATATGTCAAATTGTTAGTTGCTAATGACAACAGCACGTCACTTTTATAAAAGCACAGCACTTATAAAAAACATAAAAAACGTTATTTTGAGGAAATTATTAAACTCCGAAAGCAATCAAACTTATACTGATATGTCAAATTGTTAGTTGCTAATGACAACAATATGACTGCCATAAGAAATAACAAAGTTGACTGCTGTAACTTTGAAGTCTAGAGTACCTTGAATTTATTAATAGCATATTTGGATTCGTCGTAAAAAGTGCCCTAATAATGTTTTAGTTTAAAACGTTTACCATTCGTGGTTTTCATTGTAAAAAGGAAAATGAAAACTGAAAATTTCGGTTTCTTTCAAAATCTCAGTAGCTTATAAAAATACCTGAATATTCTAAACGACATCTTATTGAGGTCCCAAATGCGCAACTTTGCCCTAATTTAACCGGTTTCGTATCTCTTCAAATAACCGAGATACCCATGGTGAGCCACGAAAAACGGGCACCGTGTATATTATATATATATATATATATATATATATATATATATATATATATATATATATATATATATATATATATATATATATATAATTCTGTCTTTGGATGTTTTCCCACCACAATCTTGTATAAATAAGGATTATGATATCGTTGGTCAAAATCAATATGATCATCGAATATGCATAACATCCTCTGCGTGAAATTGTTCGCTGACGCAAGAATTATTTTAAATACTGATTCTACGACAAACCATACGGTTAAAAATTCACGTGGGGACGGGTAGACGGAGGTTAGGACTGACGTACGAAAGATAACTTAAATTACTTATCACTTCTTTATTTATTTATGTTTCTGCAATTATACTTAGTTTACGATACTCTTATCCAGATGGCGCATATGTTTAATAAGTGAGTATAAACTAAATACTTGAAACCTTAGTAGTGGTAGTGCAGAAGATAATGAATTTAAAGAGGAATAGATTCCCACTTTGAAGATGCACAGTCAAAACATATTTACGTCACTATTACCGGTTTGAGTTTGATATTTTTTTTGTCTGATACGGACAGGGTCTGACTATTGGTTACATTTATATTCTGCATGTGTTAATGTAAAAACATTTTTTTTACTTAAAGTGACGAAATTAAGGAAGTAATGAATGGAATTTTTTTGCAACTTGACTAGCCCTATTGTTTTAATGTAATGTGGTAAAAGCGAGTAAAGAATAATTTCAACGTCTGAAAAGGTCGTTTAAAGTGAAAAATTTGAAAACAGGACGTGTCAAATTCAACATTTCTTTTCTTTGGATGTACTATCCAAAGTCTGAATGAATTGCAATTAAAATTTCATTTGTGTCTATCAGCAAAGAGCTTTTACTAACCTTCTATTAAGAACTTTCAAAATTGGTATTATATTATAAATGAATCATTATAATTAGAAAATAATTCTAGAAATGACATTATCTTCAGAAAATTAATTAAGTATTTGATTAAAATTTCAGAATTCATCTTTAATATTCATTTCAGCGCTTTCTCAAAGATTTTTGTACAATAATAATTATGGACTGTTAAAACTTATTTTGCTTGTAGTTCTTTTATCGCATAATCGTGATCTTTGTCATCAACTTCTTTACGGGAAGCGCAGCCGCGTCCTTATCGCTTTAATTCAGACAAACACGTTACGTTCAAATTCCAGTAGCGCCGCGACGCTCGATCTTTATGGTTTGTACAATGTGCTGGGCCGCTATTATCTTAGCTTACGAGAAATAACCGATAGTTATTAGATGCACATGTATGTTTTGAGCGGGCGGCATTTTTTAATAAACATTGCAGTCAATTGCTTATATTCCATTGATTCTTAAATAAAATGAGGATTATAAATGTGTTAAATCTAGTGTAACCTTATTTATCATGTCTATGATTAAAAGTGTATATTGGATGAAATGGACAGTTTTATTACAAGTCATGATTTTTTGCTTAGGTATGAGTTTAATTTTTTTGGAAATAGTCGTATTATTTCAGTCTCAACTCTCTTAATTTAAAAAAGTTAAATTACTCACGAAATTTGAGAAAACAAGTGGGTCAAATGGATTTTTATTCTAAGAACAAGAAAAAACATAAACACATAAACAGAGTTTGTCATTTAGTAATTAAAAGAAAGTTATTGAATGTCTAAAATTCAACAAGAAACAGTAATAAAATTAAACAAATAATAGAATTCATATAATTGCTGAAAATGATGCCCCTCCTGTTAGATACACACTTGCACCTGTTCATTTGTAGAACCGATTTTCTTATAATTTCTGGTGGAATCGAATTACAAGCAACAACTATCCTATCACGTAATTGGTCTATGTCACTACATTGGGTTTTATAGACGGAATTTTTTATGTAACCCCATAAAAAATAATACGAGGGATTTAAACATGGCGAGCGTGGTGGCCAGCTTATAGGAGATGATTTCCTTATCCAGTTATGAAATCTGTTATTTAAATAATTAGAAACTCTAACTGCGCTGTGAGCAGGTGCATCATCGTGTTGATAATAAACTAAATTTCTTAGGGTTTCTAAAGAACTCATCTAAATAATTTTATAATTCGGTTCTTAAGAAATTTAAGTACATTTCATTATTTAAGTTTCCATCTATAAAATACGGCCCAACTAACTTATCGTTAATCAACCCACACCACATTTACGGAGAATCGTTTCTGTTCTTTCAGCATCCGGATACAACTTGTACTGATAAATATTTATAATCATGAAACTTGAATTTATTTATAATCTTATTTACACAGCTTTTCAAATGCTACACTCTCGGAAATTGATCGACATGATTCGTTGTAATTAATTTCTATTTGGGCTAGAACATTTATATCATTACCTGTATGTCTTAAGCCATACTTATTTTTAACTTAGATAGAGACTATTTACTAACATATTTTTAGATATTCTTGAAAACATCATAATAGAAAGTTGTCTTCTTTCTGGAAATGTTTCTTCATATATTCTTGTCGCTGCTACCGAATTTCTATTACTGTTTATGTAAATATCATACATTTCTTTTTTCTGTGTTGGTATATCTTACCATTTTAAAAACTATTCGTTACTACTAGGTGTTACACTACAAAATTAACAAATTTACTCTAAAATGTTTAATTATTTTAAAACTTTGACATATACCTACTTGATTATTGATTTAAAATTCAACGGTATTGACAACTATTTAATGTAACAATGCATGGCCTACTGGATTTGAAAAACAAAATAAGTTATTATGTCTGTTCTTGTTCATGCAATAAAAATCAACAATGAAATGTACATTAGCATTTTATTCACAACGATATGCCTATGACTACTTGATTTTTCCAAAACTTTATTTTTCATCATACAACAATTACTTTTATTAATTATTGGGAAATCAGGTATATGGTTATAAAGAGAATATTTTCTTTTGTCTATCCGTGCAGAAATCCAATATGGCGTCCGTAAGAAAAAAGTTGACTGTCGTTATTCAAATTTAGTATTCCTGGAAGAATTTTATTAATGCCAGTGTACTCGTATCTACGTCTTATGTAAGTGTACCATATTTTATTGCAATCAGTTAAGTAGTATAAAAGTTATGGCCGATTTTCCAAATTCGAGTTTTCAGTTTTTTCAGGATATTTCAGGAACGGAAAAGATAAGGCCAAACTTTTAATGGATTCTGGATGAGCAGAAAATATCGAAACTTTTTGTAACTAACCGACTTGTAACTATTATAGTTACCGAGATCTATATATAAATCAATATTTTGCTCATTGAGCAAAATATGGCAAAAATTTTAAAAATATATGCTGATTTGCTTTGGTCAGAGTAATGAAAACGCCGACGCAGCAATAAATTTGAATTTTAACAGGTAAATGTAGTTTCCTTGGTATTCATTTTGATATTAGGTAACTTTACACATCTATCCAGGTTTCCAAGGAGACAACCTAGTAAAATCACGTTTTATAGATTAAAAAGAAATTTAATTAATTATGGACCATTTTCTAAACCCAGGTCAAAAATAATATAATACAAACAATCGAGAGAATGATAAGGTTACCGTTTTAGCCAGTGTGGAGGGTAATCCTATAAGTTCTTGCAGAAGTATAAAAGTAGTTTTGGAGTTTCGAAAACAAGAGTCCATGTAAATTTAGGCTTGTTCAACATGTAAATCCTCGCGACGCTGAACGTAGGTTACTATTTTGCAATTAGTACTTAAACTGTTAAATATGGTACCCAACTTGGGAAGAAATATCATCTGATCAGATGAGGTAAATTTCAGAAAGTCGGTATTTTAAACGGGCACAATAGCAGAGTCTGGTCTCAAGAAAATTAATACCAAATATTCCCCACAGACAACAAGCACGATTTGGACCAAACGTTTCCTGCTTTGTATTAGAATCAAAAATTAAATTTTACATTTTCGAAGGAACTTATGCCCTATATATTGAAACATTTTAGAAATGGTCGTGTCTGAATTATTAGATGACATTGCTTTAGCTCGTGTGGATCAAATTCATTTCCAACAGGATAGAGCCCATCTCAATGCGCAAATATACTGTTTTTGAAAAACAATTTTGGTAGTAGCTGGATTAGCACTAATGGGCCGATAAGGTGGGCTCCTAGGTCTCCGGACTTGTCAGTCTGAGATTTCTTTTACGGGGTTGTTTGCAAAATAAAATATATCAAAATCAATATGATCACATTGAACGTTTGATAAATGCAGTTTGAGAATCTTTCGGACATTTACAAGATCACCCTGTTATTGTGCTTAATGCTATAGAACGAACAGGAATAGAGGTGAAGCATGTATAAGACAGAATGGTCATTAGTTCGAACATATCTTTTGTAATTTTTTAGGCTTGTAAAGTTGTAGGTATTATGTTTAGTTTTTAATTTTGTGTTTTTGCATAAAACTTCCTAACACAACCTTGTTTTCATGGCCAACTATATCATCAAAATGTTAAATTAACGTAACATTAATTTTGAGGTTAATAATGCAATAGAAGTGCCACACAATATATTTTTGAAAGTCGAGTAAGCTTTATTACATAATAAAAAAATATACAGTGTTCCATTAAAAAAAACTGTGGTTTATTGCGTAGAAACTGACTTTTTGGGGTGAACACTATGCACGCCACTAAATTCTACGGAACATTCTGTATGAAACCACATTTCACCATTTCGATAAATTACAAGGCAAAGCAGTTACGATACTTAAAATGTGCAAATTTTGAATTTGCCCTGTATTCAAATACTAATAGGACTAGGACAATTTTGTTTGTGGCATCTTTCGTTTCACGAAAAGTAGAATAGAGTCGCGAAAACCGCATCTTTCTATCTTTGCTCGCAGACAAGATACGCTATAATCTCAACTAAAATGGGACAAAGTGTACAATTTAAAGCTACTTATTTAAGTTTCTAGAGTGGGATACGCAAATTTCTTTAAAGGAATTTGTGAGATTTCCACTGATATTGAAATATGTTTCATTACACTTGATAATTAAAATATACTTCGTAAAGAATTAGCAGTAATTTATATTGCTTGTAAAGCTGTAGGTATTATGTTTAGATAATTGTGTTTTGCATAAATCTTGTTTTTCATGGCCAACTATATCATCAAAGTGTTAAATTAACGTAACATTCATTTTTGAGGTTAATAATGCAATAGAAGTGCCACACAATATGTTTTTGAAAGCTGAGGTAAGCTCTATTATATGATAAAAAATATACAGGGTGTTCCATTAAACAAAAACTTTGGTTTATTGCGCAGAAACTGGCTTTTTATGGTGAACACTATGCACGCCTCTAAATTCTACGGAAAACCCACATTTCACCATTGCGATAAATTACAAGGCAAAGAAGTTACGAGGGTGCTTAAAATGTGCAAAGTTTGAATTTGCCCTGTATCTCAAATACCAATAGGACTATGAAAATGCAGTTTGTGGCATCTTTCGTTTCACAAAAAGTAGAACTGGGTCGCGAAACAGCATCTTTATATCTTTGCTCGCAGACGAGATACGCTATAATTTTAAGCAATATGGGACACAGTGTACAATTTGAGTAATTTTAAAGCTATTTATTTGAGTTTCTAGAGGATATACAAATTTCTTTAAAGGAATTTGTGAGATTCCTAATTTTGAAATATGTTTCATTACCCTTGATAATTAAAATATACCTCTTAAAGAATCATACAATAGAAATAATTGTAAAGACTTATTATGAAAATAATGAAATAATTTTAATTATTTATACATTATGTATGGGTTTGAAAAATAAGTAAACATATGTTTGTCGTAAAATAGATGGTTTTCAATGTGCTAAAAGAGTGTTAGTCCTGTACATTGCAAAAACACAGATTTTGGAATGAGTTTGTAATAGTAATTAACGTATTTAGAGTGGCAACACTCTAGATGCGTTCGTTGGTTTATCATTGACGCATTAATTTACAAAAATCAATAATAAATGCGTATATTAATTTATAATTTTATAATTTCTAAAGGTTCCTTTCAACACTGTGTATTCATTATTAATATAAATAAACATGATCCTTTGAAATGCGAAATGGACAAAGTCTAATTATTTGTTTATGCACCCAATGCATGTGTGTTACAGGCCTTAATACCCACCCATTCACGCTTGTTAAATAGGGTATAGCATATCACTGAACGATAAAAATGTACTCTACCTTTTCATTTTAAGACTAACAATTGGACAGACTGGACTATTTTTTTCTCTTATTACTAAAGTAACTGTACTTGTGCTTTGATCACACTTACTGTAATTTTCCAATTTCACCGGCTAAAATTATAAATCTGAGAAACGTGTCGACCGTAATCAACTGTGAATAGAACAATTAGTCTGTAGATGAATATTATTAGGTGAAACCGAATGAATAAAATTATTATCAAAAGTAATTTAAAACAATTTACCTTAATTAACACGAACGTCGGACAGCAAATTTCTATTAAAGTTTAATAATGATTACGTGTAAAAACAAATAACCGCCGGTAATTGATGTATGAAGTAATTTCAATTTGAATGATTGATTAATTAAAAGATGTTTCGTATAAGTAATAGTAACAAGCAAGCATTTTACAAACTACTCAATCTATAAATTCTAACTGGATGAAAACCAATATCCAGTAAATGCAACTAGTATCTGACAAACTAATTAGCTATCAATTTAATAAACATGTACGCCATCCCATAAATTGATCTGTTTAGATTAAAAGTTGCGTTTTATGTAAGAGATTTATCGTTAATAATACGCCTTTATACATTGATTTTATATATACAATGTGACAGGTCAACTTAAAGATAAAACAATGCAACCCCTAAAAACTTGTAAGTACTACCATTGGTAATAAATAGAATTAATTTTAAAGTAAAATTTTAAAATGCTTTAACAAAATGGTATGTAGAAGTTATCTTTTTAAACCTACCAGTTATTGTTATACACATTGAGCTTTAAAAATGTACATAATCAAAAGCGGAAGTAGTGGATTAAATGCCAAACTTTTAATTAGAATTACCCAAGCCCTCCCTCCATCCGAGATGTAAGCCTCTTTTACAAAAGCTATTTGCTTTGGCTATAGCTTCGCCGAAGATGGGATGAATTCGCAAAATCGTTGACAACTTAAAGATCGTAACAAAATACACCATTTTATTTCCTATGTTAAAATGTAAATATTTTACTTAAATTTAAAATATAATTAAAATATAACTATAACACAAATATTAAATCTAAAAACGCAGGGTCATTAGCTAGTCCTCCAAGGGATCGGAAGATCGGTCGCGGCGGACGGGTCCCTGATATCTTGGATGTTTGTGGGTTAGATGATTATTATACAGAACGTGCTTAAAGCAGAAATTCCCCATACGCCTAAAAGCAAGAAGGAGGATTTTATGTAATATTTGATTACTCGGTTTACGCTCAAGGTAAATGTCAGTGTACAGGTATTGCGGTGTTTACAGACTAGATCGATTTATAATCTACCAAAGGCAGAAAAGAAGTCTCTATAACGCTAAACTGGTCGGAAAAATATGATAAATTCGGCAGCTAAGTAGGTCGGTGGAGACCTCAGGACGGAAGCAACAAGATAGGTAAAGACTTCAGAGCAAAGTCAACAAGATAGATGAAGGCTTGGGCAGAAGTCAACAAGACAATTAATCTCACGTCGCCGTTCTGCTTATATAGTCCGCTCTTTAACGTGATTGGACGAGATAATAGAGGTGACGCTTTGGTACGGTTCTTGCGTCGAAATCTAACACGATTTCTGAATTACGGACAAAGTGGTAAACATTAAGTATTAAACTACATCGGAGCATTTTTCTGTAACATAAACGGCTAAATTAAAATAATTAATTTGCGGCTTTATGTACAGATTTCTGGATCTTTACAAGGTATATATTATCATGGACCTGTGTATGCTACACAACTTTTGGTTCCATACTTACATAGTGATTTACAACCATGACTGCGTAGTGTCACTGCTTTATATGTTCTATCGCCAGATGTTTCTTGGCAGAAATGCCACAATAAGATCAGCACAAAAAGTATCCCAGTTTTGACAAAGCGGGCGCTAGTCACAATAGCGGTACCCACGATTTTTTAATGCTTCGCTAGCTTTTGTGATCATTAAGTTATCACTAATGTTTAATTCGATTTTCAATTTCGTTGCGTCACTCAGCCATTCTTCGATCAGTATGCGCTGTGATCAGGGTCATAACTGGTTAATTTAAACGAAGCTTGCATTAATTTTTTATTAAAATACGAAACCTTGATGTTTTCAGATAATAAAGGTACACTTTGTCTAAATCGACAACTTTAACAGTTTCTAAGATATTTGCATTCTTAGGTACTTATTGCCAACTACTTAGGCAAGTTATTAACTTTGACACTGTATCTCGAAAACGAAGCACTACTGGACCTACTTTTATATGAAAGTTTTATGTTAAAATGATTGCATCTATTTTATGAAGTTACGTATTCTTCCCGAAACACGGATTTTCACGTTTGATGTTGTTTTCAAATACTAAAAATAATAATAACCTGCCTAAGTAGTTGTAATACATTATTGGACAGACGTACTTATAAATGAAAGTGTTGCCTTAAAATGATTAGATCTAATCATCTTCCAAGTTTTGTACAAACTCCTGGTACACTTTGTATATATATATATATATATATATATATATATATATATATATATATATATATATATATATATATATAATATAATATATATATATATATATACTACAGGTATGGAAAAATAAAAATATTATCGGGTCTGACTGATAATAAGTAAAACAAAGACGTGCCAAGAATACACAACAAACTAAAAGGGCTGATGCCATACATGCGTCTTTTGAGTAGGCTAGTATCAATGACACATTTAATTGCTACTGTCAACGAGAATTGAAAATCAGTGTTTTTGCAAGTCCGACACAATACTCATGTATTCCACTGAAGAAAAAATACAGATTATTAAGTGGTATTATTCAGGAAGCACTGCACAAGAAATAATGGGCAGGTTTGCTTTTTCCTTTGAAAACAGGCCAATTCCATCAGAAAGTACGATTATGTGTACTGTTTGTAAATTTGAAAGATGTGGATGTTTAAATAATTGTAGAAAATGCAGTAGCATTGATGGTAATGATGGTGAGCATTCTGGTCGTAACTTAAACGAAGAGCGCAAACAAGAAATTGCAGTGTGTGTTTAGCAGAAACTTATTTCCCGTGCAATTGTACAAAATTGCTGAAGAAATGAATATTGAACCAAGAACATTTCGCAATATCTTGAAAAGGAATAAATACCGTTGCTATAAGTTGCAAACTACACAAGAAATCTTTCAGAAGGTCATCAAAAGCGTATGGAATTTTGTGAAGATACGATGAATCGGACTAATGAAAACGAAAGATTTACTGAAAATATTTTGTTCACCGACGAGTGTTCTTTAACTTACATGGCCATCACAATCCGTCTGTCGCTGTTGGTTACACTTGGGAAAACAAACACATTAGTGTTCCTTACCGGACACAATACGGCAGGAATTTTAGGCAATTCAAAATTGGTCCATTTTTATCAACGGAAACTTGAATGCGGACAAATATTTAGAACTGTTGAGAAACCAGACAGTTCCAGCTGTCAACGCCTCAACATAAAATTTGATGACATTTGGTATCAAGAAGATGGCTGTCAATGCAATAAGAGTTTAACAGTTTTTGGAAAAACGTTCCCTAACCATTGTTAGTGGAAAAGGTATCTTAGGTATCCTCCTCGCTCACCTGATGTCGCACCGAACGGCTTTTTCTTTGGGGATACGGATCCCAGAAAATTTATGGACACAGGCATGAACGTGCTAACAATTTGGACAAACTTCGTGTCAACAACATCACCTAAGAAATGTTAGAAAACACCCGAACTGAATTTTATCACAGATTGGGTTACTGCCTTGCGGAAGGTGGAGGTCTTTTCGAGAATCTTATAGAGTTTTGAAAAAGTGTATTCTGTTCATTTTAAAATAGTTTATTTTCAATAAGAATTATAATGCTAAAGTTAAACCTTCAACTTAAGTTATACTTTCAATGTAAATGTCAATGCTCTTGTTTGCAGCTCTCGTAAGTTTCTTCTTGGTCCGTATTACGAACAGTAATCGAACCACGTCATAAATTCGCAATTACAATAAACTTCGATTTTTTGGGGTATTATCATTTAATGTTTAAGTGTAAAGTAATAGTTTCAAAGAACACGCGACTTTTCAACATCATCTTAATTGCTTAAGTTTCGTTAGAAGTGTTGAAGCTAGATTGAAGGAGACTTAAGTGTGCCTACATGCAAATATGTACAAATGGTAAGATCGGTAAAGTTATGTTTCTTCACACTCACATAATGCTTATTGGGTTTCTTTCTAGCTTATTATAAGCCAGACCCGCAATAATGTTTTCCATATCTGTATATACTATATCAGGGTGAGTCAGTTTTTGTAGACAAACTTTAAAGGAGATAGAACAATGTTTCTAAAATAAAAGTTCCTATAAACATATGTCGTAGAAGGCTTCGTTTCGAGATACAGGGTGTTGAATATAATTTTGTTTCTCAAATTTTCATTATAACTCATAAACGAATGCTTAGATTTTTTCATGTTGGGGGATAATGTCTATTAATTAAGGGCATAAAACAAGTGATAAGAATGTTCACAAACTTGAACAGCTTTGGAGTGGAGGGTGCTCAACCCTTTCATAAACAGAACTTCTACGCAATGACTATTTTTAAAAAACTGTTATTTTCATTATCTACATACAGTTTAACAAAATAATGTACCTTCTTCTGTTTCGAAATTCCTGTGCGTTTCGAGTTATTTTGATTTTTAGTGTTTGATGTGGTACTAAGTTAAGTAATGTGCTTTATGTGAATAATTGAATATAAAGTTTTAATAAAAAAGATATAATAAACATTTAGAGCCATTTTAGTACCTAACGATCGTTTCTTTAAAATTTCAAATACATTTTCATTTATAAATAGGTAGGTTATCCGTTTTTTAGTATCCATTGTTATTATCCTCGTATAAAAGAAATGCATAATTATTATTGTTATGCGGTCAATACTTTCTGTATAATTATGTATGTATCAATTTCGCCATAAACATGTATGTAGTTTTTAAGTGAGATTCTAATAAGTTGTGCTGCTCACTTGCTCTCATTAAAGAGCCGACACTGTATCAAGCCATACTCAAATACAAGACTTTTGTAAATTGAAATCTGTTTAGTACACTAATTTTAACAATCCTTATTTATTATTGTAACAAACTTAATTAATAATTGTGAAATTAATAAGAATTCTTAGCAATAACGATTTATAAATAAATAACAATAACACTAGTATAATAAAATTAGACACTTTGTTCAAAATGTAAACCGTTCTTTTCAATACACATTTGACAGCGACGTACAATAGAATGTCTTAAGTTAACTAAATGATGCACCTTATTTCATTGCAACAAAATATGATACTCCTTGGAAAACAAGTAAGTATTAAATTTTATATTTTGAAACGACAGTTTGACTTTTACAAACACTTGCTTCATCTTGAATAACTTCACTGTTATTAGTTATTGTTTTAAGTTCAAAAGTTATTTCATTTGATTTGCCAGCTTTTAATTAGTGTAACATGCCGTTTACATTTACAAATAGCGAACAACTAATTCATTTTATTTATGGGTTCGCAAATGGAATTCAAGGTACGCAGCTAGAGTATCGGAAAATTTCCAAATAGACGACAACCTCATCATTCCATTTGTGAGTATCCATCGTCGATTTGTTAACCAGGTTTGAAAAAGTGTACATGTCCGACAGAACAACCGTGGACGAGATAGAAATGGAGAGGTATATTGCGTGAATTTAATAGGAACCCACGACAAGTACTCGACGTACTGCTGTTGCTCTTGGTATTTCCCAAAGTAAAGTTTCGGTTTTAAAACGGGATCACGACTATATCATTTTCAACCTGTTCATGGTTTATGTCCAGGTGACGCCGAACGAAGACTTAATTATTGTAGGTGGGTTCTTAACTCCATTCAAAATAATAGAATTTCTTATCCAACATACTGTGGACTGATGAATACTGTTTTACTCGTCGGGTATCGTAAACTTTCAAATCTGATATATGGCACTTTAAACCCACATGCCATTCGACCAAGAACTTTTCAACATGAATTTAGTACAAATGTCTGGATTGGAATTTACGGCAACCAGGTGTTTGGACCTTATTTCTCCACGATGTAAATTCAGAAAATTTCCTACAATTTTAGAAGAAGAACATGTTAATATGTGGGAAGACATTCCTTTGAATTTAAGAGGACATTCTTGGTTTCAGCTTGATGGATGTCCGACATTGTGAAATTAGAAATTGTAAACAATAACTAAATTAGTGGATGGTATGAAGTCCAGTGGCGTGGCCTAGATTCGATTTAATGCTACTTGACTTTTGATGATTCATGAAGGAAAAAGTGTATACCACTCCGGTTAATACACTTGAAGAACTTCACAATCGCATCAGAGATGCTTGCAATGAAATAAGGGTGCATCATTTAATTAACTTAAGACGTTCTATTGTACGTCGCTGTGAAATGTGATTGAAAAGAACGGTTTACATTTTAACAAAGTGTCTAATTTTATTATACTAGTGTTATTGTTATTTATTTATAAACGTTATTGCTAAGAATTCTTATTAATTTCACAATTATTAATTAAGTATTGTTACAATAATAAATAAGGATTGTTAAAATTAGTGTACTAAACAGATTTCAATTTACAAAAGTCTTGTATTTAGTATGGCTTGATACAGTGGCGGCTCTTTAATGAGAGCAAGTGAGCAGCGGTCTATAACTTATTAGAATCTCACTTAAAACTACATACATGTTTATGGCGAAATTGATCATACATAATTATACAGAAAGTATTGACCGCATAACAATAATAATTATGCATTTCTTTTTATACGAGGATAATAACAATGGATACTAAAAAACCGATAACCTACCTATTTATAAATGAAAATGTATTTGAAATTTTAAAGAAACGATCGTTAGGTACTAAAATGGCTCTAAATGTTTTATTATATCTTTTTATTAAAAACTTTATATTCAATTATTCACATAAAGCACATTACTTAACTTAGTACCACATCAAACACTAAAAATCAAAATAACTCGAAACGCACAGGAATTTCGAAACAGAAAACTTTAAACTGTATGTAGATAATGAAAATAACAGTTTTTAAAAAAAATAGTCATTGACGTAGAAGTTCAGTTTATGAAAGAGGTTGAGCACCCTCCACTCCGCTTCTGTGCAAGTTTGTGAACATTCTTATCGCTTGTTTTATGCCCTTAATTAATAGACATTATCCCCCAACATGAAAAAATCTAAGCATTCGTTTATGAGTTATAATGAAAATTTGAGAAAAAAAATTATATTCAACACCCTGTATCTCGGAAACGAAGCCTTCTAAGACATATGTTTATAGGAACTTTTCTTTTAGAAACATGTGTTCTATCTCCTGTCAAAGTTTGTCTACAAAAACTGACTCACCCTGTATATATTGTCAGAAACTCTACGGACAAATTTGCGTAGTGATTCTAGACCCAAAAATAAGAAAAGTTCATATAAACCCAGGTCCGAAACGCTCGTTTAGGACCTACAGTGTGTAAAAATTTTAGTTTCGTTGGTTTTATGGCGATATTTTGCGAACAAATTTGAATATGGTCCTGAAATTTGGAGCACTTTTGTTGTCGAAAACTTAAATATTTATTGATTTTGATGCTGCCTGCAGACCATCTACAATGGTATGCTAAAAGTTAATTTGCCTTAACTTTTACCAGGTATATTGACGTACCGTTTAATCAGTTAGTTCCTTTTCTGTTCTAAGCAAAAGTATACTTTGTCGTTTTACAGATCAACGTTTTCGAGATATTGTTGATGAACACGATCAGTTCAATTTAATTCCAGTTCATTATCCAAACAGTGAGATTATGTATCGAAACAATGTCATCATGTACACCTTTCTAACATTTATTTTTTAGTTTTATTATTTATTTCTTCATTTTCGTTCTTAAATTCAAAGTTAAGATAAAAATGCAAACATACGTTACTTTGATTTTAATTCCAATTAGCTAAGGATTATAGAATTAAATTGAACTGTTCATCAACAATATCTCAAAACGGTTGATCTGAGAAGCATCGACCAAGTATACTTTTTGCTTAGAACTGAAAAGAACAAACTAATTCAAACAATTCAAATCCGTGGTCAAAAAAAGGAAAATAAAATTTTTCATATGTATCTAAACAAGCGTTTCGGACCTGGTTTATATGAACTTTTTCTTATTTTGGTCTAGAATCACTGTAAAGTTTGTCCGTAGAGTTTCTGGACATATATATATATATATATATGATATATATATATATATATATATATATATTATATATATATATATATATATATATATATATATATATATATTATATATACTTTTAAAATTTTTTTTGAAATGTTTATTTATTTTTATTAAAATCAAACTAATTATTTTTTAAAATAAAAACTCCTTTAAAATATAAAATTTTTTTATTATTGCGGAATTTAAATTTAAATAGGTTAAAACTTTAAGTATTTTTTTTAAAAATTTTTCGGTTGGAATTTCAACAAAAATTAAAACAATTTAATGTTTTTTTAAACAATTAACCTTAAAAAAATACTAATAAAAAACATTCCTATAATTAAAATTGAGATGAAAATTCCATTTGCACTTAGTTAGATGAAAAATTTAAAAAAAAAAAAAAAAATAGTAAAATGATGAATTCCGTGTTTCGCGTTTTTGTAAAAATTAAAAGAAATAATAAAAATAAATATAAATCAAACTATTAACATAGGGTAAATTAATTTTTTTTTTTTTTTTAATAAATTTTTTTAAAATTCCATAAATATTATTTTTTTTTAACTAAATTTTCAAAAAAGTAAATAATATTTAAAAGTACTTAAAGTTTTAACCTATTTAAATTTAAACTCGCTAATAATAAAAAAACTTTTAATATTTAAAGAGTTTTTTATTTAAAATATAAGTATTATTTTTTAATAATTAAAATAATTAAAAAAATTAAAAATTAATCTTAAACATTTTAAAAAGGCCCAATTTTTTTATTCAATTTACCTTTAAATTTCTGTATATTATTATTATAATAAAATACCAGTACTGATAATATTCACGGAATAATTAAGATAAGGTGACTCGCTAAATGCACAGGTGCAAGCAATTATAAAAATTCGTAGAAGTTCTAGTAAAAGTTAAACATATTTCATAACGTTGCATAAAATTGCACAATAATAATCATGCATCCTTCCTCCAGACGTAAATCCCAAAAACGTTTAAAAGTTTGTATACGTCAGAGCATCTTCCACCAATACTGGCTTACGGAATCTCACCACCAAAGTTTCGTAACCACCCTCGCGAATTCTTTATAAAAACGCGGCACGCGCTGCTGAGATTATTAGATTAGATTCGTAGTTTTTTTAAGAGTTAAGATTCTCTTCTTAATGAATTAGTATCAATCTCCACCAGAAGCGCCGACTGCTACCTGTTGTAAACCGTCCGCCTGTAACCGCCGTCCGAGTAGAAATCGCGACTTGATAGCATCGCCGAAGTCAAAAGGTTAGAGTTGCAGAGATCTAACGTTGAAAGTACGTAAGTTGAGATACCTGGTGATAGGGATATGCAGGGTTGTAAGCCCGACATACTCTTTTATTACTAGACACACATTTACACTGTGGAGTTTGAAGGGTAGTTGCCCGACATTCCATTGACCGACGGAGATCCTTTACGTAGTTTAACGGGTGGTTGCCCAGATTACTAACAAAGGAGATCCGCCTATACAAATTTACACGAACACTACAACACAAAAACCACACCTCGACAAACGTACCAGCAACCGCAAAATACCTGTAATTAAAACTTCGTCGAGAGATTAAGCTGAACACCTAGTTAACACCGCTAATTCAAGGAATATAGAAAAATAACCGTAAAAACTAGACGTGTCCGTCAGTATTAAATTATCGCCTGTAAAATAAAAACCACCACCGCCGCCGCCGAGAAAAAAACGTAAGTTACACCGTTGGCAATTAATAAGATTGTTACCTGTAAACCAGAAACTATCCGATAATATCTCGTGTTAAATAATTCAAATCATTATTGTTAGACGCGAAAAATTCACTTTAATAGAAAACGAAGGTTTTATATTTTAAAATCGGCCAACATAACAAAAGTTTTATTTTATTTAAATAAAAACCGGTACACTAAAATAATTAATATCGTAAAGGAAACAAATAATACGCCGCTACCGTACACCAGCTACCTAAATAAACGAAAATGTTTCATTTATTTAAAAAGGGCAAAAATTGAATGTAAACGTGAAGGAGTTTATTTTCATAAGAAAAGCAGGTATAAAATTGGATTACTTTTATACACTTATAACCGACCGCTTTAAAATATCGATTATTTCTTTAAAGGCAGAGTATTGAACTCAGTGTCTTATCGCGCACGTGTTTATACAGCGTTATCTTGCTACCAGCTTCTGTATTTTATACAGGGACGCATTCAGGTAAAACTACTTATTTATTTCGGCAATTAACCAGTATAAATTGAAACAGTCAAAGGACGTAAACTAAAAGTCAAAACCCCAAACCTTCTATTAATGTTAAATTACAGAAACTCCAGAGGACCACCTAACGCTTAGTTCCGGGACCCACCAGGACGGAGGATGTCCACTTGACGATCCTGCAGGGAGAAAAGGAGTTACATTTGAATGTAAAATATGTTTCTATATCTTAGATAAGTAATTTAAATAAAATATAGTAGACGTATAAAATAAATAGGGAATAAAGATATATGTATATATATATATATATATATATATATATATATATATATAAACCTTTGTAATCTATTTGTTCAACGTGTTGAGAGCCTGAATAACGAACCCCGATCCTTATTTTGCAAGTACAAAATTCCGACTGATCTAAAAGGGCAAAGTGAAAATTATTCATACTTTTCGATTGGCCCGTGTATAAAAAACACCCAGTATTAAAATAGAAGTTTCTAATGATTTGGATCATTTATCACAACCTTTGTGATGTGAAAAATATATATTTTACCTAATTTTCCATTTTTTTTGTATGTAGCAATAAGTTTTTTAATAGGGTAGTTTTGTGATAAAAATAACATAACCTGATTTTACTCCGAAACTATGCAAAATTAAAAAAGGTTTTAGATAAAAGTATCGCACTTTTTTGAGGAAAATACAAATATGCAATAATATACAGTGTTCTGTTTAAATTTCGAGTTGACATCGATGTACAATAGTTTTTCAACCTTATTCAAACTGGCAATTTTTCTTTAATTAGGTAAAATACATCTTACAGCTTCAAAAAAATATTAATGGTAATAAAACTTATAAAGAATACTTTATATCTAAATTTGTAAGTAGGCTGGACCTGGTTTGATCTAAACCTAATTGACCTGTCAATCTGATTAAAATTATTTTTGTGCAGCAATCGGGTGTATATATATGTATATGTATATATATATATATATATATATATATATATATATATATATATATATATATATATATATATATATATATAATATATATATATATATATATATATATATATATATATATATATATATATATATATATATATATATGGCAGAAAATTTTAAAAAATATGTGCTGATTTGGTTTGGTCAGAGTAATGAAAACGCCGACGCAGCAATAAATTTGAATTTTAACAGGTAAATGTAGTTCCCTTGGTAATCATTTTGATATCAGGTAACTTTACACATCTATGCAGGTTTCCAAAACGGAGACAACCTAGTAAAATCACGTTTTATAGATTAAAAAGAAATTTAATTAATTATGGATCATTTTCTAAATCCAGATCAAAAATAATATAATACAGAAAATCGAGAGAATGATGAGGTTACCGTTTTAGCCAGCGTGGAGGGTAATCCTATAAGTTCTTGCAGAAGTATATAAAGTAGTATTGGAGTTTGGAAAATAAGAATCCATGTAAATTTAGGCTTGTTCAACATCTACATCCTCGTGATGCTGAACGTAGGTTACTATTTTGCAATTAGTACTTAAACTGTTAAATATGGTACCCAACTTGGGAAGAAATATCATCTGATCAGACGAGGTAAATTTTAGAAAGTCGGGTATTTTTAAACGGGCACAATAGCAGAGTCTGGTCTCAAGAAAATTAATACCAAATATTCCCCCACAGACAACAAGCACGATTTGGACCAAACGTTTCCTGCTTTGTATTAGGATCAAAAATTAAATTTTACATTTTCGAAGGGAACTTATGCGCTCCTATATATTGAAACATTTTAGAAATGGTCGTGTCTGAATTATTAGATGACATTTCTTTAGCTCGTGTGGATCAAATTCATTTCCAACAGGATAGAGCCCCATCTCACAATGCGCAAATTATACCCCTGTTTTTGAAAAACAATTTTGGTAGTAGCTGGATTGGCACTAATGGGCCGATAAGGTGGGCTCCTAGGTCTCCGGACTTGTCAGTCTGAGATTTCTTTTTACGGGGTTGTTTGCAAAACAAAATATATCAAAATCAATATGATCACATTGAACGTTTGATAAATGCAGTTTGAGAATCTTTCGGACATTTACAAGATCACCCTGTTATTGTGCTTAATGCTATAGAATTTATGTTAGGCTTGTAAAGTTGTAGGTATCATGTTTAGTTTTTAATTTTGTGTTTTTGCATAAAACTTCCAAACACAACCTTGTTTTCTCATGGCCAACTATATCATCAAAATGTTAAATTAACGTAACATTAATTTTTGAGGTTAATAATGCAATAGAAGTGCCACACAATATATTTTTTGAAAGCCGAGAGTAAGCTTTATTATATAATAAAAATATATACAGAGTGTTCCATTAAAAAAAAACTGTGGTTTATTGCGTAGAAACGGACTTTTTGGGGTGAACACTATGCACGCCACTAAATTCTACGGAACATTCTGTATGAAACCCACATTTCACCATTTCTATAAATTACAAGGCAAAGCAGTTACGAGGGGTGCTTAAAATGTGCAAATTTTGAATTTGCCCTGTATGTCAAATACTAATAGGACTATGACAATTCTGTTTGTGGCATCTTTCGTTTCACGAAAAAGTAGAATAGAGTCGCGAAAGCGAAAACCGCATCTTTCTATCTTTGCTCGCAGACAAGATACGCTATAATCTCAACTAAAATGGGACAAAGTGTACAATTTAAAGCTATTTATTTAAGTTTCTAGAGTGGGATACGCAAATTTCTTTAAAGGAATTTGTGAGATTTCCCCACTGATATTGAAATATGTTTCATTACACTTGATAATTAAAATATACTTCGTAAAGAATTAGCAGTAATTTATATTAGGCTTGTAAAGTTGTAGGTATTATGTTTAGATAATTGTGTTTTTGCGTAAACCTTGTTTTTTCATGGCCAACTATATCATCAAAGTGTTAAATTAACGTTACATTCATTTTTGAGGTTAATAATGCAATAGAAGTGCCACACAATATGTTTTTTGAAAGCTGAGGGTAAGCTCTATTATATGATAAAAAATATACAGGGTGTTCCATTAAACAAAAAACTTTGGTTTATTGCGCAGAAACTGGCTTTTTATGGTGAACACTATGCACGCCACTAAATTCTACGGAAAACCCACATTTCACCATTGCGATAAATTACAAGGCAAAGAAGTTACGAGGGGTGCTTAAAATGTGCAAAGTTTGAATTTGCCCTGTATCTCAAATACCAATAGGACTATGAAAATTCAGTTTGTGGCATCTTTCGTTTCACAAAAAAGTAGAACTGGGTCGCGAAAACAGCATCTTTATATCTTTGCTCGCAGACGAGATACGCTATAATTTCAAGCAAAATGGGACACAGTGTACAATTTGAGTAATTTTAAAGCTATTTATTTGAGTTTCTAGAGAGGGATATACAAATTTCTTTAAAGGAATTTGTGAGATTCCCCCACTAATTTTGAAATATGTTTCATTACCCTTGATAATTAAAATATACCTCTTAAAGAATCATACAATAGAAATAATTGTAAAGACTTATTATGAAAATAATGAAATAATTTTAATTATTTATACATTATGTATGGGTTTGAAAAATAAGTAAACATATGTTTGTCGTAAAATTGATGGTTTTCAAGTGTGCTAAAAGAGTGTTAGTCCTGTACATTGCAAAAACACAGATTTTGGAATGAGTTTGTAATAGTAATTAACGTATTTAGAGTGGCAACACTCTAGATGCGTTCGTTGGTTTATCATTGACGCATTAATTTACAAAAATCAATAATAAATGCGTATATTAATTTATAATTTTATAATTTCTAAAGGTTCCTTTCAACACTGTGTATTCAATATTAATATAAATAAACATGATCATTTGAAATGCGAAATGGACAAAGTCTAATTATTTGTTTATGCACCCAATGCATGTGTGTTACAGGCCTTAATACCCACCCATTCACGCATGTTAAATAGGGTATAACATATCACTGAACGATAAAAAATATACTCTACCTTTTCATTTTAAGACTAACAATTAATTGGACAGACTGGACTATTTTTTTTTCTCTTATTACTAAAGTAACTGTACTTGTGCTTTGATCACACTTACTGTAATTTTCCAATTTCACCGTCCAAAATTATAAATCTGAGAAACGTGTCGACCGTAATCAACTGTGAATAGAACAATTAGTCTGTAGATGAATATTATTAGGTGAAACCGAATGAATAAAATTATTATCAAAAGTAATTTAAAACAATTTACCTTAATTAACACGAACGTCGGACAGCAAATTTCTATTAAAGTTTAATAATGATTACGTGTAAAAACAAATAACCCGCCGGTAATTGATGTATGAAGTAATTTCAATTTGAATGATTGATTAATTAAAAGATGTTTCGTATAAGTAATAGTAACAAGCAAGCATTTTACAAACTATCTAATCTATAAATTCTAACTGGATGAAAACCAATATCCAGTAAATACAACTAGTATCTGACAAACTAATTAGCTATCAATTTAATAAACATGTACGCCATCCCCATAAATTGATCTGTTTAGATTAAAAAGTTGCGTTTTATGTAAGAGAGATTTATCGTTAATAATACGCCTTTATACATTGATTTTATATATACAATGTGACAGGTCAACTTAAAGATAAAACAATGGGTACCCCCGTAAAAACTTGTAAGTACTACCATTGGTAATAAATACGAATTAATTTTAAAGTAAAATTTTAAAATACTTTAACAAAATGGTATATAGAAGTTATCTTTTTAAACCTACCAGTTATTGTTATATACACATTGAGCTTTAAAAAATGTACATAATCAAAAGCGGAAGTAGTGGATTAAATGCCAAACTTTTAATTAGAATTACCCAAGCCCTCCCTCCATCCGAGATGTAAGCTTCTTTTACAAAAGCTATTTGCTTTGGCCCGGTATAGATTCGCCGAAGATGGGATGAATTCGCAAAATCGTTGACAACTTAAAGATCGTAACAAAATACACCATTTTATTTCCTGTTTGTTAAAAATGTAAATATTTGACTTAAATTTAAAATATTTAGTTTACTCTAATTATAACACAAATATTAAATCTAAAAACGCAGGGTCATTAGCTAGTCCTCCAAGGGATCGGAAGATCGGTCGCGGCGGACGGGTCCCTGGATATCTTGGATGTTTGTGGGTTAGATGATTATTATACAGAACGTGCTTTAAAGCAGAAATTCCCCATACGCCTAAAAGCAAGAAGGAGGATTTTATGTAATATGATAGGTTTGATTACACGGGTTTACGCTCAAGGTAAATGTCAGTGTACAGGTATTGCGGTGTTTTACAGACTAGATCGATTTATAATCTACCAAAGGCAGAAAAGATGTCTCTATAACGGTAAACTGGTCGGAAAAATATGATAAATTCGGCAGCTAAGTAGGTCGGTGGAGACCTCAGGACGGAAGCAGCAAGATAGGTAAAGACTCCAGAGCAAAAGTCAACAAGATAGATGAAGGCTTTGGGGCAGAAGTCAACAAGACAATTAATCTCGCGTCGCCGTTCTGCTTATATAGTCCGCTCTTTAACGTGATTGGACGAGATAATAGAGGTGACGCTTTGGTACGGTTCTTGCGTCGAAATCTAACACGATTTCTGAATTGCGGACAAAGTGGTAAACATTAACTATTAAACTACATCGGAGCATTTTTCTGTAACATAGACGGCTAAACTAAAATAATTAATTTGCGGCTTTATGTACAGATTTCTGGATCTTTACAAGGTATATATTATCATGGACCTGTGTATGCTACACAACTTTTGGTTGTCATACTTACATAGTGATTCACAACCATGACTGCGAGTGTCACTGCTTTATATGTTCTATCGCCAGATGTTTCTTGGTAGGGGAAATACCACAATAAGATCAGCACAAAAAGTATCCCAGTTTTGATAAAGTGGACGCCAGTCACAATAGCGGTACCCACGATTTTGTAATGCTTCGCTAGCTTTTGCGATCATTAACTTATCACTAATGTTTAATTCGATTTTCAATTTCGTTGCGTCACTCAGCCATTCCTCGATCGAGTATGCGCTGTGATAAGGGTCATAACTGGTTAATTTAAACGAAGCTTGCATTAATTTTTTTGTTAAAATACGAAACCTTGATGTTTTTCATATAAAAAAGGTACACTTTGTCTAAATCTATAACTTTAACAGCTTCTAAGATATTTGCATTTTTAGGTACTTATTGCCAACTGCTTAGGCAAGTTATTAACTTTGACACCCTGCATCTCGAAAACGAAGCACTACTGGACCTACTTTTCTATGAAAGTTTTTTGTTAAAACGATTGCATCTATTTCATGAACTTACGTGTATTCTTCCCGAAACACGGATTTTCACGTTACCAAATACCAAAAAATAATTATAACCAGCCTAAGCAGATGGTAACGCAGCTTTATTGGACTTACGTACTTATATATGGAAGTGTTGCCTAAAAATGATTAGATCTCTCATCTTCCAAGTTTTTAGTACAAACTCCTGGGACACCTTGTATACATATATATATATATATATATATATATATATATATATATATATATATATATATATACATATACAGCGTGTTCAGCGAGGAATGGGTCAGTGCAATATCTCGAGAGCGGATGAAGATTTTTAAATTATGAAAATATTTTTGTAAATATCTTCCAAGGGCGCACATTTGTTGGCACAAAGAGTTGAATCAACGCCCATCACCGCCAGATGGCGCTATCTCACTTCAATTTTTTAAATGCAATGCTTTATTTTTTATTTCATTTTTGGATTCTATGACATATTTGTGATGGCTTTTATTAAGACTCCTTCCAACCTATCTTTTGTAGTTTCTGAGAAAAAAAATAATTTTTGGAATTTTATTAATTGAAAGCATACAAATTAAATTAAATGTTCAAATGTTTCTCCATCATTTACTACACACGTTTGATAACGCCTAATTAATATAACACTAGTTGCCGCTAATACACCGACGGTGTGTGCTTCATCTGTTGCTGTCTTTGTGCGATTCTCGCACTTACGGTCAGGAAAATGACCGGTTCCCCTCAAAATATTTGCTACACGAACAAATGTATTTTTTCCGGGATGGCGTCGATCGGGAAACCTGGCAGCATACAATACTTGTGCAGCCCTTGCATTTTTTCTACATTACCATAAATTATTACCATATCAAAATATTCTTCGTTAGAAAACGTAAACATAATTATGGAATTTGAAGATGCACAGACGATTTTCAAAACTGAAACTGTAAACTGACAGAAACTTGACAGACACTTCATTACGCGTTTGTTTTCATGGCATGATTAATGTTTCACATGGTTATTAATCAACGACTGTGATAAGTTGGTCACCCTTACAATTTAGTGTACAGCGTATCGCATTATTTCGGCGTTATCTGCATTATTTTTGTGGAAGAACAATCTTTTATCTTTCATTTGGTATAAAATTTGCTATTTTGTCTGTATCACTCAAATGTTATGAGCACTTCCTAAAATTACGTTTTTGTGCTAAAATTCCAAGAATTATTTTTTTCTCAGAAACTACAAAAGATAGGTTGGTAGGAGTCTTAATAAAAGTCATCACAAATATGTCAGAATCCAAAAATGAAATAAAAAATAGGGCATTGCATTTAAAAAATTGAAGTGAGATAGCGCCACCTGGCGGCGATGGGCGTTGATTCAAATCTTTGTGCCAACAAATGTGCGCCCTTGGAATATATTTACAAAAATATTTTCATAATTTAAAAATCTTCATACGGTCTCGAGATATTGCACTGTCCCATTCCTCGCTGAATACGCTGTATATATATATATATATATATATATATATATATATATATATATGTATACATACAGGACTTATAATAAGTAAAACAAAGACAGTACAGTCAGTTCACGTGCTAAGAATACACAACAAACTAAAAGGGCTGATGCCATACATGCGCCTTTTGAGTACTACTGTCAACGAGAATTGAAAATCAGTGTTTTTGCAAGTCCGACACAATACTCACGTATTCCACTGAAGAAAAAATACAAATTATTAAGTGGTATTACTCAGGAAGCACTGCACAAGAAACAATGGGTAGGTTCGCTTTTCACTTTGAAAAGAGGCCAATTCCATCAGAAAGTACGATTATGTGTACTGTTTGTAAATTTGAAAGATATGGTAGAAAATGAAGTAGCATTGGTGGTAATGATGGTGAGCATCCTGGTCGTAACTTAAACGAAGAGCGCGAACAAGAAATTGCAGTGTGTAGTTTAGCAGAAACTTATTTCCCGTGCAATAGTACAAAAATTGCTGAAGAAATGAATATTGAACCAAGAACAGTTCGCAATATCTTGAAAAGAAATAAATACCGTTGCTATAAGTTGCAAACTACACAAGAAATCTTTCCAGAAGGTCATAAAAAGCGTATGGAGTTTTGTGAAGATACGATGAATCGGGCTAATGAAAACGAAAGATTTACTGAAAATATTTTGTTTACCGACGAGTGTTCTTTTAACTCACATGGCCATCACAATCCGTCTGTCGCTGTTGGTTCCACTCGGGAAAACAAACACATTAGTATTCCTTACCGGACACAATACAGCAGGAATTTTAGGCAATTCCAAAATTGGTCCATTTTTTATCAACGGAAACTTGAATGCGGACAAATATTTAGAACTGTTGAGAAACCAGACAGTCCCAGCTGTTCAACGCCTCAACATAAAATTTGATGACATTTGGTATCAAGAAGGTTCAACAGTTTTTAGAAACTGCGTTCCCTAACCGTATTGTTAGTGACAAAGGTACTCTTAGATATCCTCATCGCTCAACTGATGTCGCGCCGAACGACTTTTTTGTTTGGGGATACGTATCCCAGAAAATTTATAGACACAGGCATGAACGTGCTAACAATTTGGACAAACTTCGTGTCAACAACATCACCTAAGAAATGTTAGAAAACACCCGAACTGAATTTTATCACAGATTGGGTTACTGCCTTGCGGAATAAAGTAGAGATTTGAAAAAGGTGTATTCTGTTCATTTTTAAAAATAGTTGATGCTAAAGTTAAACCTTCAACTTAAGTTATACTTTCAATGTAAATGTTAATGTTCTTGTTTGCAGCTCTCGTAAATTTCTTCTTGGTCCGTCTTACGAACAATAATCGAAGCATGTCATAAATTCGCAATTACAATAAACTTCGCTTTTTTGGGGTATTATCATTTAATGTTTAAGTGTAAAGTAATAGTTTCAAAGAACACGCGACTTTTCAACATCATCTTAATTGCTTAGGTTTCGTTACAAATGTTGAAGCTAGATTGAAGGAGACTTAAGTAGTTCATATTTTGTGCCTACATGCAAATATGTACAAATGGCAAGATTGGTAAAGTTATGTTTCTCTCACTCTCATATAATGCTTATTGGGTTTCTTTCTAGCTTATTATAAGCCAGACCAGCAATAATGTTTTTCCATACTTATATACATATATATATATATATATATATATATATATATATATATATATATATATATATATATATATTATATATATATATATATATACTATATATATATATTATATATATATATATATATATATATATATATATATATATATATATATATATATATATATGTACACGGGTGTCCAGAAAATCTAGGGACAAACTTTGCGTAGTGATTCTAGACCCAAAAATAAGAACAAAAGTTAATATAAACCCAAGTCCGGAAACGCCTCATTTAGGACCTACAGAGTGTGAAAGAATTTTAGTTTCGTCGGTTTTATGGCGATATTTTGCGAACAAATTTGAATATGGTCCTGAAATGTGGAGCACGGGGGTCTTGTGGTCGAGAAACTTAAATATTTTATCGATTTTGATGCTGCCTGCAGAGGGCGCCATCTACAGTGGTATGCTAATAGTTAATTGGCCTTAACTTTTTTACCACCCAGTATATTGACCTTCCGTTAGAATTAGTTTGTTCCCTTTTCAGTTCTAAGCAAAAAAGGTATACTTGGTCGATGCCTCTCAGATCAACCGTTTTCGAGATATTGGTTGATGAACAGTTCAATTTAATTCCCTATAATCCTTAGCTAATTGGAATTAAAAATCAAAGTAACGTATGTTTGCATTTTTATTTTAACTTTGAATTTAAGAACGAAAATGAAAAAATAAATAATAAAACTAAAAACACAAATGTTACAAAAGGTGTTGCTCCACATGATGACCATTTGTTTCGATACATAATCTCACTCGTTTTGATAATGAGCGGGAATTAAATTGAACTGTTCATCAACCAATATCTCGAAAACGGTTGATATGAGAGGCATCGACCAAGTATAACTTTTTTGCTTAGAACTGAAAAGGGAACAAACTAATTCAAACGGAACGCCAATATACCGGGTGGTCAAAAAACCGAGGAAAATAAATTTTTTTCACACCCTGTAGGTCCTAAACGAAGCGTTTCCGGACCTGGGTTTATATGAACTTTTTTTCTTATTTTTGGGTCTAGAATCACTACGTAAAGTTTGTACGTAGAGTTTCTGGACACTGTATAATAATATATATATATATATATATATATATATATATATATATATATATATATATATATATATATATATATATAGACACACACACACACACACACACACACACACACACAGACACACATAAAGTGTCTTTACTTAAAATTAAGATATTCGAAATGGTCCTGGTTTTTTTGTTTGTTTCCTTTGTACCTTTAAGTGCAATGTTTAACGTAGTGATTACTTTTGAACAATACTTTGTGCCTATACCGTTTTTCCTCTTTCTTTTGAAGGGGTTCTAAAGTCTTGTCAATTTGAAATTCTCTGTCGTAAACTAAAAAGTGTAGTATGGGCTGAAATTAGTTGAATTTTGAAGTGTGACATTGTAGGCCACTTTGAAATGTGGACACTATTGGTCCACATTTGATGTTTATTTACATAAAAAGATAAAAGATTTTTTATGTCTCGGTATACCTCTTCAAGTGCATCATTTCCTATAGCGTGAATGCTCGTGGTTAGTAATTTTTGAGTACCTAATTCTTTAATGTATCTTTATAGCACCTAAAATATTTCATACGTTGTCGGTATTGGACCTACAACAACGACGAATACTACTTGGTAATATAATTCGGAAACATTTTGTAGGGGTGTTCGTAGTAAGCGGGAGGAAGTTCTTCTACGGTTGATATCGTGACATTCTGTAAAAAAATCGTTATATGTGAGTTCATACTTGGCCAATATCTTGGTTTTAGAGTCGTGACTGTTTTTGCAATTCCTTGATGTCCGAAAAAAGGCAATGAATGATAATCCGGTAATTTTATTAAGTGAATTTGGTACGTCCAACTAATCTTGACTATAATTTCTTTCATATAAATTGTTCTATCGGAATCTAAATGAAAATCATCATCTGATTGAATTCTTTGTGCAATATTTTTGCAACAATTATCTTTTTCTTCAAAAAATATTTTTTATCATTTCCAAAATGATTGTCCAGTTTACAAGATGAAGACCTATTTTCTTCATTGAAATTATTATCAACTAGAAAAAATTATAAATAAATAATTAAAACTTGTTTTAATTTATTTATTCTACTTATGCTATTAATTAATAAATGTTTCCACTCTGCCAATTTGTACTTAGTTTTATTAATTCTGATATGCTATTAAACCTATTTTTAAATTCAAGTGCTATGTTCGCTAATAAATGTTGTGAAACACAATTAGCTAAGCAATGTTTTAAATTTCCAAATCAGTTTTGTTTAACTATTGTCACATGACACGGTTTTGTAAACCATGGGTTGTGACTTGTCTGACTTAATAAACTTTTTATAATTTCAACAACTTGGGGTTCTAGGAGGTTAATTTACTTCAAAAGCTATACTAAACCTGCCTGAATTTCCATATAGCTTCCTTTTCTGTTAATTTTGTCGAAATCGTGTTCTGACATAAAAAATCACCACCTTTTCAGGTAACTAAATATTTTAAGGGGCGGTGATCACTTACAGTATAGTATATTAAGAAACGAGTTTCTTAAGAGAACACTGTTATCGCACGCGTTGAAGTTTAGAAAACGAGCCGCGCCGGGTGATACTTTCTGCCGCAACTCATCAGAGCTAATTTATTCACGATACACCACATCCTTCAAGTTTGCCCATACTGAGTCTAGGGGGTTTAAGTCCGTACTTCTCGGTGGCCAGCTAAATTTACACCCACTGCCAATCCTACTTAGAAAGGACATGGCAATATCAGCGCCTGAAAGAAAATCAACAACATACAATGAAATGCAATTAACTCAGAAACCGATAAAGTTACGCGACCTAAGCAAGAGTACCTTTTTTACATTCTTTTAGATTTTTAAGCATAGCTCAACAAATAAAAAAAATGTTTTGATTTACATAAATAATATCATGATACTAGCACCCTATGGAATAACGTCAAAATAAGCTTCAACCCACCACAAAACCCACCACTACCAATTTTCAGATTCATGCTATCAAAACTTTCTCAATTATTAAGATATTTCATATTTAAATTTAAACTCTCAACACATTGTGTCCAGTGACATTCGTATAAGGCATGCTGAGCGCAAACATAAATATTTTGGTGTCTAATATCTCCAGCGTAGTCTCGATCCATTCTTTCTGACTCACCCGGTATTGTTTCTGTAACTTTTTGTTTTCTTTTTCTTTAAATACATTAATAATTTCTTAATTGAGTTAGGTGCTACATTCAGTGTTCATTAAAAAAGCATATTCAATATTTTTTAATTGTAATGTAACAAGATATTCATTGCATTTCGGTTATTTTAACTTACTTCTGACGCCGTTCTAATTGATGCAGGTGGTGATCCTATGAGTTCTAAATGATATGTGGGCCACAAAACCTAGCAGATAATCCTTAACAATTCCGTGTTTAATAAAAGCTCAACTCAACTGCCACTACAATTTAAATAGAATTTATTGAAAATACCATTTATCATAAAAGACATCAAAACCCACACGCGTACCTATGCCATTTACGTCAGTGTTAAAAATTACAGTCCATTAATATAAACTGCAAATATTTTTCTAGTTTTTTTAATGAATACCTCCTTAATTAACAAATATTAATAAGTTAGTACTTTTATTTAAGTTTAACATTACTTTAACTCCATTTTATAACAAATCGATTAAGTATTACAATCAGAATTTTCTGCGACTATTTTTATTAAAGAATGTGTTACAATCAGCATCTTGTGGAACCCAAAATTGCAACTTAAAATGCACTGCAGTCGGCAATATCTGTAGTTCTAATGCAGAAATTAGTTTAGATTTTAGTAATATTTTATATACGGATTATTACAATGCTTCGAACCAATGCAATGAAAGAATTTATTATTTAAAAAAAAATTGAAAAGAAGTTTAGGCTCTGAAATAGAAAAAAAAGTAGTATGTATTACTCGTCCTAGAATGTCTTATTGTACAATGACATTCATTGACACACGTGTTTTTTACTGCACTATTGAAACTTTCTTTTGTGACTCCTTCATATTTTCAGTTATGTTGACAGCACTGAATATCAATGCGTCAAATGTCTCTCATGTATATGACTGCTATCAACATATCTTCATGTTTGAAAAATCAGTTGTACTAAACTAAAAATTCCAACGTTTTACCGGCCAAAGCTAGAAATATTGAGTTTCTGGACGGTGTTGCCGGACGGATGCACAAATAGTTATTTACGTGTGAGTATGGCAAATCAAGATTTACGTTAGGAGTTTCGCCACGAGTAAAATGATTCAACATAGAAGTGATGTGTAACATTTTATGTTATACCCTCCTACGTTTAGTTTTTATATACTTTCCTCAACAAACAAATGTATCTATGAAGGAAAATTTTATGCTAAAATCTGAAAATTTATTTGGAACATGAGAGAATGGTTTTTGCCAGATTTGCCGTTGTTGGTTTTTTTCTAATTCAAAGTTATTTAATTTGGGGAAATCTACAAATTCAAGAAGCTTTTAATGTGAATTTCTTATTCATCGCTAGTCACGTAATTCTTATAATAGATGACGTATTATGTGACCTTTGTTATAAAACCTCAAAATCTTTACACAAGGAATCTTTCACAAGAACAGTGCAAATCAAAAGTAGTTTTCATTTTTTGCAAGGAAATGTAACTTGTACTATTTACGTTTATTGTAGTTGTCGTAAATAAAAAATATTCGTAAGTAAAGTTTATTTTAAAGAAAAGTTATTTGAATTTTATCACATTGGTTGTTACGGTAACATTTTCAATCAGGTAAAAAAATTCGTAAATTGTTATCGTAACTTTTAAAAATTTCTTAACATTCCTTTTTTATTGGTCAAAATTAGGTATAATGCAAGAAAAAGAAAACTAATTGATGGAATCCACTGCCTACTGCCAATATTGGGTTACACAATTACTATGTAATTTCTTCAACTTTTCACTTGCCGTTTGTCTTGTTAATTGCACAATTTTTTTTTAAATTTTAAATTTAGTTACTGATGATTCTGTATCAACAATATCACTAACACTGACGTATTTGTCTCGCCTGCAGCCTCAAAATATTCCAAAATCTCAGCTACTTTTACAGGAAAATAGCCAGGAGGAGCATCTTTCAAAAATGTATTATTTGTTTTGGAGTTAATGTTCGCAACTCTGTTGGAAAGTATCCCGAACTATTAGTTTTCATAAAAGGAAGAAATATCCATATCTTCATACATCACCAATATTTTGTTCAACATGGTCATTTTGTCCACACAGAGGACGATTCAAACTTTTCCCATTAATAAAAAAATTACCACCAATGGATCATCGCGTTAATAATTAGCCGTTAGTTTCCTAAAAATATCTAAATAACTTCAATTTCTTTCTATACCTTTCCAAAGACTTTCTTGCTATTAATTTGAAGCGTGCTGCATCTTGTGAATGAGACCGGCATACAGACCCTGTCAAACGTTCGCTTAAATTCCAGAAACACACCCAGCTTGTATTGCTTGTGATTCAATGGTGGTCTCTGTAGACAGCTTCAACAAAGGATAGCGACGCGTTCGGTTGGAACGGAAGTAGACTTGGCTGTTAGGAGTCCGTTGAATTCAACGGGGTCTCTAAGTCGCCTGGTTGGAATCCTTTCAAAGCATTTTCCGAAGCAGCTTAAGAGGGAAATGGGTCTATAAGAGGAAGGTACGATAAGGTTGGAGGGCGCTTGGGTATCATGACGGTGGAAGCCGATTTCCAATCCGTCGAGAAGTGAGATAGTGTTAGGCATTTGTTCTAGATTTCGGTGAGTAGCGCGAGGGCTCCGTCGGTCAAGTGTCCGAGGCTTTAGTCCAGAAGTATTCGGTGTGTTTGTTTGTTTCACACCTGATTGAAGTGTTGAGACGATTTTATTCAGTGTTGAGGACCGAATCCCTAAACCGCAAGAATTTAAGTTAGATTCGTCCTTTCTGTTTGATCCAGTTCACGATTTTCCGTGGGAGCGGTTTGCGGGAAATGTCGATTTCTTCCAATGGGACTGAAGTTTCGACCGCTTCTGTAATTACCGAAGTCTTAGATGGCTCTCTCGAGATCTTGGGTGATTAGAAGTTTGGAAGCGAGAAGGTTGTTGGAGATGTGATCGGAGAACACATTTCAGTCTGCGCTCGACAATTCTTTGATTACTGTATAAAGCGGAGGCGCTGTTGTGCTGGACAACATAAAGCTTTAACCAGTAGTAGTAGATGATCTCATGTGATCGTAGAGCCTACAAAGCACATCCGATCTAAATAATGGGCTATGGGTTCGGAAACAAGGATGTGTTCTCTTATAGAAATACATATTTGTTCGAAAAATATGGGTTGTAAAAAAGCGGCAACTTTAACAAAGCCGATGATAGCCTGATTCAACTTCCGTTGCTTTTGGAGCCACCGAATTGGGTGTGGCGGGTATTGACATCAGGGTATTGTGGCCTGGCGGGTTGTAGTAAGAGGAGAAACCAATAGGGGTGGGAAACTGCATCGTCACAGAAACACATTCGAAATGCTATATGTGCGGAGAAAGTTCAAAGCGGATGGACGGGAAACAATTTCTGACGGTAAGGGCGGTTTTATGGTGTGTATTTTGTAGCTAGGAGTGATAAGTGTTAAAGTTGAGTCTTCATTTGCCTGTTAGTTTTGTTTCAGTAACTGAGAGCACGTGTATGTTGTATTCGTGGAGTAAGTTTTTGAGTAAGGAGCGTTTTAGACGAACACCCTTGCCGTTAATTGTCCATGTTATGATATCCATGGTGGAAGGATTTAAGGAATGGCTTCTGGGATAACGGCAACCTTAGTACGCTTGCCCATCGAGCATACGAGGGTCCTCCTTGTGAGGCTCCGGAGAAAGTGTTTAATGGTGAGTAGTTTAGTGTCTGGTGTGAGTGGTTTTAAGTGTGTGGTGTCTTCCGAGTCGGACACTTTCGAAGACAGGATTGGGGAACTAAAAGATTCCCGCCGCTTTTTGGCACTGTAACGAGTAGGTTGGGTGCACTCCCTTGCAGTTGTTATACTTTGAGTTCATTTGCAGGATAGAGATCTGTTACTTTAGCCACAGTTGGTTAGGACACTCCTCAGCGATATGGCCCACGTACGTGCAGGTATGAAGAATACTTGCGGAGGGGTGGTGAGATTAGGGAGGGTTTACCCGAACATAGTAACTCCCTTTGCGAGGAAGAAATCGAGGGTGATTGGGGATGGGGGGGTGATGAGGCCTTTGAAGTAATACGGTTGGCCCTGGGCGGGCGTAGATCGTAAATATATCGCATCGAGGATCTCTTGGTCTTGCACCTGCGTGACAAATCACGCAGGAAAAGGTCTAAGGGTAGAGTTGGAAGGACCAAAGAGTTGGCTAAGGGTAACGGTGGAATCTCCAAAGTCATGACGCAACCTAAGCTGCATACCCTCCGGAAAAGGAGCAGAGGTTTCGAGGAGGTTTAGGTGTGGTTGAATGTCAAGTTCGGCTGGTTGTAGTTTCTCTTTTCCTGGATGGGAACCACTTCTACCTATTTTCTGTATGCAAGCAGTGGCAGACCTAACTTAGAAACGGCGAAGACTACGATAGCCGGACCATTAAGCGTGAAAAAGCTAGGTTCTTTTTTTGATAATTAATTAATCTCCAAACGCGACCTCTCTTTTCGAATTCGATCATTGGATTAAACTGAGATCTTTTATATTTACATTTAGAAATTTCATTTGTATGAAATAGCGAGAATTGGGATACAATTCATTCATTAACCTTTAATTGTATGGAAATAAAGTTTGACATCTCGTCTAAACGTCAAAAAGTAAAATTTGATAAATTATTCAAGTAAGTTATCAGCAGCAACATTTCTGGTGGTATCTTTTCAAATGATGCTATGGAAGCGCTTGCTAAGCGAGGAAATTTTGCGATATAATTTTGAAGATATAATTTCTAATGCTGAGGATTCTATTAAATCGTTACCTTCTGATGCTGCGAATGAAGTTAGATATAAAACTGCTAACATATTACGCAAAGCAAAACCTCCAAAGAGCAACTTATCCTTTTTTAAACGCCGTGCCTAATTTGATCTTAAACGTAATGGAAATATAATAATATTACAATCAGATAAACGTAGTGCAACTGTTACATCAAATACGAACGAGTATGACATTAAAGTAGAACAATTTATTGTTGGACCCACAGACCTATCGTGAACTACCAAAAGATCCTACAAAATAGATTTTTTTTGAAAACTAAAGAACTTATTAAATTATCGTCTTTTCCTGATGAAATAAAAAAGAAACTAACTCTGAAGCTCTTTCACAAAAACGACATAGTCTACCATAATCGATAAATCTGATGCTCATTTAAGGCTTATTGTTAGTGCAATTGGTTCTCCTACATACAATCCTGCAAAACATCTTACATTTTTATTACAACCGCATATGGATAAAACACCCCATTATGTCAGAAATTCTCATGATTTCATTACAATATATACAATTTCACAATTGAAGATGGTGATATATTGGTCAGTGCTGATGTTTTACTTTTTACAAAAATCCCTCTAAAAGAAGCAATTGAACACATTGATCATATTTTTCCAAATTATATAACAATTATATTTCAGCATGGTCTTAGGACTTATTTTTAGTGGAATAATACATTCTATGAACAGTTTGATGGTGTAGCAATGGGTAGCCCTCTGAACTCGTTTAATCTTTATAAATAGTATTAATCCAAGCATCCCGTTCACCACGGAGAAGGAAACTGATGAAAGTTTACCATTACTTGACAAACTAATTACTAAAACTAATAATTCACTATCTTTTAAGGTTTACCGAAAGCCGACACACACTGTTAGACACCTTCGTAAATTATCAAACCACTATCCAAGTCAAAGAATTGGTGTAATTAAATCTTTAGTTGATCGAGAAAAACGAATTTGTGCTCCTGCATTTTTGAAAGATGAATATAAAGATTTAGCGATATCACTCCAAGCTAATGTATATTCATTTAAAGATATTAAAATGTTATTACACCTTCTAGACATAATCATAATGAAACACTAGTACTTAATGTTGGTAGTGCTTTTCTTCCTTTTATAACTAATGTTACCCATATAATAAATCTTAATTAATCACGGCATTAGGATTGTTTTTAAACCTACAAGAATAACTAAACAACATTTGAGGTCGCCGGAAGATATTTTAAACCCATTATCATCTTCCGGAGTGTATAAGTTATCTTTTTCTTACGGGAAAGTATACATTGGGACCACAAAATGTAGTTTTGATACAAGACGATAAGAATATGAGATTTTGTAGATTAGGTCAACCAGGGAAGTTTGCGGTAGATGATGTGTTTAGACCTTTCGTTACTGTTCGCCTTCAGAAAGGTAGTATAGTTGGTTAAAAATGGAACTTATCTATACTAATTAAAAGTCCCCATTCTGTAAATAATACAGACCTTTTTTCTTGGTTGTTGTCGTTAATAAACTGGAATCGTTTGTAAAATTACGAGTCATTTCGGAACGTGAGTTTCCGATTTCAGGTAAAGTAGATTTTAGTTTAACTTGTTTAAATAATTGTTAGCCCTCGTTATTTTAAATTTTGGTAAATTTTGTTAGTTGGACATGAAAAAACATCATGCTAGATATATTCAATATAAAATCGTTACCATGTATGGTACATCGTTTGGAAGTTTAAAATTGTAGGCGAATATCTGTCGCACTTCATTTTGATAAACTTTAGTTTAAATACAAAGAGTTATATTTCTAAAGACGAGGTATCAAAGATCATTTTAGTAAGAAGAAATCTGTCACAAACAGATCATATTTCAGCCATAAACCCGAGGTACCTTTGGGAACGTAGTTTCGGTGCCGAAAGGCTTTCGTAGCGCGTATGATAACTTAAAGTAGGGAAGCTGTGTAATGGGTTAATTAAGGTATAAGGGAAATGATATGGAAGATAGTTGAAATTGAAGGAGGTTGAAGTCAGTCTTGATAGAGATGTAGGTGAAGGCTCACGTTTTTTGTTTGTGGTTCCGGCCGCGTACTCGAAGTGCATGTGAAAGCACGGTGTAAAATTTAACGAACCATCGCTGTTCATCGAACTTTAGACTTCTTAGTACGCCTTCAGAAAGGTAGTATGTTGATTAAATGGAACTCTCATCTGGGCTAAAATTAAATAGGATCGGATTCGTGTAATAGTAGACACTTTTCTGTGTTCTTAAGAAGCTGGAATGTTGTGTAAAATTACTGGCATTCCGGAACTGATTTGATTTCAGATGAAGACGATTTCTGAGTTTATTGTGTAAAATTGTTCCTCGTTATATTTACTTTGGCATACTTGTTTGTTGCAAATAAGGACACAATATTTCTATAATCGTTACCTTTATGGTACATCGTTTAAGTTTAAAGCGAATACTCACTCATTTTGATAAAGTTTAGTGTTAAATATCATATGAGTATATATTTCTAAAGATCAGATCAAAGTATTTTGAAAAATGATCACAGTATGGATTTTTAGTTGTAAACGGGTATGCTGTTATCGGTACCGAAGTTTGTTTAACTAGATAACTTAAGAGGAGTCATTGGTTATGGATTAATTATCATAAAGTCCATTGATATCGATGTTGGAAAATGAAAAGGAAGTTTGATTCAGTCTTGATGAGTGTTTGTGAGGTCACGTATTTTGTTTGATGGTTACATTTGTGCGACTAACGTTATTAAAAGGTGAACCTTTGTTGGTGCTTTAAACGTGTAAGCTTTGTCAAGATTTATTAGACGTTAACTGGTATGGATAGTCATCCATTGGAAATAATATAGCTGGATATCGTGTCATTATATTTTTTATTTATAGCAAGAGATTAGGTTTACCGTCTGTAAATCTTATGTTTCACACGAATATCTATATTGTGCTGTTTTATTTTTAGGTCCGGTAATTTAAAGTTTAAAGATATACTGGGTACTTAGAAAAAAACGAATTTGTTAGAGTTCGCTTAATCGTTTTAGAAACAAAAGTTTAGTAGTGAAGTCATTTTGTTTTTATTTTCATCAGAGACAAAGTGATGTAGCTAGGTTTTTGGTTAAAATTTGACCTGTAAATTACAAAGTTTTTTCAAAGATAACTAAAAGTAGTCAATTGGTTTGTTAGATATGCCATCAGTACTAGAAAAATAAAGTTCGATTGATTATACTTGGTGTTTGTGAGGGTAACTACTTAATTTCTGAATTTACTTTTGTGTAATTAAAAACGTTTGTTGGCTTATTTGAACGGATATACTTGTTCAGTTTAGTTGATACATCTTACAATCAAATTTGAATTGACATTTCGTAATGGTGTTTATATTTTATTTCATAATGGCTAAAATCTATTTAACCATTTGTAATCTTGATGTGGAGTTAATTGAGAAAAATTGTGCGTTTTATTTGAAAGTAATTAAGAGAGTTTAGGATATACGATGGCGTACTTCAGAAAAAGAATCGTGTTAATTCGATGCTTTGAGGAACACTTTCGATATCGATTTTTGTTTATTTTCTGACAAGTAATGAAATATCGCAAATTACAAGTTTATTTCAGAAATATAAACAGGATAACCATTTTAAATATCATGTACGTCGATTAGCACAGCTTAAATCAGTAACCTGTTAAAACAATTATTAAGAGACTGAGTTAGTTTATGTTTACAAAATTGACACTTCAGGCAAATTGTTTAATTTTCTTCAAAGCACTATTTAACAAGTCTGATTGGAGTTAATTGAAAAATTTCGCAGAGAAAGAATTGAAGATTCAGGGAAACGATGCTACCTTCTACATAAGCTTGCTATTTCGATGACTTGAGGAAACTGGATCCGTTTACTGGACAAGTAATCAAAATTACAAAACTGTACGTGAATTATCGATTATCACAGGAAAATCAACCAGGGACCCATTTGTTTGTGATAGCAGCCAGGCTAAGAATCAGTCGCAGATTCTAAAAGTTATTCAAAGACGTGAGTATTAAATGTTACAAAGATTGTAAACGTCCAGCAATTACACTTAACGCTAAAATCCGTCGATCATCAAGAAGTTTACGTCTATACAGGAGATTTTGAATGCTGACCTAAACCGCTTAATTTATCAAGACGAAAAGGATTTGACGCTACAAGTCCCTCAAAACAGACAAAATAATAAGGTTTATTCGGCAACCAAGAAGAGCGTTATTGAATCAGAACGTTTGTATCATAGAAATTGCGGTTTTCTAAGAAGCTAACGGCATATTAAATACTATAAATGTATCTAAGGTGGCGCCTTTGACCTTTTTTTTTCGAATTTTACTACACTATTATGTTCGTTTACAACGTGAAGCTATTGAGATATACACTAATGGACAAAATTATCGAATATTTTTTGTAATCACTACTATTTACAAATAATTTTAAAAATTCGCCGTAACCTTATATGTGCTGATGTTATTCATCTAGTGGGCTGGTAATTAACTTGTTTTAAAATAGTTTGACGTTTAATTAACATCAATTAATTTACATATTTTAAGAATTTTGTCCGTTACATTGAATTAAGCTCGAAATTAAGTTATTGTAGTGTAATTAACTAAATAGTAGTGAATAGTGTCTGTGTTTTTCTGTATTGAAAATATTAGTATGCCACCAGTTAGACACTGCAATGGAGCTGAAGCGGTACTCTATGTAGCGAAGGATATAAACAGAAACATATCTCACGACGTCTCAGGAGAGGTCAGTCTACAGTATCGAATATTTTAAAAAGGTACCAAGAGACTGTAAATGTCGTACGTAGACTCGGTCAAGGGCGCAATTAGTGTACAACAGAAATTGGTCGATTTTTGATACTTAATTCTACACAAAATAGCACATTGACTTCGACGCATCTCAAAAATGACCTACTAAATGTAAGACAAATTAATTTGAGTACAAAATCAGTCAGGTGAAGATATTAAAAGAAGTAGGTTTAAAGCCAAAACGGCCAGCCAAAATTCCACATCTTCTCCAAAATCACAAAACTCGTCGATTAGAAATTGCCAGAATACATATTTAGTGGGGTATCGAGAATTGGAGAAATGTTCTCTTCACGGATGAGACTAGAATTCAGTTATAGAAGCCAGATGGACGAAATTACGTCTACAGAAGACTTAGGGAAAGCTACGCCAGCTGCAATCTTATAGAGACCGTTAGTTTTGGAGGTGGCGGTATAATGCTCTGGGGAGGTATTACTTGGGTGGGATGCACCGAACTCGTGGAAGTGGTTTAACGAAAGACTAGTGACTCTTATATCGAAAACATCCTGCAAGATCATGTTTTGTCTTATGTCGGCCATATTGGATACGACAGATTCATATTAATGCATTACAATGCTCGACCGGATGCAACTAGCATAGTGACTAATTTCCTTGATGCGGTCGAGATTCAAAGATTAGATTGGCCACCATATAGCCCCGACCTATATCCAGTAGAACATATGTGGGATTATCTTAAACGCGGCATACGGCGAAGAAATCCCGTTCCAAGTACATTGGAACAGCTTCGATGAGTGGAAAGCAATTCCTCAAGAATATATCCAAACCGTACTTAGCAGTATACCGAGAAGAAAGCAAGCAGTAACTAGAGCTCGATCAGGGAATACTCATTACTAACTACGCTCTAATTTTAATCAAAATACTTGTATTTGTTATTCAAGTAGCATTTAAGTCTAAAGTAAATATCCCTAATTTTCATAAAATTTAGCATTATTTTTTTTACGATTTTCTTCTGACAATAACTTAAGATTGTGCACTGAAATATTTTAAAATAAACTGTTTTTCCTAATTCATAGTGTTTAAATGACTTGATTCGTCATAATTTATTTTTGCAAAAATATTCGATAACTTTGTCCATGAGTGTATAAACATCCTAAGAACTTCAATAGAAATACGTCTTAATTTTAGTTTTAGCTTTTGTCGTATCTTTTGCTGTGTTTTTTCATAGACCTTGAAGTAAATGCTTTACCAATTATGTTTAAGTTACCAAAGTATTATAATAATTTAACATATACACTGTCTCCAATATAAGGAGGGCCACTATGGGGATATCGGTTAAATGGGAGAAAAGTTGGGCATTTTGGAGTTTAGTGAAATTGCATATTTAAACTGACGAAATTCCAGACCCTGCCGAAGTTATGCGACGAAATGCGAATTTTCACGATTTCGTTTTTGACAAATTGTTACTTTGTGGTTGATGTTAAATAAAAATTAAGAGAGCCTCCTACAGGTGCTTTTTAACGTTATTTAACACGGCATGCAGCAAGTTGTAATCTGACGTTTCGTTTTGGAGTAACCATCCTCAACTTTGTTTTTTTTTAATACGGTCCTGATTTCTTATACATAGTGTTGAAAGAGCTTTTTATTCTGCATTAAAGCATGTATCACACTTTATGGTTTAATTACGATTTTTACGTTCCAGCCTACATCTACATATGTAGGTAGGCATAGAAGGTTATGAAATCGACTTTTTTTCACTATCGCTGAACAGATGTGTATTTCAAAGATTAAAAATAACTAGATATAGACCTTAAACATCGATTAATTATGTTCTATGCAATGTTTTGAAACGACGCGAAATTTAGCGGCAAAAAATTCCTAAGGTAGAATTTAAGTGTTAGTAATATATGAATAACGATTAATTTTATAAGAAAAAGTGTAGACATATTTTTTAAGTAAAATTTTATTTTACATAATTTTCCTCTGTAAAGTTTCTTACTATAACGCAAGATAAGTCAAAAAATTAATTAAACATGTACTATTAATATCTTATAGAAGCGGCGGCTTTAGAATTTTTTTTAAGTTAACATATATAGATATCTATTAACCTCTGTCTGACATTAGAAAAATGGGCTTAGAAAAACAAATACTATGATTTGCTGAATTGAATTAAATTTTTGTCTTCACTTGACAGTTACTTTATTTATTAGTTTTCCGTACTAATTCTCGTTAGTAGTTAATTTATTAATAAAATATGGAAGCAGGATTTTCAAATGGAGAAAAGTTTGACATAATATCGTATTACACCTTAAGCAATCAAAATTGCATTACAGCGCAGCGCATGTATTTGAACAAGTATCCTGAAGGAGAGCAGCCAAGTAAAAGAACATTCAGCAAGTTAGTAACCTTAAAGAATACGGTGCTTTTAAAAAACCCGTGCTACCTCGAAAAAAATTAGTAAATGAGGAGTATGTAAACAATGTATTGTTATCCGTTACTGAAAATCTCGAAATATCAACTCGGCAAATTCAGAATAATGTGGTCATCTCTAAATCTACAGCACCTGACCATGTGACTCAGAAAGAGGGAGATTATTCTGTGAGTGGTACCTATACAAGAAAATGCCATCAGAACAATAATTTTCCTTTCCACATATTATGGTCTGATGAAAGTACGGTTTTCAATAATGGCATATTTAATAGGAAAAACGTTCATCATTGGTCTCACGAAAAGACATCAACACCATTTTGCCTTCAATATCATGTGGGTTGGGGTTTTTGAAAAGCATAATAGGACCTTTTTTTATAATCAAAATTTAACTTCGTAACGTTACTTAAATTTACTGCAAAACTGGAAGACGCTCTTGATAATTTAGCCTTAGCCGAAGTACGCGATTGTTTGTTTTCATCAGGATGGTGCACCTGCATACAATTCAGGCATGGTTAAGGATTACCTTTCAAATGGGTTTGACGTAAGAGTTTTAAGCACCCATTTTGAAACATCCTGACCAGCCCGTTCTCCCTATATAACCCGGCTGAATTTTTTCTTTGGGGGTACATAAAAAATTATGTTTATATACATATCTTGGGAACAAAAGAAGAACTCCGAAGGTTGGTACTTAACGAATTCCAAACTGTAACACCTACAATGTTAAAGAATGCTTTGGATTCTACAGCTAGAAGATGCTATTTATGTTTGGAAAACGAAGGAGTGCTTTTCGAGCATTTATTATAATTTTTTGTTTAATTATTGTTATGCGCTATGTTTAAATATTCTTGTCATAAAGTGTTATCTGACCATTTATCTGTTGTTTACTGATTGTAATTAATTGGTTATAAAATTTGTATTCAAAATTGAAAAATTCTGTGTCATTTCATTAATTTGATGAGGAAAGCACAGTTAGCAAAAGCTCATTTGTAAATAAAATTCAGTTTAAACGTTATTGGGAGGGATACAGACTCATTCTTAGATTTTCTCCGATAATCGTAAAATTAGTTTAAAAATCGCAATTAAACCATAAAGTGTGATACATGCTTGAATTCAGAATAAAAAGTTCTTCTAATATTATGATAAGGACCACATCTAAAAAAAAACAAAGTTGATGGTAGTTACTCGAAAACGAAACGTTGGATTCCAGTTTGCTGCATGCCATGTTAAAAAACGTTAAAAAGTACCTGTAGAAGGTTCTCTTTTATTTAACATTAACCGCAAAGTAATAATTTGTCAAAAACGAAATAGTGAAAATACGATTTTTGTTTAAAAATGTCATTCTACTAAAGTCCAAAAATGACCATTTAACTCCATCTCTTAGTTTTCGAAATCCACATTGTAGCCCTCCTTACCTTGAAGACAGTGTATAATTGAAATTAAAATTAAAATTGAAAATCATATTAAAATGACAATTACAATTATTACCAAAAACTATTCCTTTATTAGATTTGACTAGATCTTCAATTGATATGCCAAGTTTCAATTTTTGAATGCTTTTATCAATTTCAAATTAAAGTTTTTTACAACTTTACACATACATCATAACTTGATTAAATTTTGTTATATTTGTTCTTTGGTTATGATATTTTTCACCGTTAGCCTTCGACCGCTAGATGGTGTTCCGATTTCTCATCTTCCAAAACAGTTCAACACCTTAAACAATTCTTAAAGAATTACCACTACTGAGAAAACTTTAACTGAAATAACTGTAATTGTTATCGAAATGTGTAGATTTGTGTAAAATACAAACATAAAAAACCTAAAGAGCTATGTAATTTAATTTTAATTTTAATTTTATCAAGGATTCTATGATATTCTTCCACAAACCATACAAGCATCTATGTGTTATTAGTTTTAACATTCTTAGAACCCATCTGGCATTAGTATTAAAGTATGAGATGATGATATTTTTTGAAAATCTTTTAAAATGAAAATTGTAATAAAATTCATTATACATATTCGTCTTTTCATATTTCCTTATGCAGTAAAATTTAAAGGATATTTGGAAAATGTAATATATTTCTTTACGACTAACATGAATTATTTCCTTTTCAAAATGTAACGAAAAAGCTAAACGCAAAACCTTGCAGAGCTTAACTAAACTGGGACTTTTAATGGGCGAATATTTAACTCTCTGTTGAATGGAATATAAAGCTACGCATCAATAATTGTTTTTATACTGGGTAAATTAATAACCTAAAAAGCTTTGATGCAACAAGTTATGTAAATATTTACTCTGTATACTAAATATCGACAGTGGGAAATAAACTTTAACAATTAATTGTTTTATTATAATTATAATATATAACACACTAACTGTATACTTTTTAAATTTAAGTAGTTTTACACTAAACAATATTTTGTGTTATAGTGCAATTATACAAAAAAAACAACCAAATTAGCATCTATTTATTTTCTAGTGAAATACATCTAAGTGGCAATTAATTTATAAATTTATTGCGCTTCATATGGGCAATTGCATAAGGCTTGATGAAGGCACCTGTCGCTGCCTTAATTTATAAATTTTAACATTTTACAAAAAATAAAATTGTGTTCCTGTCATTTAGAAACGAACAATAGTAGTAATTATTTATTATTTTAAATAATTACGGTTTCTTGCTAATTTCATTGGGTCTGTTTTGTTAACAAAATAATGGCAACATAGATAATTAATTCATTCTTTATTCATAATAAAGGCTATCATTTGTCGTTGCGTTTCAACTTGTAATTTTAACGAGTATACAAATTATTCGTATTGTAACTTGCATTCTGTGACTTGTATTTCGACCTCCTAAGAAAAATAGTTTACTTGATAGATTTATTTTATATATTATATTATCATACCGTTTGTAAATTCAAGAAGTTTATTTATAGTGACACTTATTTACCTAGTAAATTTTCTGTTCGTTTAATCGTTTATTATTAGTTGTTAGTTCAATTGATTACTTAAAAGCTTCTATCTAAGGTATGTTAAATATTCTGTAATCAATGTATTTGAAACTAACTGTTTAAAAATTAATTTACGTTTCAAACTAAGCATTAAATATTTTTAATTATTATATTATCATACCGTTTGATAAATAGCTAAGAAGATATTTAATAGTGACACTTATTTACCTAGTAAATTTTGTGTTCGTTTAATCGTTTATTACTTAGTTATTAGTTCGAATTGATTACTTAAAAGCTTCTATCTAAGGTAAGTTAAATAAGTTTTGTAATCAATTTGGTGGAAAAGTAACTGTTTATAATTAATTTTCTTTTCAAACTTAAGCATTAAATATTTTTAATTGTTACCCATCTTGTTTTAAAGAAACTACTTTAAAGTTTTTCCGTAAGGAATATTTAAAAATCTAAAGCGTTTTCTTTTTTAATTTTCACGATTTAATTGTTTTTGGAATTAGGTAATAAAATATGAAGGGAACTAATTTGGATTTATATATTGATGTCTAAGGAGGAAAAAAAAGGAACTTTCAGAATATGAACACTTATTAAACAAACTAAAACGAGTGAAAAACTTAGAAAAAAACTAACAACGTTTTTTCAAAAATTTTAGGTCACGTACTGTTCAGAACAACTAACGAAACTAAACTGATTCCGCTTTACTAAGCGGTTACGCTTTTTGAGTGATGTTTGTCTATATGAGCGTTTAAGGTGTTTTGTTGTAGAAATGAAGTAGTATTCATTTAAGGTTGGATGCCTCGAATAATAATCTGAAGCGTGTTAATTCGGAACGTTGCATATTTGCAACAGTATGCATTTAAGAGTTAAACTATTCGGGAATTAGTATTGCAGACCACTTCCTAACTTTTTGTTCTGTTACTGACGTTACCGGTTTAAAAAATTGTTTTGTTATCAACATTAAACAATTATGGGTTAGATATTTTCAATTTACGGGGTCAAGGTTACGACAACGGGGTAAACAGGCTTTTTGGTTGTTTGCACTAGCTGTGAAACTTGTGCATTTAGGTATTATGACCCTTTATATTGACATTTATGAACACCCTGGCGCGCAATTACCTTATGACAAACCCCTATTGTGTCTCACACATTACAAAGTATTAAACTTAGATCATGAGGTAAGACAACCTAATTTTTCGATATAAAATACCAATTACCTTTGAAACAATTAACAATTTCTAAAATTTGAATTTCAGAAATTCTAGAAATTAGTATCTTAAGTACTAATAAGCCGAGGTTTTGCTGAGGCCTGCCACTACAAATCCTCATATAAATGCTTCTGAACGCGTCATACACAATTATTTTGTTCTGACGTTAATAACATATTAAAAATGTTTTGGTGGCGGCATCATATTTTATTAATTACGTTAACAGCACTGAAAATCAACGTAACAAACGGTTCTAATATGTCTGACGGTTGTCAAAAAATAGTCTAGCACGAAAAATCAGCATGTACAAAATCAGTGGTGCCAAACCAAACATTTTAGTCTTCCAGATATTATGTGAACGTAGACTCCACATTAAGCTGCACCCCTATCATGACGTAATTGATTGACATCTACTGAAAAATTTCATGCTATTTTGTTGCTAATTTGTTACTGCAGACTCAATTTTGTTGGTTAAATCGTTTAAGACGAAATTCGATCAAGAGGATGGCTATTTATGTAATCTAAACCATATATATATATATATATATATATATATATATATATATATATATATATATATATATATATATATATATATATATATATATATATACATACACTTCATGAATTACAAAAACAAGTAGGTCAGAATTTGTTGCTACTTTGTTGATGTAAAATAGCGTGAAACCATTTTGTAAAAGTAACATTATTTCAAAAATATAAACACACACTGAACATCATAGAGTCGCGTTTGCAGCTCATGTGCGGTGCAGTCACAACCCAACATTTATTAGATACGTTTTGGAATAGAATACTCCAGGTTTAACACATTTCCATGTACTACAAGATATATTTGAACTTGTTCGTTTGAATAATACAAAATTGATTCGCAGACCTATCGCGCCGGATACTTTACACGGTTGAAGTTGACCAAAAAAGTTGGTCTTATGTTTTTTCAACTGAATGTTCCTTGTACTTTGGATGTGTATGAAAGACCGAATTCTGTGCTCGTCTAAATAGTTGAAAATTAACACTTTGTCATCACTCACCTTCTGCCACGTGTTCTTATATGGTCTAAATGGACTAAAAAAATCTTGTTTTCTGGTTTTAGCCACATATTTTTAGTTTTAGTAACATATTCGATACATATCACAGATCTAATTTATTGCTCGTCCTAAGTAGTTAAATATCTATACTTTGTCCTCGTGGAACTTTTACGTCATTCTCTAAGTTATCTAAATTATTTTGTTGTATTTTATCTCCTGAAATGTTTCTCAGACGATGTGGTTGCGATATCTATCGAAAACCGAATTTTTTTCTGGTTCTAAATAATCCTGATCCTATGCAACATTCCGTATGTTTAAAATTAAAATGCTTATATTTGGGTATCTAATTGTGTAATTTTATTAATCTTATACACAAATTTAAACGTTGCTATATCAACTACAGTTATCGTTCTCAGTAAATGATAATACTTTTAATAAGTTAAGTAAAGCTGCCTCAGAGGTGGAATGGTTAGTGCTTGTCTGTCACACAAGGGGCACGGGTTTCAAATTGGCCGAGGTAGCCGTTTTTCTATAACAGAGAAAAACCAAACCATTCTTTCTTGTCGGGTGGGAAGTAAAACTGTAGATCTCGTAACAATACGATGTGACTACGTTAATGATGTCTTACTAAAGGTGGAACTTTAGTAGTCTGAAATTCTAGTAACGGGAAGTGCTAATAATCATTAGTAGTTTCGTTTGCGTTTAGATCTTCGCACACAAATACAAATACAAAAAAAATAGTCAAGAAACGTATATGAAAAAGGCAACTAGGGAATATAGTATAATTTTAGTACATAGTAGCTAAATCTTTAATATACTAAATTTAAAATACAGGATTACATACACAAAAGGTAAATAAAGTGCATTTCATTTAGTATTATTATTATATACTATTTTAACTATTTTAATACAAATTTAAAAAAAATGAACAAGTATGTAGTAAATAATTTTTTTATTAATAATTATTGCGTAATTAAAATTCGCAGAATTATAAACATTTAAAAATATATATTGATATATATATATATATATATATATATATATATATATATATATATATATATATATATATATATATATTTTAAATGTTTATAATAAGTTCACTATAACTGTGCAAATTTTCAATAAAGTTCTCATCTTCAGTTAAAACAAAACTTTCTTCCATTTTAGTATAAAAACTACACAATCACTACAACGGCTACAAATTATTGTTTACAGTATAATGGTAAAATGGAAAATTGATTCCACATTTATAAGCAAAGCAAGTGGTCATTAATGATTTCTAATTCACATTATGCTAATGGAGTAATTTGCAGTTTCAACATTAATTAGGAATTAGTAATGGTAAATTTTCAGAAATACATAATGATATTTGTTTGGAACATTATTTTATTTTAACGATGTTTATTTCTAACAATAATTAAATTAATTGAAAAATTTTCAATTTTACTAACCTAAGTTACCTCTCCGCGTGATACGCTACTGAGTTGGCAAATAATATTTTAAGACGTTTGAAGGTCGTATTTGTTATTATATTTGTCTTTTCATATTATAATGTTGTAGGAAAGGATGGAAAATGCGGTTCAGAGTAGCCAACTGAAGTATCCCTTTCATTACAATGTTACACTTATAGCATTTTAATTATTTTATAATTGGATGTTGTTCATAGTGGAATGGCAGCCATATTATGGAGGTCTAATTATTAGTGAAATGCACTATATTTTAGTTATGAATGGTTATCGTTGCATTTTTATATCCCGTTATAGTGTTTAAGTTAACTAAAAGGATTTGTCGCTCTAATGCTTTAAATACTAAAACGTTTCCCTGAAAATGTAATTTTAATACCTTACCAACCACCGAGTTTGTTGCTCATTCAAAGTAATTAAAATTCGATACCTTGTGGTGGCTGACCCTCTGCTAAGTGCTTTTACACGGAAAGTTAACTAACAAATTTGTTGCTTTTATGTTGTAGCTACTAAAACTTTTTTAGATAGCGTACTTTTGATAGATATGGCAATTTGTTGTTCTTTATTATAAGTAACTCAAATTTGTTCTTCCGGAGCCTCAGTGATACACCCTTCTGCGGTCTACTTAAACTAAAAGTAATTGTTACTTTTGGACTTTAGTCAATAACATTTTTGTCAGAAAATGTACTTTCGATTAGTATCAAAGACCAAATTTGTTGCTCGTACTAAATAATTAAAAATCTATACTTTGTAATCGGTGACTCTTATACGGTCTCATATACCTGGTTTCTCTTAAGTGATTCCTAGAAAATGTTCTCACGATACGTATAGAACACCAAATTTGTTGTTGGTAAATAAAAATTCATATTTTGTTTACGAGGACTTCTATACGGTCTAGTGTAATTAAAACACTTGTTGCTCGTACGTTTCAGTTAGTAAAGTGTATCTCGGGTAGGGAACGTTCGATATCTGTCAAACACTAAATTTGTTGGTCGTCCTGACAATTAATAATCGATACTTCGTAATCGTTGTCAAATTTTAATTATTAAGGACAAGCAACAAATTCCGTGTTGGATAAGTATCGAAGATTTCAGTTGCTACACGTAAGAGTAACAAAATTAGACCGTGCAAAGGTGTGGGGAGGACTCGCTAAGACTAGGTATCGATTTCTGTTATTTATTTAGAGCTAAAGTTTTTTGTCTTTAATATGTATTGAAAGTACGTTTCCTCAGAATCATTTTAGTAGCTAAAACATACGAGTAACTATTTTTGTAGTTTACTTAAAACGTAACGATTTTCAATTACTTAGAAACTGTAAGAAATTTGGTCGTTGATAGGGATCGAAAGTGGGCTCTCTGAGAAACATTTTAATAGAGCAACAAATTCGCTGTTTAGTATGTTTTGAAAGCATGTCGTACGAGGAACATTTCTAACAGTTCTATTTCATATGTAAGAAAGTAACAAAAAGTGCGGTATTCTATAAATAAAACACCATTTTGATAATATATGTCTATTAATTTTTCTAATTGGGATAAAACACGATTGCCCTAGAAGGCAAACAACTTTCGCGTACTTTAGCAATATTCCACGATTATTAATTTTAACCCTTGTTCCTAACCATAAATGTAAGCGCAATAGATAATTAATAAAGAGGTATATGCACAAGAGTAGCTCAAACGTTATTTAAATAAGAGATTGAAAAATAGAACATGTCTACTATAGTGGGAACAAAGAGCTTGTAAAAGATCAAAAAAGAGGTGTTTCTCGTATATAAGTACTGTATATGAAAAATAGTCTACAGCTTGATTTAAGAAAAGTCATAATGAAAAAACTGAAGCAAATTTATAAACCGAATGATCGACGCAGATTAAAAAGATATCTGGTCTGGCGGTGCTTGAAAAGAAACATACAAAAAATTTCCTGCATGAGTTGCTACAAAAAATATTAATGATAAAAAGGAATTACAGTTTAAAAGAATTGATTTAAAAATAATTAGTTGACCTCAAGGTCAAAGTTATTAATTGTTCTAACAGGGTGTAGATGTAAAGAACTAAATACTTAACTCCAAAAAAGAAGTAGTACATTTCTGTTCGAGCAAATATTATTGATTAACTCAAAAGTAAATGTATTTAAGCAGGTAACTAATTAACTTATTGTAACCAAAGATAGGATATTTGCAAGTCTTACGGCCTACATAAAATACTAAGGTCAAGTAAAGGATTGCCTATCATTGATGTATCGTTTACAATACAATTAATATTAAAAGCTATGAAACTAATTTTAATTATGTTAATTTTTCTTGGGCGCGGTCAAGCCAAGAATGTTATATACACTACGGAACTAAAGGTTATTTTAGTCCTTGAATGAACAATTCCCTTGTATTCGAGAACCACTCTTCACAGTTATTTTCGTCCCTTGATGCACAACAACTTACTATTGTATCACGACAACGTGTTACTTAATCAATCCACACAAGGTGTTGCCTAGGCCAAATATAATAAACGGATTGTGTGTTTTAGTACGATGTGAAATATCCGAAACATTTATTAAAAATTCACACTTATTCTAAAACAAACTGCAAAATCGATAATATCCGTGATAAGGCCCCACTGTCATCAGAATTTTTAAGTGAAAGATCCTGGGCGAGATGTTAAACATCTTGAATGGCTGTAGACAAGACAATTGCCCAATCGGTAAACTTACTAACACAAACACAAAATCACAAAATAGCAGCTTTGAAGTTTCAAAAACTAATTTGAACTTTCTTCGAGGTGTGAAGGTTTTCTGCTTTTATTAACTGTTTAATATTTAACATATTTAATAAATTATTTGTTATAAATACAGGCGTTAGAAAGTTAATCATTGAAGCTAGGAATTAGGTAATAAAAAAAAATTTTTCTTAAACTTTTACCCCCAATTATCGAGATATTTCTTAGGTATTAATTAATATGAAACAATAACGTATGCGAAAATACCTAAAAGATTTAAGGTAACTTTATTTTGTTCCCGGACCTGGATTCCACTTTCTATGTATACTATATTCGGTACCATATTGGATGAAAATATACGTATTGAATATGCATGGAGGGTAAATTATCAAAAATAAAGAATTGAACAAAATTTATAAAAACCACCCTGTACCTTGGTTATATAGAATCTAAAGCCCACTAAACATAGATTACTTAAAACCACCTTAATGTCTGCTGTCTACCCCTACCGTACGCACATTACACAATAAAACACCCTGTACATTTTAAATAACTGTACACCAGCGCCAAGACAAAATTAAGTGTTTTACCCTTCAATTTTTCTACTAAAAAAAAACTGGTATCGTTCACTTACAGAACTTAGCCGAGGTCGGATTTTCTTCTTCGCCCTATGTTAATAACGTCACAATTGAACGCTATATTTGAGTATATCCAAAGTGTTTCACTAGTAAAAGTTTATTTCGCTAAACATTCTTTTTTCAATTTATTCTGTATATGTAGTCCTTAAGGCACACTATTAAGGCTTAAAATTTGATTTTCCCTTTGTCTCTAATTTACGAAATCATACGCCTGGACGCACGTTACATATTCTTGTGCTACATTATAATTACTTTCATCCCACACTTTAAATCCAAGTTACAACACGATATTAGGGTAAAGTGTCAAAGAAAAACAAACCTTTTCTTCGACCGTATCGAAATTTCCACATTAGGTTCACGTCAATAGGTATGGCGGTACTTGAGTCGAGAAACACCTACCGTGCGGCACTTGGGCAGGTAATTTTCCGGAGCGTCCGGTTTTCGGTTTCCGGAGATTTTTCAGCTTCCGGTCTTCGATGCCCAGGCGCTTACCTTGGGATTCCAAACGCCCAGCTTCTGTTGGTCATCATCGACGTTTTCCTCAGCTTCCTGTTGGTCATCATTGACGGATTCTTCAGCTTCCGGTGGTCATCATCATCGTGATCCTCAACATCTTGCTTCATTGGTCATCTTCATCTTCCTGCGGTCGTCATTACCGTGATCTTCAAAATCTTGCTTTCATTGGCCATTCTCAACGTTTTCTTCCGGTGGCCATCATCAATGTCGTGATCCTCGACATCAGTTGGTCATTCTCCATCTTCAACCTTTGATAGTGATTGTCATCGTGATCCTCAACATATGGCTTTCATTGGTCATATTCACCTTCCGGTGGTTCGGTGTTGATCCTCGACATCTTGCATTCATCGGTCATCTGCAGCTTCCGGTGGTTCGGTGTTGTTCCTCGACATCTTGCTTTCATTGGTCATCTTCAGCTTCTGGTGGTCAACCTGGATCCTCTACATCTACATCCTCGATGTCCAGCTTCCCAGTGATCTTCGTGATCCTCAACACCTTGCTTTCATTCATCATCTTCAGTATTGTTGGCCATTCTCAACGTCTTCTTCAGCTTCCGGTGGCCATCACTAACGCCATGATGCTCGACATCTTTCTTCTATCGGTCATCTTAGCTTCCGATGGTCATCATCATCGTGACCTTCGACATCTTGCTTTCATTGGTCATCTTCTGCTTCCGGTGGTCATCATCATAATCGCGATTCTCAACATCTTGCTTTCATTTGTCATTTGCGATCCTCGACATCTTGCTTCTAATGGTCATCCTCAACGTGTTCTTCAGCTTCTGTTGTTTATCCTCAACCTATTATTTCGCTTGAAATGGTTGAAAGCATAGATATACCTTAAAAAATTGCATCGTTCGAGTTTATTTATTAGGCCTAATCTACTGTTATACATTACTAATATCGTCTAGAAGATGCATTAATATGATTTAGTTTGTGACGCCACACTTTCGATAGCTCAATATAAAAATGGGTTGTTCGTAGATTCGCACTCGAGTAGGTTGAGGTGATAAAATATGCAAATGCGTATAATCACAGAAGCAATTCATGTTATAGATATGAAATGTTTAAAACGTTATATCTTTGTAAATGCTTGTGACGTCATAGGTGTTTGTTATTGTTATCATATTTAGAATGTAAATGAATAATGAAACACTGCTTACAACGTTAATTCTGCTCTTTTTAATTAAAAAGTCAAGCACTATTCAGAAAGACCAAAAAGATTTGTAATAACTTTATTAAAAAATTCGTAGTTTACAACACAGGAGCATCAAAAAGGGTAACAATAAGAAACACATCTAAAATACGTACTTTATTAGTAGGATTAATTATAAATAATTTTAAAATTATTATTACGGTGTCATCTGCAAACAGGAGAATTATTTAAAATATAAAAAATCGATATATTACCTTCACAACCCACAGTTTCCTCTCATTCAATTTTGTGGGGTCGGCCCTTGAAAAAACCCTCTTCTATTAAAATTGTGCAAGACATCCTCAATACATGCCCTCTGAAGAGTATTAGGTTGTACTGAAACAAAATATTAAAAACAAAACCATGACAAAATTGCTCATGTGAGGATATCTCGATTGTACATAATTCATCAACTGAATTTCTGAAAATTAGAGGTTAAAAACATAATGTTCATGTACAATTGTACAGTCTACTTACCGGAGTCTTACAAGGCCACCTACCTCATTGTGTTGAAATCTGCATTTAAGCCTTTGCATAATATGTATAAAGAGTACTTGCTGATTTCTGTAATGATTTCGTGGTCTGGAATGAAAATGTTGTTACACGTCCAAACCGCACTAGGCGTCGTGCATGCTTACTAATGTAAGCGGGTTGCCAAGCCAGCTAACAGGGAGATGGGCGTGGTCGAAATAATAAGTAAAATGAATGATTAATATGCTCAAACACCTTACACTTATACTCAAATAGCTCAATTCGGGAAAATATGTCTCTAGGCGCCACCACAATCGAAACTTTGCTAATATAATTGTCTTAAGCTGGATGTTAATTAACCCTACTTGATTGTGGAAAGTAGGATTGTGCTTACTCGGTAAACTCTTACACGAAGGTTCTAAAACAAACACTCGTCCCAAACAATTCAACTCAAACTCAAATAAATTTAGCACTACCCAGGTTATTAAAAACTTTTTGAATACACCTCGTAAACTAAAACTTCCAAAACAAAAATTATAATACGGTAACTGAATATTTTCTGCGTATCCCTCGTATACATACAACGTTAAATTTCTACTTATTACTGAATAAAATATTTCTTCATCCAATATTCGGTAATTAATTTTGAAAATTCTAAATAAAGAAGATCAATGTCTTCGGCTTAATAAATGTTACTTCAAAATAATTTTGAATCGTAATGACATCCGTACCTGTATAATTTCTCAAAACTCTTGTCTTTAATTGTACTGCGTTAAATAAACTAACATGAAAATTTTGCAATCAACCTGGCTAATAAAACCTTTCAGGTTGCTCATAAATCTGAAAATTAAAATATGCAAAGCTCACTTTTAAAATTGTCAAAACTAGATCACCAATTAAGTAAATGTTACAACTGTGTTTCATACCTGGCTAAATAAACAACAGAATAACAATCAACGGTAAATATATATATTGTCCTGTACAAAATAAAACAAAAACACATATATTTACATAAATTACATCAGCGTGGTTTAAAGTTAAAACCACACGTCACTACCAATTTCTGCAAAATTCTTAATACTATACAACCCAACACAACATAATTCGAGAACGATTATCTTTTCGCTTCTAAACTAATTAATATTTAATCACATTACACAAATGAACTAAACCAAAGAGATAATCGTGCTTTACTAAATTTTCAAAATATTTAGATATATTCCTTACTTAAAATCGTCCATTAATCCTACACTTTTCTTGCTTCTTTCTTCCGTAAATCAATTATTTGTAGTCCATTTGTACTCCTTAAAATTGCCTGAAGCACATTACAAATGCTCAACAAAACTTATTCCTCTGTGCACTCACAAATAGTCTAATAATACGTAATAAGCTGTATACGTTTGGTTGCCTCCTAAAATTTCTAGCAACACCAATTTAGTCCCTTATACAAATAAACTTTCAATGCCATATAACGTTACTTAACATTGGCTTAATTTACTACGAAAATTTTCGTTTACTTAACAGGTGGTCCCATAACTACTTTTAACTGAATGACGGTACAAGAACACGCGCTAACCTTGACACTACTAACGTTACAACTGATATCTTTATTCAAATCTGCTTACGCACTTAATATTTTCTTGAAGATAAACAAACTAATTTTATCTTCAATCTCAATTTTATTATTGTTTTATTTATGAATGTCTTTTACGATTCATCCCCGGTTCGGGTTACGCAGTTGTTTAAACAATTACTGCCTCATTAAAATTCACAAATATAACCAACACCATCCCATTCTATCACACTACCTCGCGTGCGCGTCTCTCACCAAAGCCAAAAGCTAACCAACCCTAACTAACTCGTCAATCCCTGACTTTCCTATTTATAACTTCAGTCCTCCATCTTTAAACATGTCTTCCTTCCGCGTTATATTCTCCAATAGTATTCATTCAAAACTCCATAGTTCCAATAGATGCTACCCTCTATACAAGCACGCGTGTAATTACAATACATCGCCATATTTGTTCTTACTTACAAATTTTCCAATTACTTCATGAAGAAATCATTTTTCGTCATTACATTCATTCAGTAGCCACTCTGGACCATTACATAACTTTTAACAGTTATCTCCAACCTGCGCTCGATCTCGTTCCGCAACATTTGCAAAAATAAGTACCGTCTAAGGTCTCAAATTCCATATACATACACATATTCTCAAAACAATTGCTCAACATTACGAAAACTTTCTGAAATTAACACTTAAACATACCCAATCTTTCTCTACATATTTTCTAAAACATTCTACACTTATTCTTCACATTTTCTAACCAAGATTACTCATCTATCTTCAAACGTTCCATTCCTTATGGTAGCAAAACAGTAGCGATACAGTGGCAAGCATTATCGTCCCATCGACCAATTTCTCTTCACATTTACATTCATCAGAATCTAATTATTCCAACACTAAAGTCTCTATAATATTCAAATACACGTATCTACATACTGCATTATATTTCTCCTAAATTTCCAGTGGCGTATTATATATACCCACATACATTATGCATACACACAAAAAAATTTTTTTTTTCGTTCAAACTCAATACAGCCGTACTCAAAACACGTAATACACGTCATTATAACATCCTACATACAGGGTGCGTCAACGCAACCTGACAATGTCAACTTTCAATAAAAATGTTAATGAATGCTATTCACCGGCCATTTCTATGGATTACTATGAATTTTGCAAATATTATACAAGGAGTATATATAACACTAGCAAAAACCTCAACGTTTGACCAAAAGGGTATTTAGAAAAAACGCCCTTAGAATTCATTGTTGTAAAAATCGATCTAAAAGGATAAAAATCGATCAAAAAGGAGGAAAATTAAAAAATAAACGGGTGTGTGAAAAAAATTACAACATTCCATAAGTTATAAATGTAAAAATCGATATGTAAACTATACAATTCTTCAATAAAGGATTAAAAGAACGGGAAATGCGGTTTTGCGATTGTGACAATACATGTAATATAAAAAGTGATAAAAACATTGTTATCTAGCTGCGTCTTCATAACATGTAATGAAAATTAATTTATTATTATTTTTTACTTTATATTTTAGAAAACGCAAGCTCAATTCTGTTTTGGTACGAAGTGTTTCCTTCATAGTCTTTCTAATCAACCCCACCCCGTCAAACAATGCAATCATCACCTTTGCCAACCTTGATATCATCTACATCTTCGGTAAAACTAAAAAAACCTAGCTCGTAATCCTATTCAATGAAAGACCTTAATCCTTCTCCTTTTGTGTAACAATACATATCAAACCAATATCGAAAGCATTATTTAGGTATATAAAAAAGATTCTATATATATTTTTCTAATACATAGAATTTTTGTAGTTGGGTCATCATGAAGGAAGCCGTGGTTTATAATAAATCTTGTTGCATTACTCAAAAAGTTAATTTTAAGTTTGTGATAACATTCATACACGTTTTATAATAATTAATAAACTTTTGGAACGAAGAGATTAGGACATAAAAATCTAAAAACGTAACACGGTGTTGGAATTGATTCGTTTATCATATTCACATATTTGAACACGAATTGATTTACATCTTTGATCGTGTTGTAATTGATCATTTTAATATACAGGATAAAATTATTTTGTGAGCAATAAGAGTAAATAAAATTTTTTGTAGTTAACAAAGTAAACCACAACTTCCTAAAATTTTTTTATAGAAGTTTCTTTAGGGTTAAACAAGTTTGATTGAGAAAAAAACAATCGACCACAAACGTAGTATAAAACTTATTCAAAGGGAAATTGAGAACAATGCATTAAGCAATTGAGCGCAAACGTTCTAGAAGTTTCTTTAAGGTGAAACAAGTTCAATTGGAAAAACCGCAAACGTTCTATAAAACTTATTCAAAGGTGAAAATAAGATCAATGTACAAAAACAATTAACCGCAAATATTCTAGAAGGTTCGCGATAGATATAAAAGGAGGATGCAATGAAGATATCTTTCATAGTGTTCCTCATGACTCGTAAATACGTACTTCTTCTGAGCGTGTAATAAAAATCAAAAAGTTTAACGTTATCGAACGTAAACTTGGATTTAAAGTTAAAGATGCGCCATCACCTTTGAATCTACTTGATCTATAAGGTTAACATTTTGCAGCGGTAATTTCAAATATCGTCTACCTGGATGAATGAGTTTTTGATGAGCAACCAATTTCACGTTCGATTCTGTATGGACCATGATGCAGTCGGTATTTCAAAGCAATTCAAAAGGTTCGAGTACGAATGCGTTTCATATGGAGGTTACTATCCATAGCTCTGGTGAAGAAAAGTGGAAGACAGCGTGTTTACAACAGTTACACCGAAGAATGCAGTAAACGGCGAGGTATAGTCATTATAAATAATAAAGATAATCTATGTTTACTGTGAGCATTAATTGTTGCTAAAGCGCACATTAATCAAAATAAATTATAATCGTCTTCGTAGGAACAATAGTATGCAAAAAGGACAAGCTTTCCTTATGATTAGCGAAGCAGGTGTAATAATTCCCCCGGAAGGTAGTGGAGTTAAAATCCCACTACGTCAACTTCAACATCATCTACAGGAGTATACAATTTCGGTGAATCAACACAATACAAAAGGAAGACAATTAGGGTTTGAATCTTTGACTTCCAGTTGCGTGTGATTACTACTGTGAAAGTTGTCATACTCCTTACGATTACAAAAACAGTCATCGTTGTACTGCTTCCTGCCCTTACTGTAGAAGTTAACCTCCTTGTGAAAAAGGGCCGAAGGAAGTTTCGTGTAGCGAGTGCTGAAGAATGTTTAGAGGTTTAGATTGTTTCAACATTCACAAGAAGGAAAAGAAAGGAGGTTCTACATGCAGCTTGGTTCTTAAGTATTTAACATGCTTTAAAACTAATAATACTAAAAATAATAAGTCATCTCATGTATGCGGTGAAATGTACTGTAACATTGTGCAAAATATAAATCGGAAAATTATTCGTGCTATATTCACCCTGCCGATCCTCGTAAACTTAAAGAAGAAACGCTATTCATATTTTACGATTTGGAAACAAGACAGGAAAAGGAAACGTCCCAACAACACCGACGTTAAAATACACGAAGCTAATCTCTGTGTCTTTCAACAAGTATGCCCCTCGTGTAACGATTCCGGTATTTGTCATCAGTGTGGTTTACGTGAACAAATCTTATCAGGTGTAAAATGTGTTGAAGGGTTTTATAAAATAGGTATTAAACATTCGTAAATAATTTTAAAAACTTGTCATGATTGCTCACAGCGGACAAGCGTTTGATCATCAATTCATTTTAAATCACATATGAAGAAATACACATATTAAACCCGAACTTATAATGCGCGGTTCTAAAATTTTGTTATTGCAAATACAAAATATTAAATTCGTTGATAGTCTAAATTTCTTCCCGATGGCATTAAGCGAGTTACCGAAAACATTAGGGAGAGCAGAATTGAAAAAAGGAATATTTCCCGTATCTGTTCAACACCGAAAAAATTCTTCATATGTAGGCCCTCTACCCGACGTAAAATATTATGCTCCGAATCAAATGAAGCCGGATGAAAGAGCTCAGTCTCTCAAATGGTATGAAGACCATAAGCAGGATGTGTTCGATATGCAGAAGAATTTGATAAGCAGGTCCGATGTAGACATCCTAAAACGAGAGTGTCTGCGGTTCAGAGAGCCTTTTACAGAAAGCATCACAATTGACTCTACGTGCAACCTTCTATTTCCTCGTAAATTTATATAACTTGTTTAGTGGGGTGTAGCGTGTTTACTGTGGTTAATCCGATTCGTTGTTCGGTTTCATGCTATTTCGTCATCGAATAGACGTGGGGATGCGGAGGGGATATGAATTGTCATCTAGGGATTCGTATATCTCCTAGGATCGCTGGGGGATGCTTGAATTTTAATTTAGGTTTTCTTCGTGGGAATTGGGGAAAACGGTAGTTGTAGGGAGTGGTAAGGATTTCTTTGGTAGGGATAGTGTCACCGAAAAATTCGGCGTTCACAGGAGGCAATAGAGAAAAGGTGATTGAGGTTTATATTGGTATATATGGGTGCTCGGAAATCCATAACAGGGCGGATGTATGTTTTGTAGGTGTGTTGACGTGTTTTAGGGTGGCAACCTCTGATTCTACCCTGGAGGGCTCGCAGTAGGTTTGCGCGCTTTCTAATCCTATTGAGTGTTCTTTTTACATCGGGGAGCCAGGGTTCTAGTAAAGTGGATTCCTAGGTAGATAATTTCATCTTGGAGTGTAAATCTTTCTTGGTTTAGGGCGAGGGAAATATTTTTGGAGGTAAGCTTTGGGAAACTATCTTCGGTGTAATTAGAATGTTGGAAGAGGATTGTTTGGGTTTCGGTGGGATTGACGGAGACTCTCCACCGATTCGCCCAGTTGGAGAAATTCCGAAGGGTTTTGGATATGAGACGGGGGGCCATTTCGCTGTTCCGATTAACCGTCCAGAAGGCGGTGTCATCCGCAAACTGCGCAACGACTACTCCGGGTTGTGTGACTTCGGAAATGTCGGGTGCGAAGATAATGTAGAATATCGAGGCTAAGGCAAAACCTTGCGGTACGCCTGCTGTAGGTTGGAAAGGATCTGAGTAGGTTTTCCCTACTTTAACCCGAACTGACCGATTGGTCAGGTACGAGAGTAGGAGTTTGGAGAAGGAGTCGGGAATGTTGAGGTTACGGATCTTGTGCAGGAGACCGGCGTACCAGACCCTGTCGAATGCTTGCTTAATGACCACAAACACAGCCAGATTGTATTGCTTGTGATGGAATGCTCTGGTGATCTCTGTAAGCAGCTTCATCAAGGGATCGTGACACGTTCGGTTGGGACGGAAGCCGAATTGGCTGATGGGAAGGAGGTCATTCAATTCTAGGTGGTCCCCGAATCCACTCAAAGCATTTTCTGAGGTAACTCAGGAGGGTGATTGGTCTATGGGAAGAGGGTGAGGTTAGGTCAGCGTGGGGTTTGGGTTTCTCGACGGTGGAGGCCGATTTCCAGTCCGTCGGGAAGTGGGATAGGATTAAGCATTAGTTGTAGATGTTGGCGAGTAATCGGAGCGCTGGGTCGGGTAAATGGCAGAAGATTTTTCGATTTAGGCCGTTTTGGCCTGGGGCAGATTTTTTCCCTTTTTGAAATATGTGTGGACCTGGTCGGTCGTGATAGATCATAAAAAGGATTCTCGTTATCGAGTTGGATTTCAGGAAGGTTTAAGGTTTCGGAATTCTTCAAGGCGACCCTCGAGGAGTACCTTAAACCGGTTATCGAATCGAGGATGATCTGGGGATCGGAAAATGGATTGGAGGTGACCAAAGAAATCGGCCTTTCCTTGGTCGGAGATTAGGTTGCCCTGTAGGTCGGTTAGGTGGGATTTAGGGTTGACTTTCCTTCTGGTCAGTCTATCTAACTGTTGTCAGAAGGGTTTACCATTTCTGTAATCTAGCTGGGAGGTGGCTTAGGTCCAGGAGTCTTCGGCGTGTTTGTTGGCTTCTCACCTGATTGAGGCGTGAAGACGATAGTATTCGGTCTTGACAGCCGGATCCCTAGCTCGCCAGAATTAACGATAGATTCGTCTTTTGTCTTTGATCCAGTTCACGGTGTGCCGTGGGAGAGGTTTTCGGGAAATATCGATGTTCTTTAATGGGACAGATATCGACCGCTTCCGTAATTACGGAAGTTAGGTCCCTAATGGCTCCCTTGAGATCTTGGGTCGTTTGAAGATTGGGTGCAGGAAGGTTGTTGGAGATGTGTTCGGAGAACACATTCCAGCCTGCTTTCGAAAAATTTTTAATGACTATGTATTGAGGTGTAGGGAGAGCTGGACAAAATGAAGTTTTGACCAGTAGGGGTGTACGATCTGATGTGATCGTGGTACCTAGAAAGCACTCGCGATCGAAATATTGAGCTATGGGTTCGGAAACTACGATATGATCTACAATTGAGGCACCTAAATGTTCGCAGTATGTGGGCTGTGTGTTGGAGATTCGCAAGAGCGGGAACTGCAACAAAGCGGAGGATAGCCTGTTACCGTTGCCATTAGTTGCGGTGTCACCGAATTGGATGTGGCGGGCATTGAAATCATCTAGGATATCTGCATTAGGGAGGCTAGAGGCGAAGATTAAAAGGTCATTGGATAGGGTGTTGTGGCCGGGCGGGTTGTAATAAGAAATAAATATTACAGGAGTGGGAAAGTTCACCGTCGCAGCAACGCATTCGAGATGCTGTAGGTGCGCAGGAAGTTGAAAAGGAGTGGATGGAAAGCAATTTTTAATTAAGAGGGAGGTTCCGTGATGGTTATTGTTTAGGAGTGTGTGATACGTGCTGAAGTGAAGTGTGCATCTGGTTATGAGTTTTGTTTCCGTGATGGAAAGGATGTGTATATTGTGTGTGTGTAAAAAGTGTTTAAGTATGGGGCGTTTCCGACGAACGCCCCTGGAATTAACTGTCCCTGCTAGGATATCTATTTTGGAAGGAGTTAAGCATTGGGCAATTGAAGGAATAGGTAGGCTGAGCTTCCCCGCAGTTGTTACACCTTGGGTTAGCCGAGGATTTAGAGGAGGATCAGTGGCATTCGCCATAGTTTGGACATCGGATAGAGCGGGTAGGACACTCTTCAACGGTATACCCCACCTGCGTACAAGTGGAGCAATACTTGGGGAGGGATTGAGGGATAAGGGAGGTTTCGGACCTGTAGTGTCGCCCGAACATGACGACGCCGCGTTCGAGGAGGTACTCTAGGGTAGTTTTGCAATCGATGATGATGTGGGTTAAGGATGTGGGGTGTTCGTCGCCTTAGCGGTGATGACAAAGGCCTTCTTCACGTGTGGAAAATCGATCGCACCGAGGATCTCATTCAGGTTGTCCTTATCTACGTGACGAATCACGCAGGAACAGGAGGGAGGTCTAGGTTTGGAGTTGGAGAGACGGGAACTGAGCAGTTGGGGTGGGTTACAGTGGGTTCACCGAAATGGTGTCGCAGCCTAAGCTGTGTACCATTCGGCAAGGGAGAGGAGGTCTCTAAGAGACAGGTGTGATTGTGGTTAAACGTTACGATGAGGGCGGGTTTGTGTGCTTGTGCCGGTTTATGTGTGTGTGCGTGGATGAGGCGTTTGAATGGGATCGTGTACGCGACGATGGTGGTGGCGAGGCGAGGGTGTGTGCGTAACTGTGTGCTGTGTGTGTTGTGTGCTGTGTGTGCAGGTGTAGGTGGACGGGCAGCGCTTAACCAGGACGGTTGTTGTTAGTAAAAAAAAGTAAACAGAAAAGGAATTGTTTTAAAGAAAGGCCGAGTCTCCGCCAAGGTGCAGTCTCAAACCCCGAGGAATAAAGACTTGGAAATCAGAGACCCAAATAGAAAAAGGAGAAAAACAAGTGTTAAAATAAAACAATAAATTAAAATTAATAAACACATTTTTTATTAAACGGTACCTATTGTTTTACCCGCCGTCGATCCTGTAGTTGGCGGTGGCGGTGTCCTGGATGCTTCTTTTATTTTCGTTCTTCGCTCCTTCTGTATTCCGGCGGCTCCTGCTTGCTGCTTGGCTGTGACTCCTCTACTGATGACCGCTTTTTCATATTATCTGTATGCAAGCAGTGCCAGATCTAACTCCGAAGCGGCGAAGATCATAATGCCGGAATGACGAGCGTAAAAATGCTAAGTTCTTTTTTGGAACTTGTAATGAAAATCACAAAAGCTCTTACGCGAGAAGGGCTTACGTTCGATACCGAGGTTCGGACAGATATCTTCGTTGCATCCTCCTTTTATATATATCGCAAACCTCCTATAATGTTTACGATTAATTGTTTTTGTACATTGATCTTATTTTTCACCCTTGAATAAGTTTTATAGAACGTTTGCGGTTTTTCCAGTTGAACTTATTTCACCTTAAAGAAACTTCTAGAACGTTCGCGTTCAATTGTTTAATGTATTGTTCTCATTTTCACTTTGAATAACTTTTATACAAGGTTTGTGGTTAATTGTTTTTTTCCCAATCGAACTTGTTTAATCCTAAAGAAACTTCTAGAAAAATCTTTCGGAAGTTATGGTCTACTTTGTTAACTACTCATATACAAAAAAAAATGTATTTACTCTCATTGCTTACAAAATAATTTTATCCTGTATATTAAAATGATCAATTACAACACGGTAAAAGATGTAAATCAATTCGTGTTCAAATTTATGAATACTATAAACGAATCATTTTCAACACCGTGATACGTTTTTAGATTTTCATCTCCTAATCTCTTCGTTCTAAAAGTTTATTAATTATTATAAAACATGTATGAATGTTATCACAAACCTAAAATTAACTTTTCGAGTAATACAACAGGATTCATTATAAACACATGTTTCCTTCATGATGACATAACTACAAAAATTCAGTGTATTAGAAAAATATATATGGAATCTTTTTTACATACCTAAATAATGCTTTCGATGTTGGTTTGATATGTATTGTTACACAAAAGGGGAAAGATTAAGATCTTCCCTTGAATAGGATTACGAGTTAGGTTTTTTTTAATTTTACCAGAAGTGTTATGAACACACAGCTAGATAACGATGTTTTTATCACTTTTTATAATAAATGCATTATCACGATACCAAAACCGCATTTCCCGTTCTTTTAATTTTTTATTGAAAAATTGAATAGTTTACATATCGATTTTTACATTTATAACTTATGGCAGCTGGTTTTAATTTTCCTCCTTTTTGATAGCTTTTTATCCTTTTAGATCGATTTTTACAACAAGGCGTTTTTTTTAACCATACCCTTTTGATCAAACGTTGATATATTTGAGATTTTTGCTAGTGTTATATATATATATATATATATATATATATATATATATATATATATATATATATATATATATATATATATATATATATATATCTACTCCTTGTAATATTTGCAAAATTCATTATAATCCATAGAAATGGTCGATGAGTAGCATTTATTAACATTTTTATTGAAAGTTGACATTTTCATTCCAGACCACGAAATCATTACCGAAATGGGCAATTACTCTTTATACATATTATGCAAAGGCTTAATTGCAGATTTAAACACAATGAGGTGGGTGGCCTTGTCAAACTCCGGTAAGTGGAATGTATATGAGCATTGTGTTTTTAACCTCTAATTTTCAGAAATTCTGCTGATGAATCATGTACAATCGAGATATCCTCAAGTGAGGTTTTATTTTTTGTTTTAGTACAACCTAGCACTCCTCAGAGAGAATGTGTTGAGGATACCTTGCATCATTTTAATAGAAGAGGGTTTTGTTCAGGTGCCGACCTCACAAAATTTTTAAAGACATGGATGAAAGGAAACTGGGCTGTGAGGATAAATATATCGATTTTTTAATTTTTAAATAATTCTCCTATTTGCAGGTGATACCGTAATAATAATTTTAAAATTATTTATGATTAATTCTACTACTAAAGTACGTATTTTACATGTGTTTTTTTATTATTACCCTTTTTGATGCTCCTGTGTTGTAAACTACGAGTTTTTAAATAAAGTTATTACACATCTTTTTTGTTTTTCTGAATAGTGCTTGACTTTGTAATTAAAATGAGCAGAATTATGATTATACGCCGTATTTCATTATTCACTTACGTTCTAAATATGATAACAATAACAAACACCTATGACGTCACAAGAATTTACAAAGATATAACGTTTCAAACATTTCACATCTAAAACAGGAATTTGTCCTGTGGTTATCACGCATTAGCATATTTTATCACGTCAACCTACTCGAGTTCGAATCTGCGAACAACCAGTTTTGTATTGAACTATCGAAAGTGTGACATCAAACTAAATCATATTAATGCATCTTCTGCAGGATATTAGTAATATATCACAGTAGATTAAAACTAGCAAATGAACTTTCACAGGTTCAAATTTCAAACGATGCAATTTTTTAAGGTATATCTATGCTCCCAGCCATTTCAAGCGAAATTATAGGTTCAGGATAACCAACAGAATCTGATGAATATGTTGAGGATGACCATTAGAACCAAGATGTCGAGGATCGCAACGTTGATGGTGGCTACCAGAAGCTGAACATGACCAATGAAAGAAAGATGTTGAGTATCGCGATGATGATGTTGACCACCGGAATCTGAAGATGACCAATGAAAGTAAAATGTCGAGGATCACGATGATGATGACCATCGGAAGCTGAAGATGACCGATAGAAGAAAGATGTCGAGGATCGAGACGTTAATGGTGGCCACCGGAAGCTGAAGAAGACGTTGAGACTGGCCAACAATGCTGAAGATGGTCAATGAAAGAAAGATGTTGAGGATCACGATGATCACTGGGAAGCTGAACATCGAGGCTGTAAATGTAGAGGGTCGAGGATGACCACCAGAAGCTGAAGATGACCAATGAAAGCAAGTTGTCGAGGATCAACACCGAACCACCGGAAGCTGCAGATGACCGATGAATGTAAGATGTCGAGGATCAACACTTAACCACCGGAAGCTGAAGATGACCAATGAAAGCAAGACGTTGAGGATCACGATGACAATAACCATCAAAGGTTGAAGATCGAGGATGACCAGCAGATGTCGAGGATCACGACGTTGGTGGTGGCCACCGGAAGAAGACGTTGAGAATGGCGAACAAAAGCAAGATGTTAAGGAGCACGATGTTGATGACCGCATGAAGATGAAGATAACCAAAGAAAGCAAGATGTTGAGGATCACGATGATGATGTTCACCGGAGCTGAACAAGCCGTCGATGATGACCAACAGGAAGCTGAATAAGACGTCGATGACGACCAACGGGAAGCTGAAAAGGTCGTCGATGATGACCAAAGAAAGCTCGACGTCGGCAATCCGAAGGTAGGCGTATGGACGTCGAAGACCAGAAGCTAAAAAACTCCGGAACTTCAGAAGCTTACGTGCCGCACGTGCCACACGGAAGGTGTTTCTTGACTCAAGTACCGCCATACCTACTCACGTCTTAATTGTCTCCACCCAACTTCGTCTACATAATGACATTCATATATTCATAATCATTTTCGAGATTGTATAACAAAAATAATTACAACGTTGAGATAAAACAATGTATTTTACTATTATTGTGGTAATTTTTAGGAGGTTACTGCAAGTTAGAACTTGTTTAGTCGAGTGGAGTTAATTTCGTAGTAAAAAAATGTGGCCGTCTCGCGGTTTTACACAATAACAGGCTTTAGATTATCTTGCGGAGTTGGAAAACTTATCTGAACGCGAATCCGAAAAAGCAAATAACCACTTCAAAGATGGTGAAAGTGATGAAGCTGTTCCTGTTCCTGTTCCATCCAAAACGAAAAAATTACATTCAATTACCTGTGAGGAGTAAACAATCATCTAAATCTAATGATATATAGGAAGTTGTGGATTCAGGTGGACCTTATATTGGCCGTATAGTTCAAAGAAATGTTTTGCGAAATACTCCTAGACCAACTCATGCAAAAAGAAATGTGTTTTCTAACTCTGTGCTAAGTGCATGTCGATTGTTTATAGATAACACAACGCTAAAACACATTCAGAAATGTACTGAAATTGAAGCTAAACGACAACTAGGAGATGATACAAACTGGTCATTGTCTCTTCAAGAACTTGACGCTTTTCTTGCAATATTGCTAGCTCGTGGTGCTTACGGCGCAAGAACATTACAGCTTGGCAGTTTATGGGAACAGCAATTTTTTCGTGAGACCAGGTCATGCAATCGATTTCGTGAAATCATGAGATTTTTAAGATTTGATATTCGATCAACACGAAAAGAACGTCTAGTTAGTGATAAGTTTGCTTTGGCGTCCGAAATATGGGATAAATTTATTAGTAACTGTAAAGCTTGCTATGTTCCAGGAGCAAACATTACAGTAGACGAACAACTGTTTCCTACTAAAGCTAGATGCAGATTTACACAATATATGGCGAATAAGCCTGATAAATTTGGTGTAAAATTTTGGCTAGCTGTTGATACGAATTCTAAATATCTCCTGAATGGTTTTCCTTATTTAGGAAAAGATGATATGCGTCCTAACAACCAACCCCTTCCAGAATATGTTGTTTTAAAATTAATGGAACCTTTCCTAAATATGGGTAGAAATGTTACTACCGACAACTTTTTTACCAGCCAAAAGTTAGCAACAATGCTGGCAAAAAGAACACAACAATAGTAGGAACAATGAACCGAGCAAGAAGGGAATTACCAATTTGTATCAAGAATAAAAGGGCAGAGTTATATTCTACCACAGTAATGAAAAATGATAAAAGCACCTTGTCAATTTATCAGGGTAAAGTTAATAAAAATGTCATATTGCTAAGTACGCTACATCCAACTGTGGCTATAGATGATGGCAAAAAGAAGAAACCTGAGACAGTGTTGTATTACAATGAAACAAAGTTTGGGGTAGATGTGTTGGACCAAATGGCTAGAAAATATTCTACGAAAGCTGGTTCACGTAGATGGCCAGTTCATGTGTTTTACAATGTTTTAGATCTTGCCACAATCAACGCCTGGATAGTTTGTAGGGAAGTCGTAGGCAGTTATTTTCACTCTAGCTGAGGAACCCAGAAAAGTGTATTTAGATTGGAAACAAGACTCTGGTGCAAGTAACAGCACATCTGATACAACGAAACCTAAAAAACGTCATCAGTGCCAAATTAAAAAATGTGTCAAAAATAAAACTGCTGACGTTTGTTCAAAGTGTAACAAGTATGTTTGTGGAAAATGTGGAAGTGTAACAAAGACTGTGATTTGTTTAAACTGTAGAGCGTAATACAGCATGTAAAACTGTACCGAATTCTAAATGTATTAGGATCAATTTGATTTTTATTTAATTAATATGAATATATACCTAAAATGTGTTTTTTTATGTTTTTTTCTCAATTAAGTGTAAAATATATAAAGAATACAATCTCAAAATTACCCTTCTTGTCCAGAGATCAAAATGCCCGACTACGGCAGTTTTAAGTATTTACAATAGCCGGCTGTGTTAGTGTGAAATAACGCTTGCATTTATTGACAGAGATATTTCCTTGTTAGATTTGACTGGATTATTTTAATTGATATCGAGTTTCTATTTGTGAATGCTTTTATCAATTTCAAATTAAAGTTTTTCACAACTTTATATTTACATCATAAGTTGATTAAACTTTGTTAAATTTGTTATTTGGTTATGACTAGACATCGCAATATCTGCAGCGGATTTATAAGAACATATTCTCATATATGCACCCTATTTTGTAGAAATATGACATATATGCAAAAAATATTAGATATTTTTTGCATAAGCTGTCTCAGTAACTGTATGGAATATTCAGAAACGTTTTAATTAGTAAGTATATGATTATGAAGCAGTAACGCAATAAAAAAAAGAATTTGCGTATTAGATAGAGTTCGGCATTCATGGACTGTCGAAAAAAACATGGTCCTATTATTTTATTCTTATAAATACAACACCATACGTTGGTCTTAAATGAATATTCGTCGCGAGTTTTAATAGTAAAGTTAGGATTACTGTCACACCACCAGCGACAATTTTGTAAACTGACAGTTCCATTTGATATGAATCCTCTTCTAAATCTCCTTGTATTAAAGAGCAAAATTTAAACCGTTTGTCATAATCTCTTTCTTTCAATGTATGGAGAAACTGCGGTTTGTATGGATGATATTTGCCATTGTACCCCTACTTACTTTCTTTTGGATCACAGACATTCTTTTTCGCAATGAGATTTTAGGATGTACTACAGATAGCATCACTTGCAATTCCGTGTCTTCATTCGCAACCCGATTTTGGCGTTTTTTATTAAAATTAATACTAACACTTCCAGAATTTTTAAATTTGTTTACAGTTCTTGTAATTGTGGAATGCTAAATATTTTTATTGTGATGTCTGTTGTTAAGAATAGCTGCTGCTTCTTGATGAGTTTTATAATTATCTCCCACAATCAAAACTATTTCAATTTTCTCCTCACAAGTTAATAGAGCTGCCATTTTTTGTATTTTATAATATCTAAATAGTGATTTGACGTTTGCTGTCAGTGCATTCTAAGTTAAATATCGTTCTATACACAAATTGATACTATAGATAATACATCAGGGCATCCTAGATTAAATGTTTATCTGCAGACGTAAATTATCAATGCTAACACAGAGAAGTTTAGAAACAAAATCTGACAATAGCTTTCAATTGTGATCAACTCTTCTTGTACTTTACTCTTGCATAAAATTCGTATTTTTCGACAAACTTTCAATATAATTTTTATATATGATTGATTTAAAAATGCAAATAGCTTTAATTGTAATGCATAACATCAAAGTCCTTTGTCTAATTTATTACTTTACTCGTATTACATATTTATCAACATTATTTTCTATAACTAACAAATGCACTTTTTTTAATTATTGATTATCGATTTTTAACCACATTAACAGGTTAACATGAAGATCTCTCTTTATGACGTTGTGACGTCAGCTTAAATATTTATGTTTATATCACACTTTTTACATTTCTGTACCTAAAACCGAGATAGCTCAGTTGTCAATATGCATATACACATATTCATAACTTAACCTACTCGATTTCAAATCCCCATACAAACAAATTTTACAGGCTTTATACTGCAACCGAAAGTTCCTCTTCAACCGCGGCAAAGAAATACTCTGCAAGGCCCAGCAGATTGCGACATCTCAACAACGCGACGCCGGAAACCAACAATTCTGATGAACCTACCAGAAGCCACGGAATACCTCTAAAGAAGCCCTCAGAAGCGGCGAAAGACACCCAAGATCACTGCCACGCCCTAGAAGAGCCTATGGAAAGCCTCTGAAGACATGTAAAGAAGCCATCAAGCTCTGCGAAAGACATCTGAAGAAGAAGACACGAGAGGCCGTTGAAGAATTCCAACATGGCCGCGACGTCTCTCATTGGTCAGCTAATGGGCCATCCCCCTTCCTGAACGCAACAGGTGGCGGGGCCAAAAACTGTTGGGGTGCACTAATACTAGGATGTTATCGATGTTACCTTCCATAGAGTATTAAAAATGTTCAAACCGTTACAGAGTTACTTCTCCAGAAAAATGTCCCACATTAACTCTTAATAGTTTTAAAAACATTTTTTTTTGAAGTTTGGCTATGGTTTCTTTACTCATAAGCTTCTATATTTTATAAGCTGCAAGTGAAATCTGAAAAATCTTAAATGGTTGCAGTATACATGGTATCCCATTTTCTTTTCAGCTTTGCAGGGTATATCCCTTACTTTTAAAGATAGAGCGTTGCGGTGTTCGCGACAGTGCGCTATTTTTTTGTGAAATTAAAGATGGCGCTAGCAGAATTTTTATAGATCCTTTGGTTTCTGAAATACAAGGTGGAATTGAAAAGTATCACTTTTGAGACACCCCTCGTATCTTAGTTATCTTTAGACTAATCAAAGAAGTAAGGACGTACTCGGCTCACATCTCGTATAAATACTCAAATAACTCGTTTACCAAAACGTAATCACAGGTGGTCCTGGGACCAGTAGATTTTCGCTACAAATAATATTGCTAAATAATTGCGTTAATTTATTCAATCAATCTGAATTTCAATCTAATTTTATTTCCAAGAAAAGAAATCACTTTAATTCTATTTACCACCACTTGAAATTAAATCCCTCAAACCGCTATAACATACCAATCAATGATATCTTTCGAACCCAATTACTTTACTTGACATAAACACAACATGTTGACGTTAATTCAATGATCTGATTCTCAAAAAAAAAACAGCCACTTAATTTTCGCGTTTGTATTGTGCTGTACAACAAATGGGTTCACAGCAGGATTTATCTTTTAAAAAACAACAGTTCGTTAACCTAAAGATATGTATTATAGAGTCACCAACCTCGAAATAACCACACAATTGTTACATTAATTTTTCTTCCAAGTTAAATTATTTAGTTTACCTAATAGAACTTTACTAAAATTTACTGTAATATTATTCTTATGCCAGCACAACAAATGGTGATAACAAATAAATTGCGCTTTCCTTGGAACGCATTAGACACATATAATTTCGATAATATTCGTCAGTATAATAAAAAAAAAGGCAAAACGCTCATATGAATTTGGATTAAAACACGGATGAATTGTATTAAAAATCTAAACGATAAAATAATATAAAGTTAATCTGAAAGGACAGCATATTCAACCGTTTGTACATACAAAGATAACAAAATACACACACAAATTTATTAAACTTTGTCAAACACAGCAAAATATGTGCACAGAAATTTTTACTTGGCCTTCCTACAGGAAATCCCATATTATGATCTCTGCGAGGCATCAGCAATAGAACTGAAGTTGTAACTGCGTTTGAAACTCTACGTATGGCCTAACTTGTGAATATTTCGTATCCAAGTTGCATTTGGATTAAAATTACAATTGGTTGTACGATACACTACTGATTATCTTTACTGGTTACTGCTTAACTTTACTCTACTTATTTTCAAGCAATGAATGGCACTTATTATTGTTCAGACAAAAAGATTCAGTATTTACACGTTGCTTCTTAACTTTACTTTAACTATGTACAAGTGCTGAATAACATTGACTATTTCAAAAGAACAAAAACGTATTTATTTAAAGCGAGTTACTTGTTATTGGCGAACTGTGAAATTAATGTCTGGAAATTAGGAGCGAACGTTTAGTTTCTTCCACATAAAAGCAATAACTACTCCAGTGGACAGTGAAAGTACTAGGTAAAATAACACAGCACCTTAACTCTAAATCAATCGCGTGATCGTTGAACGACTCAATAAAATTCCTTCATGGATTGCCCCTACTAACGGAAGTTCTTTCAACACGGATAATGGATAACGTCGTTCGGCGGTACTGTACTCGTTGCTGTGACGGTAACCTGTAACGCCTCGGCATCTATACTAGGTCTGGCCTTCGTGAATTATTCATTTGGTGTCACATTGGATTTTTATATCCCTACTACGTAATTATCCAATCATGAAAAGGTAACTCAAATTTTTGTGAATACTGTAAATTGAAGATGTTCTCTTAGCGACGGTAAACCTTAACGCCTCGTACCTAAAAGCTAAACTCTTTGTGTAAACCAAAATTCTTATCGAAATACTTTGACAAATTGTCGCCTACAACGTCGTAATAAACAGCAAAATATGCTTCTATACACTATCTTTAAATACAAAGTAACGATTTTAATGTGTTCCTGTAATTTTCCTATGGCTCAATTTTAACGTAAATTTATATATTTAACGAAATCTATAAACTACAAACTCCTATTTACAAAGAAACTAATCAATTTTTCCTCTCAAATTAGAAAAAGGGTTTCAATAATGATCGCTCTCTACACGCACATCATATTTTCATTTTAAACTTTCATCTTAATTGGATAGACCCCAAAGCTTATTTTTTTTTTCAAAAAACACAAATATATGAAAGACAAAATAAAACGTTACAATCTAAAAGCTTCCCAACGAATGTATGCGTTATCAAATTCAATTGCATCAGTATAAATGTACTACATTTGAGATACTACCAAATAATTTTATAATTTCGAACTTAACGATAAATATGTGATAAAATGACGGCCATGTGATAGCGTATTTGGATAAAGGGACGCAACACTTTGAAGATTCGCAAGCGTCTCGTTGGTTATTGCTAAAAAAGAACCTCTGTGGTCAGAAGTTTGAAACTCAATTTTTGATGAAATGGTATGCATTAAACAATATACAACCAGTTAAAAGGAGTGCCTTACGTGCACAATGGCACGGTCGTAGCAAAAGTAAAAAGGTCGGAAGCTCAATCAGTCGGTGAGGCACTTGGATGCGTGGACATGTGCTTGGCGTAGGAACACAAACTAAAAGGGCACCACTTGATTTATGTTTATATCGCCCGTATATCAAGAAAAGCGCTACGACACAGTTAAAAATACGGTTGGACACAGTCCAAGAAGGGAATGGGTTCGGTTAGGATATCGCTCCTTAAGCCGCAGTATTAAAGAAAACAATTATTAGTAAAGTAACACACATTTATTTAATCGTTGCAGATATAATCGGTATTCATAATAAAAAACCCCAAAACTTAAATCTATTACAAATGGATAACATAAACTCACCGAAGGTGTACTAGTGTGAATATACTAACGTAGTGGGTATAGTACATAAGCTTTCGAACAACGGGTATTGTACATTGAGATAGCTATTATTCAGTAAAACAACCCGAAAATATTTAAAGTTTCCCCCTCGCAATTTACTAAAGAAATTTGTGATTAGTACCACACTTACCTTTTTCTAGTGCTTCACCTAAATAAAATAAAGAAAGCAAAATTTGATTGAATCAAAAATTCAGTATAATAAAACGACGATTTTTATGTACAATGTAACATCCAGCGTTGAACCTAGAAATAAAATACATAACCCAAAATAGACGCAAACTATTAGAATGAAACCGTAGTCATAGGAAGAGCTCTCCTTACAACAGGCGTCTCGGTTTTAAATCAACCAAATCATAACCTGACTTACATATAAATAACCAAAATGATCAGCTAGATGTCTAGCATTGCATAAAAGGTTTAAATCAGAAAACAATTAATGATCAATGCACAAAATAAAATAAAGTAAAGGAAAATTTTCAAGCAACGCACACAAAAATAATAGTTTGCTACTATTGTTAACCCCAAAACTACAATTGATTTATTTTAAATACAGGAGCAACTTCACAGGGATCAGATGTAACTGACTACAGCTGTTTCCAACACAATCCACATTCCCAAATTTAATTAGTAAGGTGTTTTCAATAAAGCACTGAAGAAACCAAAGTAATAAAGGAAAAGTGAACACTTCAGAAAGTACGAATGAGAGTACCTCTTAATTAAATCTTAAGTAAACATTTTATAATTTTAGAAACATAACCTCGCTAGATATAACCCCAAATCAAAGTCTAATTTACATGTATGGGAACAGAGCAATAAGAAATTGTGTTAGGTTTACAGTTGTAACTGGTTTAGTAACAAACCACTTATAGAGTAGGTCGAAATTGCACTTAAAACAATTGTCTATCGATCCAGAGTACCAATGTGGAGAAATTAAACATTTAAGAGGTTCACCAATCAATCGATGGTAAAAGGTGTGTTCGTGTGTCTTACGTGACTTAAGCTTAATGTTCTTTTAGCGCGAACCGAGTTATCTTCCTGCGGACTGGTGTAGACCCTGCTCGATAGTCAGTCGTCACGAAGAACTGTTAAGCGGATGTTCCTACCCAGGTGTAAAGGAGTAAGTATTTCATACACCGGTGAGACAATCCGTAACAGAATTGGTTGAAGTGAAGAGTGACGAAAGAACCACAATCACAATCAGAGAAAGAAATCTAGAGAAACTATTTTGTTTTAGCTTTTGCGTTGCATACTGAATTGTTATTTTAATTTATGTAGAATTAGAACACATGTAATTTATTAATGCAAAGGTATAATCAGAGGTGATCCGTATAAAAAGAAAGAAACGAACTTAACTCACCTCTTGATCCAATGAAAACGGTTGTTAAGAAATTTTTTTAAATCCGTCGAAACGAGCACTATAAATATGCAGTAACAAAGTTTATGTATGGAAAAAAATGTAAAACCAGTGTCTACTGTATGTAATTTCTATTAAATCTTAATTTTATAGACGTTACAGAAAATCTTGACCATCTCAAATTTCTAAAAAATTTCCGTTTTTCTTAAAATGGCGTTCGTTACACCAGAAACTAGAAAGAAGAAGTCAGTTGTTTCTTTTTAACAAAATTCGGCCGTATAACGCTTTAAATTTATTAGAAATTGAACGCAAATAGATGCACTGTTGCCACGTTGTTTAATAGAACTTGAAATTAGATACTCCTATTTTCCCCAAATTAAGTGTGAACCAGGCATAAGAATCTCACAAATCGTAATAACAAAGTTCCGTTTCTCAAATTACATGTTACAAGTGGAAAGAAGTTTATGTTTCTATTGACAAACAATGGGTCGAAAATTGTAACCACTTCAACAGTGAAGATATACCACAAAAGAACAAATTAGAAATTGTTGAAATGTGCGTGTGTTTACCGGGATACAACGCCGCCAAATGAATTTTTTTAATATGAATCAAGTTTGAACCAGCGAAAGAGCGAGCCTTACTATAAGAACCTTAAAAGGACTTTTAATGACAAAACATAACTTTGAAATGAACTGCCTTGTATTTCCAAGATCGCCCAGATATTTTACGAATGGAAAAATATACAAATGAATAAACGTTTCGCTCGCCATTAGTACTACTATTATGTACTTTTGAACACCGAAGTAAGATATAGAATTAAATAGTTTCTTTATTTTTTTTTGACACTATTGCATTATGACATGGGACGCCTAAAAACCATAAACAACCACTACATTTGTCACTTAGATTAGAGAGAATAAAAACTCATAATTTTGTATCTAATTTAAAATAAATTTTACCCTCTCCTACTCCTTACTGAGTAGTATATGTCCCGTACTTCTTTTTTACATAAATGGTCACCTTCTGTTTACTTCAACAAAGAATGTTGTTAGTTTACATACCAATATAAAACAGATTATCGGTTTTATAAAGTCAATCATTAAAACTCCGGCTAAAGTATCATAACTTACATACTATAAACGCAAAATAGAAAAATATACAATTGACATAATTTCTTACAATATGGAATGGTCCTAAAAATAAAAAGAAAGATTGGGAATCCGCTTTAGTTAATTGTATTGATTGACTATGATATGCATGTCGACTCCATTTAGACACAAAATGCAGAGAGATACGGAGAGAGCACAAATAGATGTCCAGACGATATTATTTTCCACTAGAGATATCAAAACTTTAGTCCATACCATGCAATTAGCAGCTTAACATTACATATTTGACATTTGTAATTTAACGCGGTAGGGACTTGAGAGCACTATTTTTGGTATTTTGTAATATTATTCGATTAGTTTCTTTATTATAATTGTTTAATTAGTCTTTTTTAAGACTCTTTGTTTACAAAAAGGTTTAAAACAAGTAAGTACAGCATAAACAAAAAATAACCCTTTAGCCTAAATGTAAACTATTTAGATTAAGCAATCGCTCACTCTCTGCAAGAAAACCAATTTATTTTGGAATCTTATTTTCGAAATAGGCAGCAGAATGAAAATGGCGAATGGACTTATTCAGTTGCTTTGTTTACAGAGGAAGTAGTGAATCATTTCCTTAATAATGAAGTTGATTACGACAACGTCAGCAGACATATTCGCAGACTTATTGAACATTTTTGAACTACAGGCAGTTCTGACAAGGGTAAATCATCGACCTGTTTTAACTGAAAATGTTGTGGATGATTTACGTGTGCGCATAGATCGTAGTGCTGAAAAATATTTATGACAATTATCGCAACAAACAGGTACACACTTTTAATTACTATTTAATTGACAATAATTAATTATTTTATGCATTTTAGGTTTAAGTTATGGAACGTGTCGAAAAGCACTTTAACAAAGGTTACATTATCGTCAATGCAACTGTAAAGTATGAATTACTTCTTGCTGATTACGAGACACGCATGAACTACTGCCAGTGGTTTAATAATAATTTGAGGAATGACGAAATCCTAGATATATCATTTTTTAGTGGTGAAGCGTGGTTTTATCTAACGGGTGATATAAGAAGTTCACAAAATTATATGGTTTGGTCTGATGAGGCTCTTGGTGCATTTGTACAAGCTCCATTACATCCTATAAAAATTGTTGTTTGTGTAGTCATGTCGAGAAGACGTATAGTTGGTCCAGTATTTTTTAATGAAGCTGTTACACTTGAACGTTACAGACTATTTTTAAATACAAAAATAAATCAACTTCACGATGATTAAATTGCACGAGGGTATTATCAGCATGATAATGCAACTGCTCATACTGCAGCACGAACTGGTACATATTTAGAGGAGTTCTATGACGACAGAATTATTAACAGATGCTTATGGCCCCCACGATCGCCCGACTTAACACCACGTTTTATTTGCGCACTTAAAAAATATGGTATATAAGATAGCTCTGCATACTGTAGATGATTTAAAAAATGCAATTATAACTGCGATTCAAAACATTACTCAAGACCAGTTATAAAATGTGTTTAACGGTATGAAAAGACGAATAGATGCTTGCTTAAATAGCATATAGAGCGTATAATTTAGAACTAAAACGCCAGTTTCCAAAATTGAAAAACTTTTAATCCATTAATGTACCTTTAGTATAATGTAACCTAAAATTGTAAGATGATTAATAAAATATTACAAATTATTATTATATCGCTTTTATTTGTTTGCAATCTTGTGCAAAAAATTAAAGAAAACAACATTAATTTACTAATAAACATTAAAAACAATTTTAAATTATGTAGGTCATTTGATTTGGTCAACTGCAGAATGATGTTAGAGTAACTGGGAGTAAAGTTTGATTTCATAGGCAGTGGAAAGTAATTTTTTCTGTACATTCATTAATGCTCTTTCCTTGAGTGTAAGTAGTACCCCGGCACCTTCCGCCATCTTGGATTTTCACTTTCACTTTTTTATATGTCCACGTGGGGGACCGTATCTTCCACCCCTATGGTTTCTTTTCGGAGGCCCTTTTCATCCCTAATTATGTTTTGTTTTTTACTCGCTCACGTGTAGGACGTGTTATTTCACTCCTATTTTATGACAGCTCATGTATAGGACGCGTTTTTCTACCCCTATGTTTTCTTCTCACTTGATGAAATTTTTACCCCTAATTATTTTTAGTTGTATTAAAAGCCTTTTTGACAGTAATTTTGTACTTGCTCAGGTGAGGGGCATATCGCAGGTCTAGGGTTTGGTCCTTGACTGGTGGTTGGTCTTGGGACCTGAGTTGGTCTCTAGGGTTATTTTGATGGACAGCTTTAACCCTAATTAAGGTCCTTTGGTTGTATTAAGTAGACAGTACCCCTGGAGGTTAGGCTAAGACGCATTTCACATACAATGTTGATCAAATTGCATAATTTACCCTAATAAGATATTATTATTATTAAAATTATTCGTATCCTGTTGTTTCAAAATGGTCGTTGCTATTGGGTACGTTCGGATGACGCTTTAACTATAGCGAGAAATTAAGAACAGTACCCTGGAGGTTAGGCAAACGCACACGCATACAATGTTGGAAATTGCATAATTACCCAATAAGATATTATTATTATTAAAATTATCGTTCCTGTTGTTTTAAAATGGTCGTATGCTATTGGGTACGTTCGGATGATTCTTTACCTATACGAGAAATTTATTTATACGTTGTATTTCTAATAAGGAGGTTCTTGTAAGACACGTGTAGGGCTTCGCAACTTGTTCTCAGGCCTTCGCCCCTGGCTGAAGATGGTATGGGAACCCTGACCTTATAAGACAAGTGTAGAGCTTAGCCTATCGTGGCCCCTTTGCAATTGTATGTAGTTCTAACTTAATCTTACAGCTGTAGGCCTTCGCCGTTATACAAAACTGTATTCTAATAAGGAGGCCCTAGCCTTGTAAGACAGGAGTTATATGAGGTCTGAGCCCTGGCCCCTTTGAGTTAAAATTGATTTTAGTGCCATCTAGTGGCGTATAGACTAATGAACATTTTCTGTAATCGAAGGTGATAATCACACCTCTCTCTTGCTCCATCTTGTTTCTCTCTCTACCTCTCTCTCTCTCTCTCTCTCTCTCTCTCTCTCTCTCTCTTTAGGCTCTTTCACACACACACACACACACACACACACACACACACACACACACACACACACACACACACACACACACACACACACACACACACACACACACACACACACACACACACACATGTACCTCACGTTGTATGGAATTTTATCAGTTGAGATTAATAGCAATGTTAACTAAACGCTTTAAAATTTCTAATCTGAAATAAGAGTGACGTAATCTAATTTATTTGAAATTTTATAGAGAGCATCGCCATGATCGAGATTTTGAGATACAATCACCCCATCGTCTTCACCTTGAACGATTATATTGTAACAACCTATAAAGCAGCTAATAACCCCTGTCAGTTTTTGATCAGACACTATTATTACATGGATATGAGGTTATCACTAAATTAATTGAGCACGGCTCTGTAAATGACACACACTCTTCAAATCTTTCAGTTCGCTCACAGAAGTTATACCGTATTCATTTCCTTCAATTTTATCTGCATTCTGTTTCGAGACTGTAGTACGTTTTCTAATACATAAACGGAATTTGCAATACTGTGATGCGTGTAGCGCAAAACACGTTAGCTAGCAGTTTCACCTCTATATTATTTTACATGCAGGCCTGACATTATCATAAATGCATCTGTCAAAAGCTAATTATACATAACTCCACGGACTGGGCATAGCAAGCAGCGTTTCCAATTATGGCTTTTAGTCAATACAATATTGCCTGCAACTACATACAATCGACTATCATTGCTTTAGCACGAGGAGCAAACGAAAACACGCACGCACGCATGCACGCACACATGCACGCACGCACGTTGATTGATTGAGATTGATCCGGTTGATTTGATCGAGCATGATTTGTTTGAGATTGATTGATTAATTAATTAATTGATCTGTTTGTGTGTGTGTGTGTGTGTGTGTGTGTGTGTGTGTGTGTGTGTGTGTGTGTGTGTGTGTGTGTGTGTGTGTGAGAGAGAGTCTGAGAGAGAGAGAGAGAGAGAAACAAGACAGAGCAAGAGGTGCGCATTATCAACTTATATTATAGAAAATGTTCATTAGTCTATACGCCACTAGATGGCACTAAAATCAATTTTAACTCAAAGGGGCCAGGCTCAGACGCTCATATAAGTCCTGTCTTACAAGGCTAGGGCCTCCTTATTAGAATACAATTTTGTATAACGGGCGAATGCCTACAGCTGTAAGATTAAGTTAGAACCTACATACAATTGCACCAAGGGGCCACGATAGGGGCTAAGCTCTACACTTATTTTATAGGTCAGGGTTCCCATACCATCTCCAGCTAGGGGCGAAGGCCGGAGAACAAGTTGCGAAGCCCTACACGTGTCTTACAAGAACGTCCTTATTAGAAATACAACGTATAAATAAATTTCTCGTATAGGTAAAGATCATCCGAACGTACCCAATAGCATACGACCATTTTAAAACAACAGGAACGATAATTTTAATAATAATATCTTATTAGGTAATTATGCAATTTCCAACATTGTATGCGTGTGCGTTTGCCTAACCTCCAGGGTACTGTTCTTAATACAACCAAAAGGACCTTAATTAGGGTTAAAGCTGTCCATCAAAAATAACCCTAAGACTAACTCTAGGTCCAAGACCAACCACCAGTTCAAGACCAAACCCTAGACCTACATGTGACCCTCACGTGAGCAAGTACAAAATTACTGTCAAAAAGGCTCTTAATACAACCAAAAATAATTAGGGTAAAAATTCCATCAAGTGTTGACCCTGAAAAGAAACCATCGGGTAGAAAACGCGTCCTATACGTGATCTGTCATAAAATAAGGGTGAAAAACACGTCCTACACGTGAGCGAGTAAAAACCAAAAAATAATTAGGGATGAAAAAGGCCTCCGAAAAGAAACCATAGGGGTAGAAAATACGGTCCCCCACGTGGGTATATAAAAAAGTGAAAGTAGGTTTTCCCCAGAAAATGCAAGATGGCGACGGAAGGTGCCGGGGTACTATTAGTGTAATTTTTGGAACGTCTGTAATTTTAAATTATGCATGATACTGAATAAAACGGTAAATTACAAATACTGACGAAACAAGCTTAAACAAATGTTAATCACAAACAGTTGGTAATGTTGTGTTTTTAATCAAAGCATTATAATTTATAAAGTTTACAATTGCTGAACTCAACCAAAGCAATGACGAATTTCTTCGAAAAACTCAATATGTCTGCATTTTGCATTATGACTATTATTGCTGTATACTTCATGCTTGTTTTTTAATTTATACAAGGAACGTAATTTCAAACCTAAACAACTCAATAAAATGTAAAATTATTTGAGGTACTTTTTTAAAAGCTAAAAGGTAAAAGGTAATGAGATCCTAAGTTAAAGCAATTACGGATTGCAATTCAACTTTTCGCAGAGCAAGTTGCTAAGAACGTATTGAATTTCCTCACCTTCGTTAAAATTCAAACAAAACCTTTAGTAACCTTTTATCAATAAAATAAGCATTTCGTTTTTATAACCCTTTACGCTCAATTACATATTCGCAAACGTTTGTTATAATTATTCTGTGTATGATGTGAATTCTCAACAAAAAACTTATAAAAGTTTTTTTTACAACTTTTCTTAATAATCTTATTTTCAGGTATTCTCAAAGGGCGTCTTAACTTGGAATATTCTGTCAGTCAAGATAAGAATAGCAAGCACAGAGCTCTTCATATCACAAAACCTGGCCCAGATTTGTCAGGGGACTATACATGCCTTGTATCTTCTTTTAACAATGAAGACAGACGTACCAAAAGTATGTTAGTTTTCGGTAAGTTATATATTATAAAGTTTAGGACTTTTTAGTAACAAAATTAAAAGTTTTCCTAACTCAATAATTTATAGAATAAAATATATTCTCAAATTAAATATTAACTTTTTAGTTCCAGAAAAGAATCTTGATTTACGACAAGAGCGAATAGATGAAGAAATTATTCAAGTACTATGTTCAGCAGAAGGTGTTTTTCCAAAGCCGGATATGAGTTTACTAATGGGTAGTAGGTAAGGGATTTAATTGTTTCTTTGTTTAACGTTGTTAAATAAATACTGGAATGATTTATAGGGTTTGTGAAAAGGGAGAGTAGATTATATTGATTAACTATGCACATCGTAAATTCATGAATAACAGAAACGACTTTATTACCTTGTGTAATGTAATTTATAATTACTTCTGCATTTGAAACATTATTGGTATTTATTTTTAAATTATTATTTTACATTTAATTTTTTCTTCAATTGTTAAAAGCTGACTTGGTAAATAAGCATTATGATGTGTTTGCGGCACATTCATGTTTTTCCGAGCTTAATGGTTGATGAGTATATTATTAATAAATATGAATAGTGTATGTACGTGGTAACGTGAAATTTTGAATAGCCGAGAAAATGTTACCTACAATTAATTTTACAGGTTTGTATGAAAATTAACAATTATGTATTAATGTTTGTGTATCAGATTGAGAAGACCACGACCTAAATAAGCTATTCACCAGTACATGAATGTCATTGCTTGTATGTTGTATAATTAGGTGTCAGTTACATTTACTCTTGGAAATTTTAACCACAGATAATTGCAACATTTTGGTATAGTGACTATCGTAACTAAATACCTATGTGAATAAATACAGAAATTTTGGTGTAAATATTTAATCCACTCGATCTAAATACAGTAAATAATAGAACATATATTATTATAAGTTTTGTTATGAACGAATAAGTTCAAAAGTGAATTTGTAATTAAAAAGTATTATTAATTTTATTAAATACATAAATAAAAAGTTTACCTCGAGTAGGATTTGAACCTACGACCTGTACTCCAGCAAAGTACAGGTCGTAGGTTCAAATCTACGAGGTAAACTTTTATTTATGTATCTAGTAAAATTTATAATAATTTTAGTAGTACAAATAATTAACGTGTACCTCGTATACATGTTGTCCCCAGAAATTTTGAATACGAGCAATAATGTTCTTGTTTACAAAATGTTAACAACCGAACAAAAACCCAAATTATTAAACGGTTTTATGGAGGTCATTATGAATTGAAATCTCAAATAATTTGTTTGTTTTGGCATACGATGTGACAGTAAATACCAGTTCGGTATTTCATGTTATACATTTATTTGAGGAAACTGATTCGGTAAATCCACCATGTAGGTGCTCAAAGGAACGGAGGCCTCAAAGTGAAGAAGCTGAAATGCGAGAAATTATGATTCGCAATATATCAGCAAATGACACTTTATCAACAAGGGCGCTTGCAGAAAATCCCGAAATTAATGTCGGAAAATCAGAAGTGTGTCGAAGGGTTTTAAGTCTTTCAAAGTTAAAACGACACAAGAGGTTTTCGCGGATGACCATGGTCGTCGAATGGAATTTTGTGAAGATGTGATGAAAAGAGTAAACAATAGTCACGAATTTCTTAGAAATATTCTGTTTTGTGACGAATCGACTTTCCCTTATATGGTCATCATAATCCTTTCGTAGTGAGATACTGGTCCCAAGCGAACAAGCACCGAAGAATAACTTTAAGAACTCAGTATCCCCAAAAGTTAACGTTTGGGCCGGTATTCTGAGGGACCATATCATAGGACCATTTTTTATTGACGGAATCTCAATGCCCAAAAGATTTGGAACTGCTTCATAACCAAGTGATACCAGCATTTGAAGGATTACAGGATGTTGATATGACCCACATCTGGTATCAGCATGATAGATGTCCTGCTCATAATGCCGCAACGGAATATTTAAATCAAATATTTCCTGGCCGCATTATTAGCACCAAAGGGACATAAAATGGCCACCAAGATCTATTGATTTGTCCCCAAATGGCTTTTTCTTTGGGGCGATATAAAGCAAGCAATTTATACGCATCAGCAGCAAAGGGCTGACAACTTGGATCACCTGAAATAAAAAATTCGTGAAGCCATTCAAAATATCACTCCTGAGATGTTAAGACAAGAATTTTACAATCTTCTGGGATATTGTTTAGCTCAACAAGGAGATGTTTTCGAACATTTAATAAGATAATCTTGGTTAATTGTTATTCGTTAGGTTAGCATTGTGTTATAGAATTTATGTATAATTAGTTATATTAAAATATGGTTGTTTTTCAATTTGATTCTCTATTTTATTAGAAATTATAAATTAATATTTATTTCCCGTTGCCTAGTGAATTAAATTATTTCACTAAGCTATACAAAAAATGAGAGTGGTTGCTAAGAGCCACATAATGCATTCAAATGCCCGTATTCAAAATTTCTAGGGACAACGTGTATACAAAACTGTAGCGGTTTAAGAATACATAAGGAATTGTGAAATTATTATTTTGCTTATAATGTTCACAATGGTGGTATTACCATACTTATGTACTGAGCCAGGCAATAGTCCGTCGGTCTTTAGTATTTCTAGTGCTATACCAGGGAGAGGTTACAAATTTTTGCGAAATTTTCATGAGGCAAATGGGCACTCTCTAAAATTATATCTGATTATAGAGAGCGTACCAGAAAAAGTTGACACGGTGGAGTTGACTTGGATTTTTAAATGATAAGGAAAGTTGAAAAATAAAAAGGTAATTTTTCTTTAAACGAACCCACAAATAAATCCCCACATACACAAATCCATACAATACTACCAGATAATACAATATATACGCGTGTGTGCGTGTGCGTGTGCGTATGCGGGTGCGTGTGCGTGAGAGAGTGCGTGTGCGTGTGCGTGTGCGGTGCGTGTGGTGTGCGTTGTGCGTGTGCGTGTGCGTGTGCGTGTGTGTGTGCGTGTGCGTGCGTGCGTGTGCGTGTGCGTGTCGCGTGTGCGTAGTGCGTGTGCGTGTCGTCGTGTGCGCATGTGCGTTGTGCGTGTGCGTGTGTGCGTGTGTGCGCTGCGTGTGTCGTAATTGCGTGTGCTGTACGAATGTCGTGCGTGTGTGCGTGTGCGTGTGCGTTGTGCGTGGTGCTGTCGTGTGCTGTGTGTATGTGCGTGCGTGCGTGTGTGTCGTGTTGTGCTGTGTGCGTGTGCGTGTGTCGTATTGTGCGTGTGTGCGTGCTGTGCGTGTGTGGGTGTGCGTGTGTGCGTGTGCGTGTGCGTGTGCGTGCGCGTTGTGCGTGTGCGTGTGCGTGTGGCGTGTGCTGTGTGCGTGTGCGTGTGTGCGTGTGCGTGTGTCGTGTGTGCGTGTTGCGTGCGTGATGTGCAGTGTGTCGCGTGTGCGTGTGCGTTGCGTGTGCGTGTGCGTGTGCGTGCGTGTGTGGCGTGTGTGCGTGTGGCGTGTGTGCGTGTGTTGCGTGTGTGCGTTTGTGTGTGTGTGTGTGTATTGTGTGTACGTGTTGTGCGTGTACGTGCGTGTGTGCTGTGTGCGTGTGTGCGTCGTGTGCGTGTGTCGTGCGTGTATCGTGTTGCGTGTGCGTGTGTGTCGTGTGGTGTGTGCTGCGTGTGTGCGTGTTGTCGTGGTGTGCTTTGTGTGTCGTGTTGTGCTGTTGTGTGTGTGCATGTGTTGCGTGTGTACTTGTGCGTGTGAGTGTGTGCGTGCGTGCGTGTGCGTGTGTCGTGTGTCGGTGCGTGTGTGCGTGTATGCGTGTGTGCGTGTCGCGTGTGTCGTGTGTGTGTGCGTGTTGCGTTTCGTGTGTGCGTGTCCGTGTGAATGTGTCGTGTGCGTGTGTGTTGTGTGTGTGTGCGTGTGTGTGTGCGTGCGTGTGCATGTGTGTGCGTTACTGTGTACGTGTGGTACATGTGTGTGTGCGTGGTTCGTGTGTGTGCGTGTGTTCGTGTCGAGCTGTACGTGTGCGTGTCCGTGTGCTGGTTGCGTGTGTCGTGTTCGTGTGTGCGTGTGTGGTGTGCGGTGTGCGTGTGCGTGTGCTTGTGCTGTGGTGCGCGCGTGCGTTGCGTGTATGCGTGTGCTGCGGCTGTGTGCCATGTGTGTGTGTTGCGTGTGCGTTTGTGCGTGTTTGCGGGTGTTCGAATGTGCGTGCGTACGTGTGTGCGTGTGCGTGTGTGTGCGCGTGTGCGTGTGCGTGTGTGTGTGTGTGTTTGCGTGCGTGTGCGTATGTGGTGGTGCGTGGTGCATGTGTGGTGGGCGTCGTGGTGCGTGTGTGTGCGTGCGTTGTGTTCGGTGCTGCGTGTGCGTGTGCGTGTGTTGCGTGGCGTTGTGCGTGCGTGTGTGCGTGTGTCGTGTGGTGTGTGGTGTGTCGTGTGCGTTTTGCGTGTGCGTGTGTGTGCTGCGTGTGCTGTGTGCGTGGTTGCGTAGTGTGCGTGTGTTGTGCGTGTGTGCGTGGGTGTGCTGCGTGTCGTGTGCGTGTGCGTGCGTGTGGTGTGCGGTGCGTGTGCGTGTGTGCGGTGCGTGTGTGCGTTGTGTGTGTGCGTTGTGCGCGTGTGCTGTTTGTGCGCGTGTGCGTGTATAGCGTGCGTGTGTGCTGTGTGTGTGCGTGTGGTGTGGGTTGTTGCGTGTGTGGTTGTGCGTGTGGTATGTGTGCGTGTGTGCTGTGTGCGTGGTGCGTTTGTGCTGTCAATGTCGTTGCGTGTGCGTGTGGTTTGTGCGTGTGCGGTGTGTGCGTGTGTGCGTGTGCGTGTGCGTGTGGTGCGTGTTGCGTGTGTGCGTGTGTGTGTTTCGTGTGCGTTTGGTGTGCGTGTGTGTGTGTGTGGTGGTGCGTGTGTGCGTGTGGTGGTTTGTGCTTGTGTACTATGTTGCGTGTTGTGTGTGTGTGTGCGTGTGCGTGTGCGTGTTGGTGTTGTGCGTGTGGTGTGCTGTGTGTGCTGTGTTTGCGTGTGGTGTGTGCTTGTGTCGATGTGCGTGTAGTCGTCGTGTGCGTGTGTGTGTGTGCGGTGTGCGTGTGCGTTGTGCGTGTGTGCGTGTGGGCGTGCGTGCGTGTGTGCTGTTGCGTTGTGCTGTGCGTTGTGCGTGTGTATTCGTGTGTGTGTGGTGCGTGTGTGCGTGTTGCGTTAATGCGTGTGGTTGTGCGTGTGCGTGTGGGTGTCGTGTGTGTGCGTGTGTGCGTGTGTGTGTGCGTGGTGTGGTGTGTGCGTGTGTGTCGTGTGTCGTTGTGTACAGTGCGTTGTGTGTGCGTGGTGGCGTGTGCGTGTGTGCTTGTGCTGGTGTGGTGCGTGGTTGTGTGCTTGCGTGTGCGTGTGTGGGTTGTGTGCGTGTGTGTGTGTGCGTGTGTGCGTGTGTGTTTGTGCGTGTGCGTGTGTGCGTGTGCGTGTGTCGTGTGTGCGTGTGTGACGTGTGTTTGTGGTGTTTGCGTGTGTGCGTGTGCGTGTGGCGTGCGTGTGCGTGTGTGCGTGTTGCGTGTGTCGTGTCGCGTATATGCGTGTGTGTGCGTGCGTGTGTGCTTGTGTGCGTGTGTGGTGTGTGCGTATGTGCGTGTGTCGCGTGTGCGTGTGCTGCGTGTGCGTGTGCGTGTGTGCGTGTTTGCGTGTCGTGTGTCGTGTGTGCGTGTGCGTACGTGTGTGTCGCGTGTGCTGTGTGCGTGTGCGTGTGGGTGTGCGTGTGGTGTGCGTGGTGTGCGTGTGGTGCGTGCGTATTGCTGTGCGTGTGCTCGTGTGCGTGTTGTGCGTGTGTTGCGTGTGTACGTTTGTGCGTGTGCGTGTGTGCGTGTGCGTGTGCGTGTGTGCGTGTGGTTCGTGTTGCTGTGTGCGTGTGTGCGTTTGTGCGTGTGTGTGGTATGCTGTGTCGGTGCGTGTGTGCTTGTGTGCGTGTGCGTTCGTGGTGTCGTGTCGTGTGTTGCGTGTGCGTGTGTTCTGTGTGCGTGCGTAGTGTGCGTGCGTGTCGTGTGTGTCGTGTGTGCGTGTGTGCGTGTGCGTGTGCGTGTGTGCGTGCGTAGTGTGTGTGGTCGTGTGCTGTGTGCGTGTGCGTGGTGCGTTGCGTGTGTCGTGTTTCGTGTGCGTGGCGTTTGTGCGTGTGTGTGTGTCGTGCGTGTCGCGTGTGCGTGTGCGTGTCGCGTGTTCGTGTGCGTGTGTCGTGCGTGTGTCTGTTGCTGTGCTGCGTGCGTATGTTTGTGCGTGTGCGTGTGTGCGTATGTTCGCGTGCTGTGTGGTGCGTGTGTGTTCGTGGCGTGTGCGTGTGCGTGTGTGCGTGTGTGCGTGTGCTGTGGTGCGTGTGCGTGTGTGCGTGTGTGCGTGTGCGTGTTCGTGTTTGCGTGGTCGTGTACGTTTGTGCGTTTGTGTGCGTGCGTGTGTAGTGTGTGTGTCGTGCTGTGCGTGTGTCGTTGTGCGTGTGCATGTGCGTGTGTGCGTGGCGTTTGCGTGTGCGTTGCGTGTGTGCGTGTGTACGTTGTGCGTATGTGCGTGTGTGCGTAGTGCGTATTTGGTGTGCGTGTTTGCGTTGCGTTTGCGTGTTTGATGTGCGTGTGCGTGTGCGTAGTCGTGTGGTGCGTTGTGTTTGGTGTGCGTGCGTTGCGTGTGCGTGTGTGGTGTGCGTGTGCGTGTGTGTGCGTGAGTGCGTGTGCGTGTGTGCGTGTGGTGTGTGCGTATGTGCGTGTGTGCGTGCGTGCACGTGCATGTCTCGTGTGCGCGTGTGTAATATGCGTGTGCGTGCGCGTCTTGTGCGCGTCCGTGTGCGTGTGCGTGTGCTTATGTGCGTGTGTGCGTGCGCGTTTGTGCTGTGTGCGTGTGCGTGTGTCGTGTTTATGGCTGTACGCGTGTTCGTGTGTGCGTGTGCTGTGCGTGTGTGCGTGTGTGCGTGTGTGCGTGTGTGCGTGTGTGCGTGTGTGCGTGCGTGTGTGCGTGTACGTGTTTGCGTGTGTGCTTGTGTACGAATGTACGTGTGTGCGTGTATTCGTGTGTGCGTGTGTGCGTGTATGCGTGTGTGCGTATGCGTGTGCGTATGAGTCTGCGCGTGCGTGTGCGCGCGTCCGTGTGCGTATGTGCGTGTGTTCGTGTTTGCGTGTGCGTGTACGTTTGTGCGTGTGTCGTGTGTGCGTGTGTGCGTGTGTGCGTGTGCGTGTGCGTGTGTGAGTGTGTGCGTGTGTCGTGTTTGCGTGTGTGCGTGTGTTCGTTGAGCGTGTGTGGTGTGCTTGTGGCGTCAGGATGTGCCTGTGTACTTGTGTACGTGTGTATATGGGTGCATTTGACGTGGGTACGTGGAATCGCGGGTGGGTTGTGTGTGCGTGTGATGTGCGTGTGCGTGCGTGTGCGTGTGCGTGTGCGTGTGCGTGAGCGTGTGCGTGTGCGTGTGTGTGTGTGTCCGTGTGTGTGCGTGTGTGCGTTTGGGCATGTGTTTTTGTGAGGGCATGTGTGTGTTTGTGTGCGTGTGTGCGATGTGCGTGTGTGCGTGTGTGTGTGCGTGTGTGCGTGTGTGCATGTGCATGTGTGCGTGTGCGTGTGTGCTGTGTGTCGTGTGCGTGTGCGTGTGCGTGTGTGCGTGTGTGCGTGTGTGCGTGTGTGCGTGTGCGTGTGGCGTTGTGCGTGCTGTGTGTCGTTTGGCTGTGTGCGTGTATACTCGTGTACGTGTGTACATGGATGCATGTACGTGGGTACGTGGGCGCGCGGGTGCATGGTTGCGTGTGTGTTGATGCGTGTGCGTGGTGTTCTCGTGCGTGTGCGTGAGGTGTGCTGTGTGTGTGTGCGTGTGCTTGTGCTCGTGTGGGCATGTGTGAGTGTATGTGCGTGTATGCGTGTGTGAGTGTGTGCGTGTGTGCGTGTATGCGTGTGTGCGTGTGTGCGTGTGCTGGTGCGTGTGTGCGTGCGTGCGTGTGTGCGTGTATGCGTGTGTGCGTGTACGTGTGTCCGTGTGTGCGTGTGTGCGTGCGTGCGTGTGTGCGTGTATGCGTGTGTGCGTGTGTACGTTTGTGCGTGTGTGCGCATGTGCGTATGTGCGTGTGTGCGTGTTTGCGTGTGTGTGTGCGTATGTGCGTGCGTTCTTGCGCGCGCGCGTGGTTGTGGATGCATGTTAACTTTAGGACGACAATACATGCGTTGCTCAAATGTCGTAAATTAGATTGTTTTCGTTTCTGCTGGAGCTGATTAGATTTTGGAAGAAATTCAACGGCGTAGAGAGGGTTTTGTAAGTTAGCTGGTGGTGTATTGTTACACACCATATATATTTTAAAAGTAGGCAACTTCAGGCAAATCTTTCCTCGATATTTTCAAACAGGTATACCTCGTTAATATTTTTCAGGATTTAATGCAGAATTCTACGTCGTCTAATATAGGGGGATATGCGCAGCTTAGGTTGCTTTTTAAAGTAAATTAACTATACACAAAGTAAAGTAAATTTTTGCCTAATTTTTAGTCTTTATTTATTTAAATGCCATAGTTGTTCAAAATGTTATTCATATTCTTGCAAACACATATTAACTCTTCTCCAGAAATTCCGTTTGGTACATTTAGGAAAGCGTTTTTTATAACTTCACCCATATTTTAAACTCCAGTGGACGGTTCCAAATAAACACGTTCATTTGCATCCCATAAAGGATAGTTCGGTTTATTTAGATATGGCGAAATCGCTGTCCAGTTAACATAGCTATTTCCACAGATCCATATCGTGTAATAAAACTTTTACAGTTCCTGAATAGTGGTCCAGTGCACTATGAGGTTGCAACCTAAACCTGCCACACTTAAATGTTAAATAGTTAAAATTATACACTGATGAATATGAAAAATTGACCTCTATTTTATTTGGAGCAGTTTTGCATTGTCTGTTAAATTCAATTTGCATTCATGTCGTCCTAATTTGAATATTCTATTGTCTTTTTCACGGCGCAACTGAATGTACTAGAAAGTAGGGTTGATTACACCTACCGTAAAGGGGTTTTCTTATTATTTCCTGTTGATTTTAGTACATGTGTAAAGTGTACTCTTTTAACCATAAATAAACAATTCAATAGGGTACTGCTAAAATTACTTCCCGATCCTTAAATGGTAAATCGTATATATTTCAGATACATTCACACCTGCAATCTTCCTAAAACCGGTCACAAACTGAGATATCGTTACATCATCCACTTAATTCTTATGGATCTTATATCCTATGATTTCTTTTAGGTCCCACTCCCTTGTTGCTAATCACCAGAATTATTAGCTTGGAAAAAACATATCTAGTGGTAACGATAGCTTAAACATCATGGTTATGTACAACTTGCATCTATGGAAGTATACTCCTTTACTAGGCACGAAACGCATACGTTCGACGGACGATTTGTCCCAGTCACTATACTATTTTTTGTTTTTGGGAGACATTACTACGGATTGCCTAAAGCAGCGCTATTGCTCCTTTACTCAGTTTACAGAAAATTGCTGATACGAAAGTGGATTAAATCTTAAATTGGAGTATTGAAACAAGTTGCATAGCTTTCGTTTACTAATGCTAGTAGTGATTAGGGGCCGGTTCTGACCAGCTCAATGTCACTCGCCCTCTGGTGGTGAGAAATGTAAGATTTTGTATCTCTTCAAGGTCAAGCTTTTGAGAAATTAAAATTTTAGAGCTCGCTAAAAATAGAAATTGCAATGTCATCATCATCATATTACATGGTCACTCTGCGGTTAAATGTTTTGGGAAATTTGTATGTCAAGGTCAAAAGCTAAAATAGAAATTGCAAGGTCATCATGATATTACAATTCTTAGAAGTCTACAAATAGAGTGGTCAAGATCAAAGATTATTGAACTGTAGGGGTATCATGACATTTCTTAGAAGTATAGAAATAGAATCAATTCATGAAAACAAGAAGAACGGTTGTTGTCTATGCTAAAAGTAGACCAAGGTCAAATGGTACTTCATATATTGACTACATTGAATCAAGGTGCAATAGTTTTCTAAACTAAAAGTAGGTGGGTATTTAACAAGTTTAAACATGTTGTGACAGGTACTCAAGTCAAGGACACATTTTTGTGATATACACCACAGGGACGTGTGTTAGATCAGTCAGTTAGCAACTTGTAATTGTTAAACATGGAATTAGGGTTAAACCAAAGCACCTATTGCAAACTTTTAAAAGTGCATGTGACCTCGAGATATCAAAAAGTACAAAGTGATTAATGTGGTAGTAATTAATACTAAGTATGGTGAACGTATAGTGATGGAAAGGGATGATTTTAAATGTATATTACCTCAACGATTTTATGAGTATTTGAAAGAAGAACTCGAATTGAAGAATTTAAAACGCAGCTAAACACGAGGATGACTTCATGAGTAGTTTGGGTGCAGTCAAAAACAACATAACATTTTGTTTTTAATAGTAGTGACACAACCACACATGTTTTAACTAAAATCATTTCTTAAACAGCGTTTAGTCCTAGGCAATTGATGCAAGTACAGTCGTTATAATGCCGGCAGCAATAAATCATTTCTGGAACGATCCAAACTCAGAAGTTCACCGTTATATATGGATACCCCACATAGTTGCAGTAACAATATGAATAATAATTTTAGCTTGGTGCTGTCAAAATAGTTTATTAGCAGTAAAAATGAAGAGAAAGAAGATGAAGGTTATTCTTCTAACACTGGCAGGCAGCCATATGATTTATCTGAAGTGTATAAACAAGCAGCTAATGAATACTTAATCGATTGTATTTATTATAAACTATCGAACGATACTCATCATGCAAAACATGGAAATTGGATACAGTACCACCTCAACTTGCATCAGTATCACTGCTGGTGTGGTAACTGTGATCAAAGCAATAATGTAGTGTTGGATATGAAGGAATGGAATGAGCTTCTAAGATGGCATCATATGTAGAATTACAATTTTTCGATCCAAGAAATTGAAAATAAAATTGATTGGTCAAATGTAAACGAGGATGAAGATATAATCTATGATCAACATCTCTATCTAGCAATCTTGTATTTATTACAATTGAATTGATTAAAGGATAAAAATTGATTGGTCAATGTACGAGGATGAAGATATAATCTATGATCAACATCTCTATCTAGCAATCTTGGTATTTATTACAATTGGGAATTGATTAAAGGATATGAAGAATTTGAAAACTGTTATGATATAAAACTGCTGTTCTTGCACATTCAATTCACATAGTATAGAAGAACTATTCAATTTAAAGGATATAATAAGCTATAGATTGGAATTTCTTGAATCTTACAATCTGGTGTGTTTTTATGAAAAGTTCATACAAGTTGTTGACTACCGTCGTTTTCGTGAGAAAGAATTCCGTGGTGGTGATGATGACATTTATAAAGACATTGATGATGTTATAAATGCTAAGTATAATATTAATTCACATAACACTGTATGTTTAATGGAAATATCGTCCTGCTTATCTAATGTATAGCATTTACTAATAAAGAAATAACTATGATTTGTTTTCTCAATTTAGGTATAAATACCCCGTTTTATCCATCCAGGTAAACAATGTTATTTAAGAAGCGAAGAGTGCAGGTGGTGGTGGTTTAGTGAATACTCTAATCAATAAACTTCCGTTTGAATTGCATTTACCTGGTTACCAGTATTGCGGTCCTGGTAAAGTAGAAAACGACTCGCATGCGGTGACCCTGGTATTAATCAATTAGATGCTCAGTGCAAACTTCATGATATCAGTTACAGAGATTACAAGATTTAGATAGTAGACATAAAGCAGTAAAATTTTACAAAAAAAGCTTGGGAAAGCTTTAAATCATCAGACGCAACATTAGGTGAACGAACTGCAGCTTTAGCAGTCAGTACCGCCATGAAAGCAAAAGAAAATTAGGAATGGGGTGTAAACGTCGATCTAATCTGAAGAAGAAGAAAAATGCAATGGGGAAATTTATTTATGAAAACAATAGCTAAAAAATTAAACCTAACGGAAAATTTCACAGACACAATAAAGTCAGCGCTTTCAACGGCAAAACGTGTGGTAAAAAGTTTAGGAAAGAAAACATTAAAATTCCTAGAGTAATTCCCCCTAAACAAGGAGGGTTTTACCATTTCTTATTCCGTTATTCGCAGGATTATCAGCAATCGGTGCTTTAGCTGGGGTGCATCAGGAATTGCTAAAGCAGTCAATGATGCTAAAAATGCTAAAAAATTGCAAGGAGATCGCGCCATAATCGCATGATCGCTATAGGCTCCTGAATAAGAAAGGTGGTGCACTATATCTAAAACCAAACAAATCTGGTGGTGGTGCATTATACTTAAAACCGTTTCCAAAAACTGAAGATTACCCGAAAGACCGTTAACGGATTTGATTTAAAGAAATACACCAAAATGTACTACTTTAGGGATTTTTATGAGAGATAGCATGCCTAAATTACCACAGAAAAATGAATCTGGAATTATTAACTTAGATAGCCAAAGAGGACCAGGTACATTGGGTTTTCTACAAAAACGTGGTAAAAAGGTATAGTATTACGATAGTTTCGGTAGTCTTCGACCACCAATCGAAGTGATTAACTACTTCGGGGTGTAAAATATATTATAATTACAACCAAGATCGAAACGGAAAACCTGCTAAAGTATTATATGAGATTGATATTTCAGTTCCAAAAGGTTATCGTCTAGATAAAACTCAAGCAATACTCAATATTTAGAAGTAAACACTGACATAATTAGTAATATAACAATTAATTTGACTAATTAAAAGGGTGAATTAATAGAGTTTGGTGAAAGTAAACCATTCACAGTATGCTTAGAACTAAAGAACATGAATCTGAGAATTAATCAAGGACGTATTCCATCTTTCAAAAATTTATATAAAATAAACTTAACCTTTCTGACATCATCTGAAATACTTTCTCATGCCTAGATTATGCTGCATTCATTAGAGATCATCACTTCGCTTGCATAGGTCAGTCCATTCTACTAACCACTTCCACTTGATGACAATTTTGATAACGTTAACAGATTTACATGTATATAGTGTTAAAGTTTTATGTGAATACTCATTCATTACCTAGTAGGCACGATGGCTTCAACAAGCAAGAAAATTAAACTATCAGTGAAAAAAGACAAATATTTTGCAACATATCTTGGTGCAACCATGTTTTAGTTACCAGCCTGCAGAACCACTCAACACCTTCAAATGAAAATATTCCTGTCATATCTATCAGACAGTGATGTGGAGGTGGATTTTCACGATATTTTGAAAACGTTACTTAAATGAGTTTTCATTTACGGATTTAGTGTTGACTAACACATTACTAATGTAATTTATTATTTTTCTGGTATTACACGAACAACAGTTGTTGCCACAGCAACAACCACTATTACCACCGCCACTTCGCCAAATCCAATATCGTGGAAGAATATATCCTCATACAACGAGATGATGACCAGCAGGGCCTTGCAACATTTCCACCAACGCGTCTTACGCAAGGCCCATCAACATTGCAAGAACTTAGGGCGAAGAGCGTGAAATGGTTACATAAAATTTTGGCAGAATACACGAACAGTGTCGGGGTCGTTTCTTGAGCAGCTAACTGTGGAGTTAGCTGAGTTTAACGAGCAGTTAGAAAAAATTAGAAGAAGTATAGTAAAACAGAAAACGTGCTGCGTACGTTAGATGACTTAGATGTAAATATTTAAATTAGTGTGTATACTGTAGTTTAGTCAATTTGTGATGTGTGGATAGTTTTAAATTAGTATATATTAGTAAGAAGTTTTTGCATAATTTGTTTAGTATAGTATTTTTTGTAGAATTTATTGTAGTTATAAGCATTTTTATGTTTTAATAAATAAATAAATGTTAAACCGTTTTGGCGTATTATTTATCCTAAAAATTTTACTACAGCTAAAAAACATCCTTGTATTATTATTATTGAAATATACATACATATAATTCATATTTTGAGTTTTCATGAATACAATGCATATGTACATTGAAGTTTTACTACAGCTAAAAAAATGGGAGTGATAGTTCAATTTGCGCTAGAAAAGTGAAATGATCTACGTTAAGGAAAAATTGAAAACATCTGAAGTCGGACTTACTCATGTATAAATTTCTACATCAAAGTAAAGCAGTCATTTTTGCAAATTTTAAGTACATGTTGCGTTACAAATTTATTTAGTGTAAAATATCATGCATATAAAGAAGGTATGAAAATATAGTACAGTTAAAAGAGAAAAAAGGTTATGTTAAATAAAAGTCAAAACAGTTCCGAAAGCATGTAAATGTGAAAACTTTACGCCATGCATTTATGCAATACAAATGACACAATGCATTCATACATTTGCATATCCTGTTTCAAAATTGTAATTGTATTGTGACTAAGATAAATATAGAATGTTCGCATCACACCTGCATACAATGCTTTCAAAGCAAAATAACTGCGTTCATTATCCTACAATTCTTGAAGCAGTAATATTCACGCTTCATGAAAATTGCAAATTTGGAGTCTTAATCAAACTAAATTAAAAACAAGTCATGTTTTAAGTGCTGTTTGTTGTTTCAAAATTGAATTGGTTAATTTAGGACCATTTTGATACATTTATACATGAAATGGATAAATTGCATGCATGTGTTTCTTTGAGCTTACGTAAGTACAAAAAGTTGAGTTTTAAGTCCTTGTCTCAAAATGGAATTGGTTAATTTAAGAGTCATTTGTTCATATTTGATAAATTTATACATTAATGGACAAATTGACACTTATAAAACACAACTGCGTTGAAAAAAATTTTTCTGAGAATTAGGTGCAAATTTAGATTTTCAGGAGCGCATGTTTTGTAGGACTTTATTTATCGTGAGAGTTAGAATACTTTATTTCATAAAAAATCGTTAGAATATTTTTTAGAAAAAGACATATTACAAATACTTTACAAATACATTAAATATATGTTATATTACATCACATTTATTTATATTAATACTCAATTTATTTGAAAATATTAAAAATGTAAAGATACATTTACCTTTTATATCGAATTATGATGTATAACATTTCAGAGCTAAGGTAGGCTTTTTTTAATAAAAAATCGTTAGAATTTTTAGATAAACAACATATATTACAAATATTTGAAATAAATAAAGAATTTTATTTTACATCAGAATTTATCTTAATAATTTATTGTTTTTGTACATTATTAAAATGTAGTTATAAATTTACGCATTTCAGGGTTAAAACTTATTTATCATGCTCTTCTTATCATATGCCTACTACCGTTTCCATCATTACACTTAACAGCTTTTTCTAATGTTACAATTTTTATTCATTCTTAATTATTCACTATTGTATATCAGTGTACAACATTTATTTTACTTAATGTTAAATACAACATTTCACTTCATCATAAATCACTTTATATATGGTTCATTTTAAAATTAAAATTTTCCTAACGTCACAATTTTGATTATTTATTACATATAAATACAATAACGCATTTAAACACTACAACATATAAATACCAAACATGTTTAAATGTTTTATTTTCAAACTCGAAGCTGCCTCATTCTCTTTTCATACAGCTCTAAATCTACTTTTAATTCTTTAATTTTTCGTATCAACACCTCAACCTCTTCTTTCGCTCGACAATAGTTAATACTTGTTCTTTTCTTACCTTCTTATCTTGCATACTACCATTTTCGTCATTTCTAATAGATCACCCAAGCGAGCCTTTTATTGTAAATTCACATCCTTCAAAATCGCTAACTTAGACAAAAATTTCTTCTTCTTTCCATGAACTTATTCTATTTTATACTTCCAAGAAATGTCATGATACCTACAGGTCAATAATCTTTGACCTTGACCACTTATTTTTAGACTTCTAAGAATTGTAATATGATGATGACATTGCAATTTCTATTTTTAGTTTTTACGTTGACATACAAATTTCTCAAAAACGTTTGAATGCAGAGTGACCTTGTAATATGATGATGACATTGCAATTTATATTTTTAGCGAGCTCCAAAAATTTAAATTTCCCACCAAAAGTTTGACGTTGAACAGATCCAAAAGCTTACATTTCTAACCACCAGAGGGCGAGTGACCTTGAGCTGGTCCAGAATCGGCCCCTAATCACTACTAATGCTAATTAATTTTATTTGTTGCTCGTTAAAGAAGACAGAAAGGAACTTCATATTTTGTAAAGGAAAATGAGTGTTTAGCCGTGCTTTGGGGTATCGAAAAATTTTGACTCTATGTCGATAGGTCAAAGTTTAGAGTCATTACCGTTTACCGTTCCTTAATTTAGCTTAATAAACTCCAAAGTCCGTTAGGTCGCTTGACTAGGTTGGCCATTTGGTTACTACAATATAATCTTAATAACATTCTTCGCCCAGGGAGAAATTACTTGTTTTGCTGTCAGCTTCAGTGCGTAGGATAGATTCTGTAACATTAGGAGAAAATATCTCGTCAACACATGGTGGGGTAACTAGAACATAGACAATGCTCGCTAGTTATTTTATTACTATTGGCCGGAGATGCATGCCCACATCATTAGATATATTGGCCGGTGTGTTAGCTGAGTTTCCCATAAAGTCTAACAACAAATGCTTCTTGCACTTCTGGCTCATCGAACTACGGCTTTTTATTGATGGCGAGTACTTTGTACCAATTTGGTCGGGCCCTTGCCACGTTCAGCTAGGGGATACAATCATATATTAGTCGTACCTGACATTGTGTTGAATTTTTTTTTTGTTTCTTAATCTAACGATCAGCTACAGGTAATAGTATGGCTAAACTATTCGAAGAAAACATCTTGTTAGTTAAACCCCACATGCAAAGAATTTACGAATCTCTGAGCAGCACTATTCTTCACGGTCCAAGTTAACCTGGCATAGCATATAAATCGTGCCTATAAAAGTGAGACTCATCAATCTATTATCCTTAACATAAAAACAGACGTTATACCTAGTACTCTCCAAGAGATTGGCCGTAGAAGGGAGACTTTGTGCATTACTTTTCATTTCTTTACGGCACCTAGGTTGATAGTTCTCTTTTAGATTCACAAAAAGGTACACTCGTAGACGTATGAACTTTTTTTTACTAATAGTATTCCTGAACAGGCTAAGATCTGCCTAACGTGCTAAAGCACATAGTAACACTGGGAGGGTTTAGGGATATTGTTAGGCTGCCGAGAAATGTTTATGAATGGCTACCTTAAATTGTCTTAAGTCATAGTTTGGAGGAAAACACGTACTTCGTACGTCTTTCGTAGACACACTTGCCATGGTAATAGCGATAGAGCAAAGAAAGAACCAAAACTATTCTTCTATGCTCAAGAGACTGTATCAAGGGTGTGTTGGGGAGCACCGATCCAGATGTGGCAATTGTATTCCAGATGGCGGCGAATTTGGGCCTTATGCAGTACTAGGAGTTGTTGCGATGTGAAGTACTATTTAGATCTGTATAGAAAGCCAAGTTTACGGGAGCTGGTCTGCTGGCTGACAACTGGTGGTAAACCCATAAAAGGTTCGATGATACGGACATCCCTAACATAGAAATAGAGTTTGAAAACTTGAGATCTAAGCCATTTATATTTACAGCAGGAAATGGTCGGTCTTTCGTGGCGGACACAAGGCAACCCTCGGTTTTGTCGGATTCTCCATTCAAGGATACGTTCTAAGTTCCTGTTAATTGGGGCTGCCATTTTCACTTTAACGTCCTGACTAGACTTATTGCTGTGGGAAAACAGAACAACTACAACGTAGAGCGCTGTTGCCTGTAAAGCAATGGATTGGGTTAGTTTTTGAGGAAATGAGGTCATTTATATGTAGCAGGAGAAGTGTGGGAGCTATCACTGATAGTTAATAGTAATAATAGTTTTAATAGTAGTTTTTTTCTTAGAGAAGCCATCGGCGACAAAGCGTATGCGTCTTTTGTCGAGAAAGCTGGAGTTCCAATTGATAAGCGTATGGGATAAGCCGAACGAGGTGGTCTTGGCAAGTAGGCACTTGTGCTAAATCTTGTCAAAAGTCGTTGAAATATCTAAAGCTGCTGTGACTGTTTCATGAAAATTTTTAAAATGTTATTCCAAAGTTGGGTGACATATGAAAGAGGATCACCGTTGAACGACTCTGTCTGAACCCATACTGGGGATCGTTTACGAGTTTATTGGACTCGAGGAACGAAATAGTTGGTGGTTGATGGCCGTTTCCATGATTTTCGTTTTGCCAACTTCTACTATGAGGGAAACTCTCCAGATGACATGGAGGTCGAAAAGAGTTTAGACAATACAGGTACTAGCTCGGGGTAGCACTTTTTATGGATGATAGCTGGAATACCGTAAGGGCCAGTCGCCTTGTTTGAGTCAAGTTTATTAATAATAGATTCTAGGAGCTTGTATCGACAGTGGATTGGTTTCATAGCGTAAGGGGTATATTTGGGCGACGGCACAATTTTACCTGAATCATCGAGACATGAAGTTTATGCGAAGTAATCGACAATGAGGTTGGCTTTATTAGCAGGATCAGCGACTGCAGCTCCGTCATAAGACGTCACGGGAGGAAAAGAAGATGTAATGTCCAAAATTTACGACTACCCAAAGAGCATGAGACTAATTATTTGCATTTAGCTTTGGCGATTTTGCTTTTGCAACTATTCCTTGCGGCAATATAGTCGACGTAATTTTCGACAGATTCATTTGATTTCCATTTGGTATAGAGTTTTTGAGATAATGCATCTGCGCAAGCCCTATTAAACCATGGTTGGGAACGGGCATGACCTATACTATTATGTTTTTTGGGAATGCATAACTCCATATCCATCAAGATAGTTTCCGTTATTGAAAGACGAATGTTTAAAGAGGAGGGCCGTTTAAAGAAATATAGATTTTAAAATTATAAAAACTCTGAAAATCTCCCAAAGTGGAATTCAAATGGGCATCCAAAATTTTCCAATATCTGAATAACGGCCAATCTTATAGCAAAATGGGTAAACATTTTCTTAAAGATAATCAAATTTTTATTAACCATTATCTGACATCAATGTTTAAACGCCTACCGAACATAACTATTCTTGTTGTTTTTACAACGTTGCCTATCCTGATTATGAACGTAGTGCAAAAGAGGTTCCATAGTATTATCCTAAAACTATCTGGTGCGACACAACACACGACCTGCCAAACTACAAACTGAAAATTAAAATAAATGTAATAATTTTAATAATACTTTTTTTAGGATAATTATGCGTATCCTATATTAATACGTTCATAACGAAAATACTCAATACTGTATAACTAAAAACAATAATCTATGTCAGATAGACGTTTAAAACTACATGTCAACTAGAGGTTAATAGACAACTAGGTGCTTACTTGAAAAAAAGATCCAACGCCGCCCGCTTCTACAAAAATATCGATAATACAGTTAGAGCATTTACAATCTTATTTAATTAATTTTTAAGCTTATTTGACTGTGTGTGAGGAATCTCTATAAAGAAAAGTTATATAAGGTTAAAATTTCCTTTAAAAAATATGTCTATACATTTTCTTGCTCAGATACTGATAAAATTGTCGACTAAATTACGCATTATATCACAGAATTGGGAAGAACGTAATTAATAGACTTGTTTAAGATCTACATCTTGGCATTTTTATATCTTCGAAATATAGAGCCATTCAGAAACATTTGAGAAAAACCAAAAACTACATTTAATATACCCCCTCACCGGGGCTGAATTTCTTCCAAAATCAAATCGGCTTCAGTAAAAATGCACACACGCACACACGCACACACGCATACACGCACTCACGCACACACGCACACCCGCACAAACACAACCTCAATTAATTTCGTTAAGAACGCTTGTTTCATTTTTAAAACTATTATAGAAAGATATTACTTGTTACTTAATTGTATTCAAAATTAATGATTTAGGGTATATATTTTTTATGAAAGCAGAAACAATTTTTATAGCGTTGAAATGTCTAAATTTAGGATCGGAAATTGTCAAACATTTAAAAATAGTGTTTGCAATAATATTTTAACCACGACTAGATAATTTAAATATCGCCAGCTATGAATCTTATTCTGAAACCAATCAATCGAAGTAGAATTATTATCATTACGAGTAATTTTGGTATGTAAAAAAGGAATTGAATGGTTATGTTCTAATTCTACTGTGAATTCTAAACGGGAATGAAAATCATTAAAATGTTAAGTATTTCTTTTATTTCATCTTGTTTAGCTGTTAATATGTCATCTACGTATAGGTAACAAAATGAAGGTTCAAAACTTAATTTATTAGTGCGCTTGCCTTCTAAGAATTCCATTACCCAATTAGCTACAGTTGCTGTTATAGGAGAACCCATCCTACATCCAAATCTTTGTTGATACGTTTCATTCTTATATTAAAAAATTGTAGTACCCAGACAAAAATTAATTCCATCAATAAATTGTTTTTGGTTTAAATTGATATATAATTTAATAATATCTTCATGTTCACTTAAAATTTTTTTTGTCTTTTTGTATATGTTTCTATAAAAGCTATTAATTTTTTGTTCATGAAAGTTTTCTTAATATTTAATAATGCTTCCCATGTTTTCCATTATAATATTTCTTACGTATAATTTTTTTCTGCTCCTGTTCTATTTTCTATGCAAAACTCAATGTTTAAAATTGTTTTTAAAATATCTTTTTCATAATTTTTCTCTTTCATTTCTTTTTTTGGAAAATTAAAATTATCGCCTCAACTTAAACAGTATAAGATATCATTAGGAATTTCTTGCTCTATATATATTTTACCCAATATTGACTCACTTTAAATTAATTTCTTGCTTTCGTTTCAAATTTTCAATTTTCTTTAATGAATTTTTTTAATTTTATTAGAAGTGTTAGTATATCTTATTAACAAAGAAATAAATAAATGCTCTATTTTATTTTTACATATTTAACACGTTAGCGCCATGTACGCACTATTCTCGGACCAAATCAAGTAGTGTGACCACCGGTGGTCACTTAACAACCAAAATCGATCATGCTCACCGGTAGTCACTGCAACCTCTTTGAAAATTAAGATGTCCATTAGTGCGTGGGCAGGTGGGGCTTAACATGTTACAAACGCACACGAATACTTTCCACTGATACGTTTAGTCCCTTTGTTGTAACTGTATTTGTCATTCACATAACGATAATTTCAGATACCAGATAACAAACAATTAAGAATCTTTTAACTGCTCAAGCTTTTTATTCCTTGGATGTATTTTGTGAGCACAACTTTAAGTAAGCTAAAATTAATTTAGGAGTCAGTATTTAATATTTTATTCTGTAACTTTGACATGTGTAAATGGATTAATCCTATAATCACATAAATAAACTAAGAAAGCAATTACGCTTATTCTAAAGGAACTGTAAAGAACCATAACCTAAAATAACATGATCCATATGACAACACTGTCGACAGTTTATCATACTGGTGACGTGCAACACTTTTTACTTTGCTCGAACTTTACACACTTACTGTATGGATATCTAAATGTACATATATACATGTACATTTTTCACTTACATACCCTTCAATCACATCATGTTTCAACCAGATTGCACCCTGCGCGATTCCTGGCTCTTGCGCCTCTCGCCGAACTTGCTGTTATTTTTTTGTTATTTAATTTAATATTTATTTATCAAATCTGTTTTATTATTATCGCGAACCGTGACAACATTTCCATCCTCTAAGTTTCTTTTTTATTTCGCAACTCATTTTCGGCGCACAGAAATAAACCGTTCATCAGGTGGTAAATACTTAATATACTTTACACTTAATTTGAGAATATACAAATATGAAAACAGAGGATAATACGAATATACGTACTACCTAACCTAACCTTTTCTTCTTTGTGTCATTAAATATATCATCACTTCTCTTCTTGGAATAATTATTTAATAATATATTCACCATTATGGACAAAGCTTTTTTGATTATGGTACATAGTAATCCCACACTTACAATAATCGTCATTAAGTACTCCATTTTTTTGAACGAGTGGAGCAGTCCCTTTTTGTTTCCATATTTTATGAACAGTTTTTCGTATTTATTAGAATGCACTGAATTGGATGCAGCTAAGGTATACGAACAATTATATCAGATGGGCAAAGAAGACCTCCCAGATAAATTGCCTTTAAATAACAGCACTCTTTTGAAATTTCACCTAGATCAAGATCTTTTTCTAAAGTTGTTAGTTTATGGAATTCAATGCAATTCGATTTTTTATTAACCCCGCGGACTACAGGTATATCCAACAATGAATGTTAAAGCCTGCACTATACTCGAGTCAAAATCAGGCAGGATTTTTCGCACAAAAAATCTTTGAAACTGCTGTCGGTTACTTTTTCCGCAGGAGGTTCTTCAGAAACATACAACAAAATGCTTTAAGGAAAATGTATCTAATTTGGACGAACTGAACTTTATAATTGAAAGCAAAGTCCAAATCTACTCTCTAGACTGTCAGTTTGGAATTTGCCATGCAAAACAAACTTTACCTGACAATTGTGATTGCTAGGCAAATACTCACATAGTCCTATTTGTGTGTCAGTGGTATGTTTAAGTGCACTATGTACATCAGACGTTAACCTACCACTTTTGTGTTGAACATCACATGTATTTATGTTACTCCACTTTCCCAACCAGACAGAAAAATCTACCAAAAATTTAATTTGGACACCGAGGACATCCGAAATCGCATCTTGATACTGATCTCGTAAACGAATACCTTTTCTTAAAACTTTAACATTTACAATCTTCCATCTAGTACCAATTTGTCAAGGAAAAAATTGTTCCGTCAACGTTTTTAAAATCGATATTATTTTGCTTTAATATCAAAGCTGCTGTGTTTTTTACATCAAATAGTCTGCATGCAAACAAAACATTTTGCCTTTCGAAGTTTGTAGGAAACTGCACTTTTCTACTGCTGGGGCAGTTTTTACAAAAGAAAATTGTTCTGATTGATAGACTCGTTTTAAATTTTGAAGTTTGCAATGACAAGATTATCTGTGTTACCATCATCTGGCAAATAAAAACATTGATTGGTGAATTTTTAGTAGGTGTAAAAATAATTATTGGGTGATGTTACATAAATTCATTATGTAATTTGGAAGTGTCCTTCCGCAAAGCATTTGATACATTTTTCGATTTAAACGATTATTATCACAGTAAAGAGTTAGTACATGGTAGCCACATTCATGAAAAATTTTCATTACATTGATTTCCATATCTTCTAGATCTTCGGTCTTCATATTTTTACTGAATACATTGCCATATCTTTGTTTTTCGAAAATTCTGACCTTATCATAAAAACTTGCATTGTTTTGGCTACTTCGTTGTTTACAGTGAATCTTTCTAGTTTACCACTTTTATATTGAATTTCAGATCGCAGATATATTTCGTCTAACATCAAATGAACTATAAGTTTATTTTATTAAAAAATTCTCCTTTTGTTTTTAGACAGTTTCTGTGAAAATTCTGATTTCCACTTTCGTAACCATGAATTACACTTGACAAATGTTTTAAGTACTTAAATATAAGGTATCCCTTAGCATTTTATAAACAGCTGGATAAGAAAAATACAGTCGCGTAGAAAAGATCAGTGTTTCTGGACAATAACTTTTTTTTTATTAATACTCGTATCTAATTCTTCATACAAAAAATGTATTTTGTATTTGTAAATAAAAATCGTTACTAACATCTTAGTCTGGTTCGCCGGATATATTACTTAAATATTCATTTAATAAGAAACAGGGTATCTTCAAATTGTCGACGGCTGTCAGTTGAAATGTATCGAAACATATAATAATTGCTGTTAGTTCAGACCGTTTCGTTAAGATGATTTCAATAGTGAACATTTTCCTCAAAATTTATGGAACACATCTTTTCCATCGTGAATTCGAACTTACTGTATGAGTTTGAGTTCTGAAGTTATTTTGAAAGATGTGGTTATGTTAGGCACACCATCTGTACATATTTTTAAGAGTAACACAAAACTTTCAATTCCTTTACAAAACCAGTGGCCGGAGATGTGTAACACACAAACCTCTGAAGCTGATCAAAACTATATCTGCAGCACTCGCTGCTAATATAGCCAGCTCCTCTTTTCTTTTCTTGTGCATTCGACTTTCTACGGATGTTTCTTCTTGAGGTCTTACAGGATGGATGATCTGGAAATATACTAGGAAATGAATCTTCCTCTAATGTTGGTGTTTCGTTAGTAGCAGACAGAACCTTTCCATCTTGGCAACAAAAATTTCTTGAAATAAATCTTTCGTTAAAATGCTTGATGTAAACTGCAGAATACGTAGATGAGAAAAAATTATTACGGATAACTTTTCTTAGACATAAAGCGCGCTGTTTATCATTGTCAGGAAATTTAAAAGTTGAAACAGTTTCGGTAACGTCTTTAACAGAACAGTTTGATTGGCAAAACGGTACACAACACTTTCTAACCATCTGCAGAGAAGAAGCATCACATATCTACCCACACACATTTCTATATTCATTACAAAATACAACCTCAATTTTTAAAAGCAAGTGGTTCTATTATTTATGTACAGTTCGATTCAATTATAGTTGGGTATGACTCATTCTTAAAATTACACGAACAAAGATTTAGGTAACGGTCTCTAGTAGCTATATATACCAGAAGCTATTAAGGCACATAATTCAAAGACCGGTTACGCGATTCTCGAACTTATGAAATTAGGCGGTAAGCAGAATGGTGCCTGGTAGTTATATATACCAGACACGTGTAGATTCCGCGCGCATCGAGATTTAGATCAGCTGTGGTAGCATTATATATTCCAGGGTCCATTGCCGATACCCTCGTGTCGAGTTTTAGTGCAATTCCTTTGTTTTAACTGTTAAAATATTGTTATTTACGTCTGTGTATGGTCAGTTTGAATTAAGTAAGTTATTTATAGACTGTTTTGCTACTATTGTATTAGTTATCATCAAATTATTTGATCTCTAACAAAAAATTTTTAGATTTATTTTGTTACTGAAACATAACCACAAAAAGCAAGATTTTTATTTTAATTCACCAAAATGCCAAATTTCGTTTTATAAAACTTATGTTGGCTGCAAAGTGATATAAAAATATGTATATATAGGTTGCCAACAAAATTTTTGCAAACTGTTTCAACGCTAGGAAAATACCGGGTGTCCGATCAGAAAATGAACATTAGTGTCGTATAAGACTACCTACATATACGATTGTAGGGTTGGGTCACTATAATCTAATTAGCTGATACAGTGTGGCAGTCTATATAGTGTATATTATGAATGCTTTTTGATTTATTTTCAGTATGCCTGGCCAAAAACCGCTAACTGAAGCAGAGTTAGAAGAAATAGTCGCAGATGCTAGCGATATAGATTATTGCGATTCCGAATTCGGAGGAGATGATGACGCTGACGATGATCTACTTTTGGAGTCCCTATCTTCATCGTCAAGGAATACATTCATTTCTTCTTCACCCTTATCGGTTGTTGACGCTGAACCCAGCACCTCTTCAAATTTTACGTTGAAAAAAAAAGTCGTAAATGCTACTTTACCGCACGAGAGTGAGGACGAAGAATGTTTTCATGACTCAGATGCTGACCCTGACTTTGACCCAAATGATGCGTTTGATGATCCACCTAACAAGCTTAGAAAGTTTCTTTCTGCATATAGTGAGCCGCCAACCGATGAAAAAATGCAAGCATAGTAAGAGCTGCTTCACAAAAAAAGGTTCCTCCACTGGCAAGCAATTCTAAATCTGAACAAATTTTTCCTTGGTCAAAGAAAAAGGAACAGAATTTGAAATTCAATTCATACAATTATACTGAGTCTTCATCAGTGACCAGAATGGTCGATTCCTGGAAATCGATAGATTTTTTCAAGCTCTATTTCAACAACGTAATATGTCAAACAATAGTTGATGAATCAAATCGATATGCAAATCAACGAAATACTGAATTGGAGTTGAAGAACTCCATGCATTCTTAGGTATATTGATAGTGATGGGATTTCACAGTCTTCCCACAATGAGATTGTATTGGTCCACAAATATTAACTTTTACGTTGAACGTGTTGCAAAAGTGTTTACTCTTAAAAGATTTTTAAAAATCCTTAGATATATGCATCTTAACGACAATGGAAGCATGCCTCAACCAAAAATTTCTAATTTCCATAGGTTGTACAAACGAAGACCATTAGTAGATCATATTAAAACTGCATTTCTAGCAGTCTTTACGCCATACAGGCATTTATCAGTAGACGAAAGCATGTATGCTTTTAAAGGGCGTATGTCGCTCAAACACAATTATTGATTTGTAATCGATATAATCCTCGTAGATACTTTACGATAACATAATTATCGATACATTTGTGATTATTTCATTTTTGTAGAGGAAAGTGTGTACAATGTAATGTAGTTCGAAGTTCAACGAAATTATACATGCTTGATATTTTCATTTAGCACATAGTTTAAATAGATTTTATATTGCTACAAGTTAAATGAAAACCAATTAACATAAATCAGTACATGTATTCAGTCCACATATAGTAGAGTTATCAATATGTTACGTAAAGATTGGAATATTTATATTACATTGGAATTAAAACATTTAAATTAAAAAAATTATTCATTATTAGTGTCACTATCAGAAGTGGAATCGTTAACAGATATAATTAATGGCTGCTCGACCTCAAAATGTTTTTCAACTTCCCACTAACATAGACACGGCATGTTTAATGTATTTCTGCCAATATGTCCCTTCAATTCGTTACCAAGGAATCCATCCAAATTTCTTTTACATGCCAGTTCAATTCGATTAAATTGATAGTGATATGGTGGGAACCGAAATACTCTGTGTTCACACTTCTTTGCTATTTCATCTATTTCGTACACCTTTGGTATCGCATTATATGCAACTAATTGCAGTAATTATGTTCTAAACATGCTTGGTTCATAAACTATGTTGTGCTTTAATAGAAACTTACATATTTCTTCCTTCTTAGATGATTTATTTGGAATTTTTCTAGAAGATTGGAATGATAACTAGCGTTGTCCATTACAATTAAGTTTGTAATTAAATTATTTTCAAATCATTTTGTAAACAACTCCGCGCACACATCTCAATGATAGTTTTCAGTTTGTGACTTTGTAGAAAATAAAAGAGAAAGCATCGGAAATAAATCAATCTTCATTACCTGCATCTAAAAAATACATTTATTTTATTAGGAATTATAATGAATAACTAAATTACAACAAACCCTTTTCCTTCACACACTGGCTTCTTTTTCACGCTTTCCTTAGATTTATCATGTCAGCTTCTTTTGTGCGATCCTCGACTGAAAGTCCAAGTTCACATAAGAATACAGAATTGTATAATTTTTCTTCTTTATTTTTGTAACATTCTCTTAACAATCGTACACGATTGGTAGCAATATGTGGTGCTTCCAGTAAACCTCTCCTACCATCTTCTACTTTAGATGAACATCCAATGGAATGTATGAGACGTGTTAAACTTGACTACTACTTAATTCTATTTGTAATGATGCCAGCGTAACATTTATACATACAAAAACAGGTAGAGTGCTAGACATGTCTTGCATGTTTTTATTTACATTTTGAATGCATTTCATAAATGTTTCTCTTTACAGTATCCTTCTCACAGTTGTCAACTTTGGTAGACTTAGATTTTGTACGTTTTCCCCGCTTAACTGGTTCGACTGTGGAGGTTTATTTTATTTTTGGGCTTCTGTAACCCTTTTTTATAGCACTAACTGTATTTGTACTAACCCCACATGCTTCAGACGTGTGCTAAAAGTATTCCTTCCAAGTATCATATTTTACACAATACCTGCATAACAGATTCAAATGGAACGAATTCCAATTGATTGTCACGTTCCGGTTCAAAATAATGCACGTTCATAACTACGAGCTGCGTTTGAGGTTTAAGGTGCTTATTAGGTAGCATATGTGAAATTTTGTAAATTCTATATAAGTTATGTGACAATATTTTCAGAACAATATGAATAATATAAACTATAATTTCAGAAAATGACAGTAGTGACAGATGCTGCTTCTTGATCACGACACGTTTTAGTGCGCTAATATGAATTGTACAGCAGATTTATGTTTTTATTGCCATCCTTCTCTAATACATGCAGTTGAGAGAGAAAAAAGATATAAAAAGATGTAATTTTATTATAGAGCTTTAGATCGATGAGTCATACCCAACTTTATTTGAATCAAACTTTATATGTACCTTTTAAGACAATTATTGTTACGCTGTGCCAAATTTTTGGGGCTTTTTTATACACAACTTTGGGTAGATACACAGCAGTGCAACATGTAAATTCGTACTGTCACCCGCACCGGAGATAGTATTCAACTTTTTTCAAGGCAATCTCAGTGATGCATTAAATATTGATAATCAGGGTATTTTTAATGCAACTTCAATAAATTTGACAAAAATTTGAACCGCTCTCCCTCCTAAACAAATCAAGATAGACGAATACTGCCGGTGACTTTTTAGCAAATTTAATTCTCTACAACTTTCTTTCTATACATATTTTCGATATCTCTTACCGTTTTGCAGCTTTTCCATTATATGCAACTAACATTATGGTCACACGTTCTCCCAAAGTACATTCTTTACTACTGTCTTTACCAGAGCAGATATTAAAATCATAGGTGTAGCCAGTTTTTGAGTCACATCTTGCCCACAATTTCACTCCTCATTCTATTGGTTTTGAACTTTGCCATAGCTTCATCTACGCTTTGAAGGGTACTGTCAGACCGGATATGTGAAAATGTATGTTTCAAACAAGATATAACTTCCTCCATGTTACACAATTTGCTCGCATTGTTCGGTTTTCTTGTAGTATTGAAGCATAGTTTGGAAGAAAGCAGTTGAAATCTGTTTCGCGATATTGCAGATTTTATCATCTTATTTCCAAGAGATGAATTGGCTGACCTGTAGTGAGATTGAACTGGAACTTGGTTGTGTGACATAACTAAATAACATCCTAACGCTAGCACAATTTAGTATTGATCTGTAGCACAAATAGACTCTTTTTTGTTCTTTTCCAAAATTTTCAGCCGTTCATTAGTTTTTCAGCAATCCATAGAAAAAAGGTTTTTAGGAAATAATTTGAGGAATACATCAAGTTCAGAAAATGATCTATCTAAGTTTGACAGAATTATAGTCTCTAATTCTGTAGGAACAGTCTTTCTCAGTTGAAAATTCATATCTATAGGCGACGATTTAACAAGAACTACATTTCGTGGTTCATTTCCAGTATCGCTATCTTCTAAAGATGAATTTTCCGTTGAGTCTTCGTAAGATTCTGAATCTTTTTTCCTTATCTTCTGGTTCATCTTCTTATCTGTCACTTCTGTTTTTCTTTTCCTTTTTTTTTCTTGACTTGTTGACGGTTGTACGCTTTGATCACTAGAAATGTCTGTATCTGATTGAATATATTCGGAACCGCTATCTATAAACGGGTTATCTATATCTTCTTCTAAATCGAAAATATCGATACTGGCTAAGTGAAGTAGTTCACCCTCAGACAGTCCCTTTATCCTATAATGGAAGATATGTTTGTAATACCGGTGGGACGCATGTAACCCGTTGTAATATAATTGGGATATAATTGTCCCATTAGATAATATAACAAAAAAGGACTAAAATATATTCTAATGCAACTAATAAATGAATTTGTACTTTTTTAGTAGACCTACCTAGACATTTTTACCAAAGTGTGGTGAGTAAATAGCTATGAATTCTAAGAAATAACAAGCTCTAATAGGCAGTGGCACATACACGACTAAATAAAAACACGTAGGTTAGGTTTGTGCAGAGTATAATTCCTAAAATTACGGCGGGAATATATACTAGGTACCTTGACTACCAGTGGGATTGGAGTTGAACGCATTAATAACTTATACTTGTCCCTCTGAGTATCTGAAACAACTTAGTCGGTCACGTATAACCCAATGGGAGTGAAAGGGTTAAAGTAAAACTAGTGAAGGAAAAAGGGAAAATAAGAATGGAATGGAGAATGGAAGTAAGCTGTAATCTTTTAATAAACACTTAAAGAAAATAATGCTTCATTTCTTTGATACTGATACCTGATGATGCATACAATATTATACTAAACATATTCTTGGCATGACTAAATTACATTTCTAAACAACGCCTTTGTACGATTTTCATGTGTAGAATATTGTAAATGAGTACTACATAAAAAGTGGAGTATCGAAAATGTGATTTCTAACAAATAAACTATATTAAAATTATCTGTTAAAACATAGTAAACTAATCTTTACAAGTCTAGTAAAATGCATCTTAATGTTACGAACCTTAACAAGAAACAAATAAAGCAGTATAACCATTAGAGTAGTTACATTGTCAGTCACCATAAAAAATTATATTTTTACCTCATTGTAAATGTTTTTATTGTGAAGGAATAGCATCGATTGAAACTGTGTATTAAAGAACAAAGTATCAGCAAGTTAGAAAATAAGAATATTAGAAGTCTCACGTACACATCGTTTATTTACATCTTACATTTTCTACTTTAAGCTATATAGCAGTATGTAAAAGTAACAATGCTACATAATATTCATAAAATAAACTTCAAAAAAAAAAAGATTAAATTTTCGGAGAAAGTGGAGCATACTTTTCGTGCTGTAAATGTCTAATGTCTATACAATATTGGAGGCCATCATTGTATGAAAAATTGGTAACTTTACAGGCAAGTTTTTTATTTTAAGACAATCTTGTTAAAACTTTAACTGACATTATTATAAGTTTTTGTTATGAACGAATAAGTTCAAAGGTAAATATGCAATTAAAAATTATTATAAATTTTATTAAATACATAAATAAAAAGTTTACCTCGAGTAGGATTTGAACCTACGACCTGTACTTTCAGAGTACTAACCAAATGCGCCATAAAGGTTCAACAATCGATGTAAATTTTGTCTTTATGTATGTAAAACTGATGTAAATTCTAAATATAATGAGATTACAGTGAAATTACTTATATACTTAGAATTTACATCAGTTCTACATACATAGACAAAATTTACAACGATTGGGGCTTGAACCTGATAGCATTACTGTACTCTAAAAATACTGGTCGTAGGTTCAAATCCTACTCGAGGTAAACTTTTTATTTATGTATTTAATAAAATTAATAATAATTTTTTAATTTAAATGGCATTAATTGGATTTTTGGCCAAAATCAACAAATCAAAGAGATTTTTCATATAGGGTGGTTCAGTAGGATAATACTCAACAATCTAATGTGGGAAAACTACAAGAAATCTGAAAATTTGGTACTTAATTTATTAGGCAACACTTGTCTAAAATATCGTTAGGTTAGTCGCACTTCCGACTATACCGGAAGTAGATTCCAACTTCCTTATTTTAATTGGGGTATCCTATATATTAATACATTATTAGATTCTATGTATAAATTTAATAGCTTATCAAAAAACAATATGAAAATGTAAACTTTCACCATTAACACTCGTAATAAAATACTTATCTTTTTTGGGATTTTTTAATGGTGTACTTTAAATTATACAATCTAAACGTTTCGATAACACTTACAGTTATCTTCGTCAGTAGTAATGTTTGTTAAAAATTGTTAAAGATGTAGTAAACAATTTTATCAAATTTGAAAAATTCAAACATTTTATGTTTGCATTTTTCAAATTTGACAAAATTGTTTACTTATAATTTAAAGTACACCATTAAAAAATCCCAAAAAAGATAAGTATTTTATTATCAAAAAACAAGTTTCATAAGATCAGTATTGAAGTACGAATTCGAGATTAAAAAACGAGTGGCGTAGACACGAATTTTTTAAAGAATGAGTGCTTCAAAGTCTTACGAAACACGTTTTTTATGCTATTTTTTGTAATTTGCCCGTTTAAGAAAACTCATTTTGTAAGAGTGACATGCATGACATAACTCCGGATCAAGCTATGCCAACCTAAAAATTTTCGTAAAATGTTCCATGATATAGTTAAAGCCAAACAAAGTGGCGCGCACGTCATCAATGACGCATTTCCAAGCCTTATGTGGCTACGCTTCCGTCGCAAATTGTACAATAAAATTTGTAAAAAAAAACTAAAGGTGATGCAATTAATATAATACTTTTGAGATAAAATATTGTACGTGCACAAGCTTGCTTTTGTTGGGTTTAGATGCCTCTCAATGAAAAATTTTATCAACAGGTCAGCAAGTAACGGCGTCAACCTAGTCACTATTAGAGATGGTGCTGTGTTGCCGTCTTTTATTCATCGATTCATCGATATTTTGAGGTTACGGATGACATTATTCTGACAGCATATTTGATTGATTTTTGTCATCAACAATTTGTAATAATGAGATCTGTATTTTCATTCTTTGATTGCCAAAATGGATAGTCAATGCAAAAACATCGTGGCATTATTAATTAGCCATTTCGAGCAAGAAAGGGATAATAATGGGCCTCTGTTAGCCTTAAATGCTATTCGACAGGTAAAATTTGGATAGTACATATAAAATAATTGTACTGTAAGAGTATTTTATTGTAGCGTATAGCTGCTGCTCTAAACGTCAGTTTAAGTACAGTAAGCAGAGTCTCTCAAGCAGAGAAAACAAGTTAAAGTCGCCGAAGAAAGATTGTTGCTATTCTAAGCGAGTAACAAACACAGCAACATCAAGATAGTGAATTATTGAATGGCATTACCACTTCTTTGAGAAGATTTCTCGAAGAACTTGGATTTAAGGATAATCCACGACGTGGACTTTTGAAACTACCGAATGTGGCTTTGAAAATAGTGGAATTCCTGTGATCATATAAACAAGCTAAGGATGGTGCTCTCTACCAGGTTGTATTCCTTGATGAGACCTGGATATTTCAAAATGGAACTATCGGTCGTTCTTGGCAGTATGAAAAACTGAAGAGTGTTGAAACTACTAAAACAGATGGCAAAAGGTTGTACTACAACAGGAATAAGTTTTTAAACTAAAATTTAGATAAAATACCCTTTCAGGTATATTATACTTCATGCAGCGAGCGAAAATGGATTTATTGAGGGTTATAAAGCAATATTTTGTCCAAAAAGTAAACTTGGCAATTATCATGAGGAAATGAACCACGAACACTTCTTGAAATGGTTCAAATATCAGTTGTTGCAAAACCTACATAATCCTTCTGTGATTATACTGGATAATGCATCTTATTGAAGAAAACGCCTACCACTGCATGAAAAAAAGTGCTATAAAGGAGTGGTTGACAAAGAAAGACATGCCCTATACAAATCTGATGTTTAAAACCGAACTTTTGCATAGTCTCTCAGTAAGGACACAAATAGACAGCGTAAACATTAATTATTAAACACAACTATTATTTAGAAACGAACCACTCAAAAAGTATGTAGGGGACGAGCTGGCAGAACAGTACGGACACAAGGTCTTACGTCTCCCTCCTTACCATTGCATATTCAACCCTATTGAATTAATTTGGAGCTTAGCAAAAAAATATTATAATAGGCATATTGGTAGGGATGGTAACAGCGAGAATGGCTTCCTGAATATGTGACACGAGGCATTACTGGTTACTCTTGATATGTAGAAAAATCTGTAAAGCTTACCGAAGAAGAAATTTTTAGGTGGTACGGAAGGGAAGAATACTTGAGCGCCGAGAAGTCCGTCCTCTGATTATAAATTTTGAAATTGATGACAATGCTTACCTATCCGTTAATAAATCATTTAATTATAAGTCTAACGGTTTTTGACATTTTTCAAATTTTATTGTAGGTCTAAACATAATTATCTATCTTTCCTGTACGTAATCCATTATTACTTAATTTGGGTTCATTTCCTTATAGAAGGGGACATTATTTAGTAACATTTGTATAATATTTTGATAATTATTAACACAAGGTGATAAAAAGAATAGAATAAAAATTAAATTGAAGGAACCGATGAAAGTATGAAAGTATCTTTTTCCAAAATTTGTCGTTTTTGAAAAAATGAGCAATTTAACATGTTCCTGTGCATGTAAGAATACTACACTCCTTTTAAGTGCTGTAAGTAGTTGGCTATGAGTGCGTTAAAAAACAATCAAGAATAATAGAAATGTCACTATCCCTTTTTGTTGGCAAATTGTGAATAATAATCATGTCGGGACGATAAAATTATACAAACGCAGATTATTTAAATTTATCTATTATTTCTGGAGAATGTGATAGTTATTTCAAGAACATGTAATACATTTGCGACTCGACATCCAGAACAACAGAAACCATTTCCATATATAGTTAGAAGAATTATAGAAAACTTTAATGAAAAAAAGTTATAAAAACTATTTGGTAAATGTTCAATTGTAGCCCTTGAACCTCTCGGCACTTTTCGTACCGAATCAGGGAATCTTCATTGGTCGCTCCTTTTATTGACTGAGGATTAAGATCTTCAAATGCTATTCTGACTCGCTGTATGAATGTCTTCGTTAGTGGTTACTATCGAGTAATGATAGGTTTGGGGAGCGCAGTGGCCAAAGATGCGGTGTATTATTGACTATGTGTTGATCATAGAAAAAGTTTTGCAGATGGTTGTTGACTAAATGGCTATTATTCGAAATCACCCTATCATGTAAAAAAAATAGATTTCTGTAATCGGCTAGCGGATAATCGTCTAAATAGTGACTTGTCTTGTTAATAATTTCGGCATTATTGATAATTTGCAAATGACAGGTAATAGTTTCTGTAAAACCTGATTGTTTTCTAACGCCCACATAGCCAACTATCAAAGCAACTTAAAAGCAGTATACCATCTTTACAATACATAGAAACATGTTAAATTGCCAATTACTTTCACAGTCACAAATTTTCGGAATTGATCTTATATAAAGTTACTCTAATCTTTAATGCTAAGTATAATAAAATTAGAAAAAGAGGGTGTTTGTACCTTTCGACAGTTTCTTTGAATTTAATTGTTTCCTTCGTTTGTGATCATCCGGTTCTGAGAATTATTAATAAAGTTATATGTATATATATATATATATATATATATATATATATATATATATATATATGTTTCTACTTAGATTTCCACAAATATTAATGTTTCGGGAACGTCCTTTGGTCCCTTTGTCAAGAATTTATTTTGACAATTACAGAAGTGTCATCTCGTTTATTGAGGGCGTTTGGTCTTCTTTCATTTTCAACGGCTTCCCTAATCATTCTTTCTTGTAAGGTATATAGAAGTGCAATTAAACGGATATTGTTGGTGTTAATTTGGTGTCCTGTATCTAAATGATGTGCAGCTAAAGATGGTGATGGATTGTGCTGTTTAATTGGTAGTTTGTGCTCATCAGCTCTCGCATATAATATAATAACTAATAGAATATTATATGCGAGAGCTGATGAACACAAACTATCAATTAAACTATGAGTCTTTTTCTGAAACCAATCAATCGAAATAGAATTATTATCATTACGGATAATTTTGGTATCTAAAAAAAAAATTGAATGGTTACGTTCTAATTCTATTGTGAATTTTAAACGGGGATGAAAATCATTAAAAATGTTAAGTAGTTCTTCTATGTCATCTTGTTTAGCTGTTAATAATATGTCATCTACGCATCGGTAATAAAATGAAGGTTCAAAACTTAATTTATTAATGTACTTGTCTTTTAAGAATTCCATTACCAAATTAGCTACAGTTGCTGATATAGGAGAACCCATCCCACATCCAAAGTTTTGCTGATAAATTTCATTCTTTTATTCAAAAAATGTAGTTTCCAGACAAAAATTATTCCTTCAATAAATTGTTTTTGGTTTAAACTTTTGATTAATAATTTCGACCACCAGTTCTGTAGAAATGTTTGTATATAAGGAAATGACATCTAATGAAACTAGTAGCAGCTTCTTGCTCTACAGTTTAATAAAAATGTTTTCCTATTTTTCGTTTTTGGTAACTTTTCGAAATTGTCAGAAATAATCTTCATTCTTTTGAATGTACCATATCCATATAATGGTAAAACTTCTTTATAAGATATCGTATTGCTATACGATGCAATGTAATATTTTATGTATAAACGATAATTGACTTTTTAGTTTAAATTATTAATAATAAGATATTGGTTTAAAAGTTATTAATTTTTTTTATTAAATTGTAGAGCAGGAAGCTATATTCCAAACCGAGCTGGTAGAGTAGTGGTGACACGACCTGCCTAGTATTCGGGAGGTAATGCGTTCGATTCCCGTTACCGTCTACCTTGTATGAGGTTTTTTCAGCGGGTTTTCCTCATACACATGTAGCAGCATCGTCACTGCGTATATGCACACTATGTGCGGCTGCTTAGGGGAATGCTGGGGTAGTATTTCCCCCCTCAGAACCCTAACTCCGTTCCTTCCGATCCTATCCCGACCACACCCATCCTTAATCCCACCATACATATATACGTAATGTATGTATGTATGCTGGGAATCAATGATTGTGGCTGAAGGAGCTCGGAAAGCTCGAGCAACCCACCCTCCCCCTTGGTGAGGGAATGAAATACGTGACCTTTCCTTTCCTTCCTTTCAAACTTTATTTTCAAACCACAAATATAAAGAATTTAGAACATGTGTAAAATTTAAATAATGCCAAGACAATTTTTATTGGAGTATACTTTCAATTTCAAATAACAATACATTTATAACAATTAAATGTTTAGAAAATATTAATGAAATAAATTTAAATAAGTTACAAAAAGAAGTTCCTAAAAATATTTATGATACTTTTATTAAGTCAATTAATTATTTACGCGACAAGTCCAATTTATAAAAAAAGTAAATTTAAGATTGCCGACTTATAACAACTACAAATTTTTATCTTTTTAACACACTGTACAACTAATTAAAACAAATTGCATTGAAACAAGTTGGGTACAATTCACAGTAAATTCCTTAAATAACTATTAGAATGACCAGCCGATGATAAGAAATAATTCACACGATATTCAATTACTTAATCACTAATATCTTCATAATCGTTATCTGATTCATTTTGTTTTATACGAATTGTTATAGGTGCAATATCACCATGATCGAACCTTATTTCACGATCCCACCATTGCTGAACAAGACCTTCAGTCTGTTGGATCGAGTTGTCCCACATTTCTGGTGTCACTTGCGCTAATGCTTCTTGCCACATATTTAAGCAATTTTCAACTGATTTTCCATCCCTACCTATGTGTTTATTATATGATTTTGTGATTCCCCATATATGTTCAATCGGATTAAACATGCAATGGTTTGTTTCTACAATTATACATACAGTGATTTAATAATATTATAATGCTTTATACGTACTCGGCAACTACTTGTAATAATTCGGTTTGTAAAAAGTGCACGTCAAATGGAATTTTTTGTTCTGTCAACCAATCTTGAATAGCACCTTTTGTCCACGAACTGTTCGGTATTTTGATAACTACAGTGTTATGATATGAAGCGTTGTCCATTACAATAACGGATGGTTGACTTAAATTCTGTAACAGCTGGTGCTCAAACAACTGTTAAAAATTTATTTCGTCCATTTTCCCGTGATAATCGGAATTTGGTGTTTGGTGAATTAAATATCAATTCCGCACCAGGTATAAAGCCATTTGTATTTCCAGCATGAAGAACGATGTATCTAATGACAAAAATTATAATAAAATATACCATGAACATTATTTCGAACCAACTTTTTCCATCTAATTTTGTACTTTTAACCCTTTTTAAATTGTCACCTTGCCAAGAACGACAAACAGTGCCATTTTGGAATATCCAGGTTTTGCCTAGAAAAATAAATTTGGATAACCTTCGTGTTTCAAACGATTGTACAATTTGAGGAAACGTATTCGTTTTAAAACAATATCGGGTAGATCCATTAAACCTCTTCAGGGATAATTTTTTTTCCGTTGAAAACCTATGTTTCGTAATACAGTATGTAAAGACCATCGACATCCTTCAAAAAGTTAATCGTCTTTTAATTTCTCCCATAAAATTTGTACGGTACATTGGTGATGGGTTTCGTGACCGAGATCTAGCGACTGGTTGAACTACTTCATGCTTTTAAGAGACTGCGATATTCTACTAACAGTATCAATATTGATGTTTACAACTACAGCTACCCTCTACAATAAGACTACGATTAGATTAACTACACATTATAAAATAATACATTATCTCTCTTACAGAAGTCATTGAATAAAAGGCCTGTATCACGTTCTTTTCAAATAAATCTATTAACGAACCAACCAGTTCCTTCCACGAATACCTAAATGCTTGGAACTAACACAATAATAAATGACAGATGCCTTGGTTGCATCATTGTAATTCTATTTATGATGCTGCCAACTTATAGAATTATTTTACCCTAGAATATTTGCTTCAATGACAATCCTAAATATTAGTATTACATTGGTAGTGCTTTTACGTCATATGTCACGTCAAATTGCGAATGTAATGTACGAAAGACACCTTGATATTTTGTGTGTATCGGTGACAAAGCGTACAGGAAAGTATGCTGTGGAGATGGAGGATGGCAGCCTAACACTATGGTCAGAGTTGAGACTGATGTGCATGGCGCAAAAGGAGTTAGCGTGATTGTAAGTGAAAGAGCTAAAAGATGTGTTAAACAGTACGAATTTATATCTACCCGGGTAATATGGGCTAGAATGAAAGTGGAGTTTCGAAGAAATTTTCTTATTGCATGATATGTACCGGTGAATGGAGAAAGAGACCAAGAGCGTGAGAACTTCTGGAATGAAGAAGAGAATGTGTTGAACGTATGTAAGCCAAACGAAAGAGTGACGATAGTGGGGGATATGAAAGGATGGGTGGGTGTACAGAGAAAACATAATGAACGAGTTCTAGGAAAGTTCGTAGACCAAAGAGTCAATGAGAATGGTTAACACCTGGTAAACATCTATGTGGAGAGAAGTCTGTTTAAACATAAAAATGTGCATATGTATACATGGCAAAGAGGTTAATCTAAAAGTATGATAGACTTGATAGTGTATGATGAACGGTTAGAAACCTGTGAAAGACACAAAAGTAATGCGCGGACCAGAGTGTGGATCGGACCGCTTTTTGGTTATATCATGAGTGTGTTTAGGGAAAAAGTGGACCTGGAGAAAGAAAGCAAACGTAGTGCGAACGTCCTGAATTAGGATAGACTAGTGGATAATGATGCGAGAATGAAATACGCAGATACTGTGAGTAAAGAGTTCAATGTGAATGAACTAGTGTGGAACGAACAAATAAAACACACTGACGTTGAAAGTGCATGGATACGCTTGAAAAACTGTGTTGTCAATTGTGCCCTGCGGATATGTGGAAGAGCGACTGTAGGTAGACAGAAAAAATGTGCTTGATGGAATGTGTCGGTAAAACAGGCAGTAGTAAGAAAAAAGATGCGTAGATAGCAATGATTGCTGCAAAAAATGAGACTGAGGAAAAGGGATTGCATGGGGTGTACAGATTAAGAAGCAAAGAAGCGAAGGAAGCAGTGAGAATAAGTAAAGAGGAAGTGATGGCTGTGGAAGGAGAGAAAATGTAGAATGATGTAGAGGACAACAAAAAACTCTTCTGGAAATGGGTCAAAAGTATAAAACCTGGCCCAAAACATAACGCTGCAGGAGTGATGATTATGAGCAACGAAATAGTATGGGACGATTGTGAAGTGAGGAAATGCTGGCAAGAATATTTCGGAAAGCTGTACAGTAGTGAGGAAAGGAAGACTGAAGGGTTAAATAAGGAGAATGCAGAAGGAATAGTGAATGAAACTGAGAAGGATATTGGATAAATGAGGCAGAGAAACGGTAGGAATGGTTGAAAAACGGCAAGGAGCAGGCGTAGATGAAATCACTGGTGAAATGCTAAAGTGTGGGAGCAAAGCTTATACGAAGATCGTGTGATGCAATGCCTTATGTGGAAAAGTTCCGACTGATTGAAGAGCGCGATCTTTGTACCACTGTATAAGGGTAAGGGAAAGAGTGATTGCAAGAACTACAGGGAACAAGTTTGCTCAGCGTGCCTGTAAAGTATTTGGAAGAATACTGATTGATAGAGTACGAGAAACTACACAAGCTAAGATTTGGGATATGCTTCAGGCTTCATGCCAGGGAGAGGATGTGTCCATCACATGGTTGTTCTCCAGCAGGTGGTCGAAAAGTGTAGATTTGGAGAAAGCATACGACAGAGTGAATAGGGAGAAGATGTGCGAAATATTAAATGAATGTGGCGTCAGTAAAGGTCTAATAAATGGAATAAGGGCAGTATACAACGGGAGTCGGGCATGTGTTAGGGTGAGAGGAGATGTGAGCGAATACTGCAATATTGAGCAAGGAGTATGACAAGGCTGTGTGATGTCACCGTGGTTCTTGAATGTATACATGGATAAATGTGGTAGAAAAGCATGTACCGATGCAAATGGTGTAATTATTATAAGTTTTGTTATGAACGAATATATATATATATATATATATATATATATATATATATATATATATATATATATATATATATTATAATAATTTAATATTAGTCAGGTTGCTTTGGTATGTGCGAATCCTTGCAATATTGCAGGCTCACATTCCATTAATATAAGTAATTTGATTGTAATCTCATATTTAGAAATGACATCTGTTCGATATACATAAAGACAACATTTACATCGATTGGGGCTTGAACCTTGATGGTGCAGTTGGTTAGCGCGGTACTCTAGCAAAGTACAGGTCGTAGGTTCAAATCCTACTCGAGGTAAACTTTTATTTATGTATTTAATAAAATTAATAATAATTTTAATTACATATTTACCTTTGAACTTATTCGTTCATAACAAAACTTATAATAATTTAATATTAGTCAAGTTGCTTTGGTATGTGCGAATCCTTGCGATATTGCAGGCTCACATTCCATTAATATAAGTAATTTGATTGTAATCTCATATTTAGAATTTACATCCGTTCTACATACATAAAGACAAAATTTACATCGATTGGGGCTTGAACCTTGATGGCGCAGTTGGTTAGCTCGGTACTCTAGCAAAGTACAGGTCGTAGGTTCAAATCCTACTCGAGGAAAACTTTATTTATGTATTTAATAAAATTAATAATAATTTTTATTAAATGGTGTAATGGTTGGTGACGTAAATGCACGATTTCTGGTATATGCAGATGATGCAGTCTTATTAAGTGACAGTGCGGATGAGCTACAAACCACTCTGCGGAAGATTGATACAGTCTGTGAGCATGGACCCAAAGGTAAACGTGAACAAAACTAAGATTGTGGTGTTCAATCGGGAAGGTGGAAAGGAGGATAGTATTTACTCTGGAAGAGGAAATTTTGAAGCAAGTGGACGAGCTGGTATATCTGGGTAGAATGTTTACTGCAGATGGTACAATGGAAGGCGAGATTGGATGAAGGGTAAATGCTGGAAGGAAAGTGATTGGAAGTATGTGGACCATAATGAGAAACGAAAGCATGAGTCTAGCTGCGAGACGAGCAATCTATAATGGCGTGTTTGTCCCATCAGTACTGTATGGAAGTGAGACATGGGTATGTTAAAAAAATTACGAAAGAAAAATAAATGCCCCGGGTATGAGATTCCTGAGAAGCGCATGTGGCAGAACGAGAAGGGACAAGATAAAGAATGAACGCATAACGACGGAGTGTGGCGAGGAAGGGACGATGATTGATAGACATAAAAGTAGTACATTACGTTGGTTTGGTCACATTGAGATAATGAACAACGCAAGATTAACAAAGCAAATACATGTGGGTGAGGTTAGTGGAAAGGACGGGCTTGGTAGATCGCATAAAAGTGGGCTGAATGTAGTAGAATGTATGATAAGATAAGATAAGGAGTTTTAAACATAAAAGGAAATGAATCTTGCGGAAACTAGTGAGGTATGCAGAGATAGGAAAGCATGGAGAAAGTTTGTGAATGAAAAATAAATAAGAGGCAGGGATTGTTTTGCCTACCCCGCAAGGGAATGGCGTGAAGGTTAAGTTGTTACGGTCCGAAACCGGTTACTTATTTTTGTCATAAACACATTAAAACATTTAGTGTCCATATTGTTACGTAATTAGATTCCATTTCTGTTAATCAATTAATCTATTTTCATTATCCAACATTGTGCGTCTAATCTACGTTTTTAATGTCAATGGTTTTCTATATTTTGAACACCTATGGTGAGATTGCTTGGCGTTTTGCCGCGAGTTAGCGGAAGTGATTTTTGCTGAAATGGCATAATACACGAGTGAAGAAATTAATTACATTTCTGCTAATTTATAAAACATCCAACCTGATTTGGGATTGAAATTGCTTTGTATTTAAAATATTCACACCTGATTTACTGCGGATTCATTATTTTTCACTTACTTAACTAGGTGCGTATAAAATAACCTCCCACCACGAGGTAACATTTTTCTTTTATTTTTAGCTGTCTTTCCAGATACTTGATTCTTTGCTTTTAAATGTAAAAGGCCGTAGCTTACCGACATTTTTTTTCTGCTTCTCTTAAAAAAAATTAGAAAAACTTGCAAAATCGATGGAATTGAATTTTGATGAATTGACATAAACGATCTGTATTCAAACAGATCGTTTTACGTTTACGTTTAAGTTTACATTTACTTACATTTTTTGTTTTGATCTTTGGAACATTAATGGATTAATGGGGAACATCTGTTGTTATTTCGGAAGGTTTACATGAGATGATTGGCTGGGAATGCAGTAAAAGAACCTCTTAACCAGATCGGTGACAGGTTTACCCGCTTTTTCTCTAGTTTTGTATTTCTTTATGTATCTTTAAATTTACATGTATATTGTTCGGTACGCATTTTAATGCTTCGGCTAGACTAAATTACTATTTTGTGCTCACTAGTAGATTTAAACCTAATTTCATGCCTTTATTAATGACCTCTAGCCAACCTAATAATAAAAAGAAAAATCGAGTAACCAGTTCTAAGGCTACAACTCTGCCTCACCAGTTGAAAGCTAATGGCACTGAATTTATGTGTCACATTAATGCTTAGCTAATTGTTGCATGTTTAATTTTTCTTTTCAGTTACTGAAAAGTACTTTTTAAGTTTCACATTATAGATTCTTTGATGGCCGTTATGTAATTTTGTAAAGTGTAAATGCAAATACTTATGAGTAACATATTATTGTAGTTCTCTGTTTAAGGAGCATCTTACTATGCAAATATATTCATATCTAGTTAATGATTATTTAACACTTGAAGTCTATTAAGGTAGCATTTTCTATAGCTATTGGAGCATATGTTTTTAAACAGTGTAATTAATTTATAATTATTGGGTATAATCAGCTTGTAACTATCAGAATATTTTTTGTCTACTAAATAAGGGGGACACCAGTTTAATCAAACATTTGTGTTGTGACTTTGGGATAATGCAAGCGCTTGTTTAATTGCCCTTAGGGTTAGGTTCAGTGTTAATTTAACTGTTATTTTTTTGTAGTGTAACCCTTATTGGTGCGACCACCATCATTAATTTTATTATTTTGTAAGTGTACCTACGATTATAAGAAAAAAAAAACATTAACTTTAATTTAATGAAATAAATATGAATGTTACAGTTTTACAGACTGTTGGTGCCCTCTGTTTTATTTCTTTTAATTCTGTTAAATCCTTTCCCACGCATCAGCCTCCATATAAAAGAGCTAGCCGAAGAGCTTTGCGTCATAAAGGTATGTCACAAAGTTAAGTTAAGTTAATTAGCCTACTCTACTTTGAACCTCTCTCCCTCCTAAGCAAAGGAAGATAAACGGTGATTTTTTATAGCAAATTTAATTCTCTACAACTTTGTTTTTATACATATTTTTGATTAACGGTTTTTGCAGCGTTTCCATTTCCAAAGGATTAAACCATCTTTGGATAAGTTTAGATAATAGATGAAAGATTATAAACATATCTAATCAAGTTTTTTTTAGATGACAAGATTTAAGGACTTACCAAAAGTAACTTCGTTTGCGGCTATAATTTTTTATGCTGAGAGTTCTATTAAAATCGTTTCTTGGGGCACTGCAAATGAAGTTAGATTTGAAATTGTTAAAAAATTACGTAAAGCCAAATCTCCTAACAGTAACTGATCCATCTGTTAAAGATGTGCCGGATCGATCATACACTTAATGATAACGTAATTGTATTACCATTAGATTTTAAATATGAATGATTACAAATTTAAACTGTTGAAAACAAAAGCTCTTATTGCGAACTGTTCTTGGTTTAATATTCATTTCTTCAGTAATTTTTGTACTATTGCACGGGAAATTAGTTTCTGCTAAACTGCAATTTCTTGGAGTTCGCGCTCTTCGTTTAAGTTACGACCAGAATGCTCACTATCATTACCATTAGTGCTACTGCATTTTCTACAATTATTTAAACATCCACATCTCTCAAATTAACAAGCAGTACGGATAATCGTACTTTCTGATGGAATTGGCCTGTTTTCAAAGGAAAAAGCAAACCTGCCCATTATTTCTTATGCAGTGCTTCCTAAATAATACCAATTAATAATCCGTATTTTTTCTCCAGTGGGATACATGCGTATTGTGTCGGACTTTCAAAAAAACACTGAACTGATTGTACTGTCTTTGTTTTACTTATTATAAGTCAGACCCGCGATAATATTTTTCCATACCTGCATAACACTTTCTCCCAGTGGCGGATTATCCCACAGGCACAAGAGGCCCATGTCTGTGGCCACCAAATTGCATCCACCTCAAAAACGAAGAAAAGCGAAAAGTGCATAACACCACAGTTGCAGATTCAGCATGTTCAATGTTACGAACCGTACGAGTAATTTATAATAAATTTTTATGCGACAGCGACGTAGCGGCGTTTAACTTGGAAAAGCCAAAATTTAGCGGTTTTACATTTTGTACAACAACAAACACCAGTTAAATCAGAAATACTTTACTTCCCTAATCCCTTTGATCAAATCACACCTATGTTTATTAATACTTATCAAAGAATGTGCCTGTCTAAGTTTATTCGATATGTAAACGAGCAAATGCTTGTCAGCAAAATGTGATTGGAAATCCGTATGAATGCCATACGCAGTGTAAAGCTTAAATTTTATACTGAACTATGTATCTAGTTTTTCATATGTAGCCGTAGACACTTTATGTAAGGAGTAAGAAAACAAAATTGCAATTTGATTAAACTTTTTAATCTGACACGAACTAGTAAAGATATATTCAGAAGAAACACATTTAATGTTATATGTGACAATATTATTAATGAAATATCTGGTAGACGTTCTGTTTACAATGATATTCTAACTAATTTTGGGGATTCAGAAAGGTAAAATCCTAAAACTCAGATTTTCCGCGTTTCGCATACTTTGACGACTTTAAATTTTGAAGTCTTGCCGGTATGTTGTGATGTCTTGGATAGTTCGCTGTGAAACCTAAAACCAATGTGCGCATTTGATTTAAGTTCTTACGTACTTGAAATATATCCGACACCATTACGATAAGTTCCCCATTACTTTTCCCCGCTGCACTATTTTTAAGCTGCTTATGGCACTTTAAAATTTGCAACTTTGGACTCTTTCCGATGCCTTTTGACATTTTCTCAAGAAATTGTTAATAATTCAATATGAGACTTGATCAGAAAGTGTAGATACAATTTATGTACTGTAATAATAACTATGGAATGCAAGGTATCTTTATTGGTGCAAATGTTGCTCACGACTGCGTGCATGTGTACAAATAGTGCATGGATACCAGGAAATGTCAAATTTAGCCCATAATCTTTCGATGACAATTTAAATGGGATAATGTTTCTGGACTTTTAGATTAATCAGTTGTCAATTTTATCAGAAAATATTCTCTTATAGATAAGAACTATGTAGTATTAAATGGATGGAGCTCTACCACATGGTGGATAGGAAGAAGTGGACCTACAAGATCCACTGATTGTACTGCGCCGGATTTTTTGCACATCCTTAATACTAGACAATATGAAGGAACGTCTTAAGACCGTTAAATGCTAACTACCATAGTACATGTTGAGTTCAGTAAATAATTAGTCTTCATTATGAGAATTTGCATTTTTTATGAAAATATAAAAAATATGAAGAGTTAGGTATAGAAAAACCTAATATAGTTCGAAAGACAATCAAGTTTTACGTTTATTGTGGTATGATACAATACACATCATAATTTATTTGGTTAACATCACTCTCTATAAACATAATTGATAAATTCTTTAATTTCAATTGACTAAGACTATTGCACAGAATATTTTTGACTCTTTTCGATACAGAAAATGAACGTTCGCCACTAGCATTAGAAATTGGCATTGTTAAAAAAATTTTAAAATAGCTTCTACGTTTGGTAAAGCAGTCCATAATTAATTTATACATATCAAGCGGATTAATTACATTTACTTCGGCTTCCTTAACATATTTAAGAAAATGAAAAACTTCCTCCTTAAAGTAGTTAGTGTCAATATCATGTTCATATTTATTGCACAGGCGAGTTATACAGTGTTTTGCATCATCCTCATTTATTTTGATATTAAGAACTACCTCAAAATCAGATAGAATGTCGTTTTAAACTGAATCTTTTGCAGATATTTCATTAATAATATTGTCACATATGGCATTAAATGTGTTTAATCTGAACATATCTTTACTAGTAAATATCGGGTCACCTTGAAGAGTTTCATCAAATTGCAATTTTCTTTTCTTAAACTTGGTTTCTTTGTAATTATTATTTTTCGTTAGAAAATTTGCTTCTAATTCAATATTATCGAATTGATTTCTAACGTCCTTGATAAACACAGAAGAGATTTCTTTGTATCAAATGGTCTGGAATGTTAGGTGATGTTTCCATTCTTGTGGTATTTTCTGTGGATTATGTTTTCTTACAAAGATCTTCTAATTTTTCTTTTTTGTGGAGCAATGCACAAACTTTGGTTATAAAGTCTTTTGATTTTCTTATTTTTAAAATTTTTTTGGTCCATCAATTCTCACCATTTTCAAATCTGTACCGTCACGTGGATAATCTATAATTATGTTAAGAGTTATTTCTTTCAAGTAACACACTTCGTACCTGCGTCATCTTTATAGATTCTCCGTCTATAGATGCAAACTTTTTGGAGCCCAGCATTTCATTTGATATACTTTTCCAATTTAAAAAGTCCGCAAAATGCGTTTTAATAGTTTCTAGATTGCTTGCATTGGTTCTTGCATTTCTAATAACCGTTTCCCACTCGGATGGAGCCCATACGGTTCGCCTCTTAACAAACGTTCAATCGTCTCATGAATCGAATCCACAGGCCTTTGTCCTGGTAGTAGAAAAACAATTTTTATTGTTTTAATGTTTCTAGATTGGACAAGAAAATAAAATAACATTGACAGAGTACTCCTATTTTTATTCTGCCTAGAGCAACTATCACAATGAAGGGAAACGTATTAAATAGTTCAATATTTGTGTATTGTACAAATTTCTTTAGAACCTCTATTACCGTCCCACTCACCCCAGACATAGCAAAATCCTTTCTGTGTCACATTTTCATAAACGGTCAGGTTATAAAAGGAATATTTACTCGCATAGTAGAGCAACAAATTATTGCCATGAGATGTACTTAAGACCTTCTGTAAGTCGAAAGTTACACAAAGGAATCTTTTGTCTTCTAGCCCTTTATTTTGATTTTTGAGAAGTTTGTCTTTGCAAATGTCTTTTAAACGAATATGTTCTTTGTATACTTGCACTGACTGCAGAGTTTCTTCATAGCCTTTATTTTTTCTAGATTCGCACATGGTACATTTATCTTTTTTAGGTACGTGAAATCCAATGTTAAAGTCCTTAAAGATTTTTCTAAAACATGACCATTATTGGCTTCATTAATCTGCTCTCTTTATAAATTCTATACAAAAAGACATATTTCTGAACTCAGTAGGTAAGTATTTTCGGTAAGTTTTTACCCGACAATAGTGAGACGGCACAGCTGGTAATTTTGAGATGAAATTAATAACGTTTGTCCTTAGCTCATGAGTATTCTCTATTGGATGGCTTATGTCGTCCCCTTGCGCCAGTCTTGGAAATTCTATAAGAAATTGCATTACATTGTGTGTATCTAGGGACATTTGCGAGATATGTAAAGTTTGCAATAGAAATTTTTGGCACACTTGATATTCAACATTTTGCCACGGAATAAGGTAGTTTTATGTACTAGATTTATGTATTATGGTCACTTCAGCTTCTTGTCTTCTCCTTCTTATCTGAACTTCCTTTATGCATGACAATAACCAGTACTTTTGCCTTTGTAATCCCCAGTAGAATTCATGTACATCTTGACGAACAATGATTGGGGCAATTATCTCCGCAGGGATTAGGTTGCAGTTGTTTTCCTTTTCCATAGTTGTTTTTTTTTATACTTGACTTTCGTTTCGACATCTTTTGTTTCTTTGTAGGAGGAGTACCCACTACTTGATGCTCTAAGTTACTTTCGCCACTAAAATTTTCACTCGCATTAGAAGATGCTTTAGTGTCGTGGAAAGATATGTCAGATAAGTGACGACGAAATTTTCGTGGAGCGCTTCTAATTTTATTGCTATTATTAACATCAGATTGTTGATCTGGCGAGGAATCATAAGTCAAATCACAAGTTTTTTTGGAAATCCTGTCATGGGTTCTACTACGTTGAAAAAATTGTTGCCTTCAAGACAAGATACGCCTTCCATCTCCTAAATAATAATAACGTTTTCATTAGTTAATTTCAGATTATCTGCAGTTATTGAAGATAAATCTTCAGTCTTAATAACGTTGCTGCGTTCCGTTGTAATGCACTTACTAGGTTTACAATATCACCAATTTTTAAACCTGTTCCGGTTTGATTTTCACCCACAATTTCAAATTTAGCCATAATCAGGTGACCTGTTAGTTTATGACATATCAGTCTTATAAAGTTGACCATAATGTTGCCAAATTTTTGGGTATACCAAATTTACATACTGCAAAATGATTAATTACAGCATAAAAACTAACATGTTCAAACAAGAAACCATATTAATCTAAAAAAAAATCACTTACGTGCCCCGGGACTCTTGCACAACACTAACACCAAGCAGAAAATGTATCGTAACTGACAATTTAGACCACGTGACTTGACGTTACGATGTGCTGCCGGTCGCTGTCGGACATACGATATTTTAGCGAAGTATATGTAACCTTTTGGTAAAAATAGTATCGCTTGCGTTCGGATAAAACAGCTGTTTTCACTATTATTGTAAGCTATTTCGTATAACGATCATTTGCAGGCATATTAGATCTCTACCAACTTGTCGCTTACGATGTTTTGCCGGTAAGGCATCGGTATTTAAAGTATAAACAATGTACAATAAAATAAATATTAATACAATGTGTATAAACCAAAACATAACAAATAATGTGGTAAATAGGACTGGCTAGAAGTTATTGTTTTTGTTTTGTAGCAGTTTAAATCGCTTGAGAGAGCCACATTGCTTTAAAGTTTGAGACAAATAATTGTAAAGCTTTATACCAAACGAGGAAGGAGCTTTTGCGGTTATATTGGTTTTATTGAAAGGATTATGGTAATCATTCTTTTTTTCTTGTATTGTATAAGTGAAAATTTGAGTTTTTTAAAACTGGTTTTGGTTCTTATAGACAAAGTCGAGAAGCTCCAGAATGTATAAGCTAGGTAATGGCAATATATTATATTTTGTAAAATAAGGTCTGCAAGATTTCTTTTTATACCAGCCATGATTCTCATTACTCTTTTCTGGCTCAGATATACTTCTTACGCTAATATTGATAATCCCCAAAAACTAATACCGTACAACTTTGAATAAACTTGACCATAGTAAAAGGAAATATAACATTGAATGGAACTGCGTAATTTAAGGATCTAATTTGAAAGCAAGAACTATTATTTTTTTTTTTTATCAAATCAGAGAAATGTGTTTTCCAATTCAAAGGTTCGTCGAGTTGAAGGCCCTGAAATTTTACTACTGGTAGTTGTAATACATCTGTGTTATTTATATTAAATCCATTATATTATTATTATAAAAAATGTTTATTGAAGGACATAAGACTTGTTTTTGAAAAGTTGATATATAGCTTATTTTCTATAAACCACCCCTTTAGGTTCTCTAACAGATCATTTGCCTTAGATATCAAATCATTAGTCATTAATAAAAAGCAAAAACAGAACAGTACCTAGTATGGAACCTTGGGGAACCCCTACTGTAACAAAATGGACGAGTAGCAGTGATTAATGACGTGGTTACTAGGTCGAATAATTTCTTATAATTACTATTATTAATTGGATTTAACAATTTATATTGTTATTGTACTTCCAGTCCATTATTTATACATAAATTATAAGAAACTTTATAATTGTCCTTTCTTTTATTATTTAGTCCAAAGCATGAATGAAGTTAAACCAGTTGTTTGCGTGGCCGATTGCACTAAGGGTCAATGTTAATTCGTAGAGCGTAGTATAAAGGTTCGAATCTGAAAAGAGGTAAACTTATTAATGCAATAAACATTTTTATTTAAAAAAAAACTGCAAGTGTAAAAGTGTTTTACTGTCGTCCCTTTTTGTGTCAGTTATGTCCGTTTTGTTACTCTGAGACTCCTTTTGTTTGTAAAAGAAATCTCTTGGTTTGTGTAGCACCAGAGTCTGCAATCCATTCAAATTGTTTTCTTGGTTTTCATAAATTGTCTATATTGTCTATACTCACATAATTTGAATAATTCATTGTCTTGTGTCTTTAATTTTGGGAATATTTAGTGAACCTGTTGCTTGTAGAGAATTTATGCTACAGACGTTCGTCATATTTTATAATTTTCTACATGCAAAGTACTGAATTATTCCTCGCACACTAAAGAATAAAGCAACTTTTTTATTTACTGTCACTAGTTAAGCTTTATTTACAGTGAATGCCCAAAGTGCGTGTTCGTGTGCGTGCTCATGTGCGCGTGCGGGTGCGTGTGCGTGTGTGCGTGTGTGCGTGTGCCTATGTGCGTATGGATAGAACACAGTCGCGCTCAGAGGTTCTATATATAT